>LR990208.1:10002500-10602500 GCA_905147375.1 Hylaea fasciaria | reverse complement strand
TTATTTAGAGGCAATAAAATACAATTCTCATTTTCATTTTGAATATGTTTACTACTTACTCGTTTTCAGTAGTAATAATTATGTATAATAATTATGTTAAAAAAATATGATTTTGGACGATCTCTATTGAATTAGGATTTATAAAAGTGCGCAGTATTTTCAAAAGACTGTTCATCAATTATGTATGATTGAAATTACGCATGTGCGAACTGAAATAAACGTAGGTGTCGCGTTGGATTTAGCTTCCGCTCTGAATATAGAATGGCACTGAATATAAATTATGCATGTTTTTCTAATTTTAGGCTGTAAAAAGACTTCTTAATACGGTTTATATGAAGTAGGGCTTGTTTGGTCCCTTTTTATTAATAATATTTTGGTTAACTTATATAATTATCTTATAATTGCGTAAATCAAATGAGGATGAAAAAAAATATACCCGCTAACCACTATAATACACTAGACGGAGTTAAAAATAAACATTTTTAACGATCCATACCAAGGAAAGTAATGCCGTTGTCTACGGCACGAAAGAGAGAGACAAGTGGATGTGAAAAGTAGGCGAGGCGCGCGTGATAAACATATGACTCGTAGCTCAAAACCAACGCCTGCTTTGCCATACATACTATGTCATGATCTACGTCTGCCACACTATGAAAAAGGCCTTATGTGCAGTTTTAGAGCCCATTAAAGTGAAACATATTAGTTAATAAAACTTTCAAATGTGCCTTATGGCAAATTGGCATAAGTGTGCCTTATGACAGTTGACTTAAAAACCTTTATTGAAAATGTAACTTTTAGTAAGTTTTTGGCGATAGTGGGATCTGGTACAGATGTAAAACTAACCCACTTCTATGGTCTCTGTGTTCTGTGGTCTACGTTCTACGCCGTAGATAGCGATATCTACGCCGTAGACCGTAGACCACTCACACCACACACCGATGAACACAGATGGATGCGAGTCCATCGCAAGTCACAGACATCGAATAGCAACACCGTAGACATCGGATAGCAATAAATAATTAATGTCATAGATATCGCATCGCTACGCCGCAGATATCACATCGCAATGTCGTAGACATCGGATCGCTATTAATAAAAACTCGTCCATTTTTCTCCCTCGGCGCCGAAATGAATAGAAACGGGCTTAAAAAGGTAACTACGGTGATTATCGTTATGGCATTGTTGCAGTGAAACTTCTTAATGGACTGACTGAAATTAAAAATGAATGGAAGAAAATTGGTTCGACAGCAGTTGTAGTTTCAATGGAAATAAATTTTTGTATTTTCTTCATCCTCCAAGTAAAAAAAAAGTTAGACAATAAAATAATCAAAAGCAATAGATATAAGGTTGTTACACAGTCATGTACGAACATTCAATGCATTGAATTTGAAAACAAAAAGAGCTTGCTCGCGTATGCTCTGTCCGTTTTATTACAACGGGAAATAATATGATTCATAGTAGGTACAATGGAATTTTGTAGACAGTACCTAATCTTGCCCGGAAAAAAATGTGATATCGATGTTTTGCTTTTTTTAATTAGTCTGCTATAAGAACATTTGTAATCAATATCACAAACTATTCCGAAGCCACTTCATTGAAATTCGGCTGAATAGCAGGCTTGACCTCCTACTCTGCGCTCGTTATCCTATAATCCCTATAGTATTAAAAAAGCGAAAGCAGCTCTGTCGCTCTGTTTGCGACATTGTAAGGTTAGGGTCGCTGCACAAATCTTGATAAAGTTTGGTATGGAGATAATTTGGTTTGCAAAAAAGGAAGAACATAAACTACTTTTGTTTATTCCTCGCGGTTGAAGTCACGGACAAAAGTTAGTTATATACAAGCAGTTTTGTAAAGCTCACCTTGAACTTAAGAAATCATGCGCTGTAGTTGAGTTGAGGCACTTTAAGTACTGTTTGGAAAGATCTATATCACTGTTTTATCTTTTCGCTTCATTTATGCGTGGTTTTCGACAAATTACGACGAAATAATATCCAGTGGGTGTAATGTTTTTTTTTTGCTTCCTGTGTGTGTTGCGAGATCTGTTCAGTTGGGGTAATATTTTAATACGGATATCACATTTTTGGATTTTAATTGTTTAGAAATTCAGTCTGTGAAATTTCGAATTTATGTTTACTACGTCCATTATGTTGTTTAGTGTGTAAACCGTTAGTAGTTTTTATTCTATACCCACCTTGAAATAAATACATAAAAACTGTAGTGGCTCCGTAACGTCTGAACAGATTTTGATGAAGTTTATGAGCACATTCTTACTTCGGACACGGACCATTGTCCAGTGCACAATGCACATGCTATAGGCCTGTAGCGCGCTCATTGTTATTTTTACCTTAAATCATAATTGTGAAATTATTAGACCGTTATTTTGAGTTATCACTCGCTTTTCGGTGAAGGAAAACATCGTGAGGAAACCAACATGCCCGAGAATTATTTCGGAGGCATGTTATCCACCAATCCGGACTAGGCCCCCGTGGTGGATTATGGCCTAACCCTCCTCACGATAGTGAGGGGAGGCCTTTGCCCAGCAGTGGGACAGCTACAGGCTGAATTATTATTATTATTATATATTTTGAGTACCAGTATAAATTATGCCCACCCTACATATTTAAAAACATAACGCAAAACATTCAAGGAATTATTACAGCAAATTCATAGAATCACAACACAGCTACGGACTTCACGACACAGTCTACACTTAAATTCAATTCTTAAACTCGTCGAGCAGTACTGAAACTGTCGTCGCAAACAGCACTCGACATCCAAAAATTTACAGATTTAAAAATATACATAAAAGAGTGGAAAACTCCTATAAACAGTCTATAAAGGAGATCCGAGGACACAGAACGTGAATAAACACATTTTCCAGAAGGCAATAAAGCCAAATCGCGGGATTCTTGGAGTCAGACGTGCGATTCTATGCTATGAATATAATATAAGGCGTAGGAAGTTCGGTCGGTATTGGGAGGCTGCGGTGGCGTTTTTATTTGACTTAAACGTATTTTATTTGATGGCAGGCTTGAAAAAGCGTTTTGGTATATTAGACCGATGTCATTGGGGAAAGTAATATATTAAGAAAAGTCACACTTCTTCAGTGTAGGCAGTTTGGTACGTTTCTGGGTGTACCAAGAGAAACAACGAACCAAAGGAATAGGAATAACTTTAGAGACCTGATAGTTGGTAGGCAAGATATACCGTATCTCGTATTACATTAATTTATTCAAACACAACTTGCAAGCACGTAAATGATAAACATTTTAATGATACAAAACTTAGCTTTAAACATGATAACGAAAAATGTTCAATCCGTAACACAAATACCTATAATATAATTTGCGAAACCAATTTTGTGAACGACATCAATCAACCAATAATTTACCGTGCTTTTGGTACATTTTCAATTAAGCTGTTGAAAATATAGTAGTGGACTAATAAACTAATTATGTACTGTTTAAAATGTGAATTTATGTGAATTTATGTTCTAGTATTTTGCCAGGTTAATAAGTAAAGTTATTAAGCATAGTCTAGACTTCGTCTAATGAGCCAGTTTTTATTTTATTTTTCGATAGTTTATTTTTTAATTAACGAGTCCATCAGGTCAATTGTGAGACAACATTTAATTAGCAGTACTATCATAGATTACTAATAGTTACATTGTCTCACAGATAACTAAATAGTTACTTGGGACTACTCAGAATTTGGCGATGCTTGGAACATGTTCACAAGTGTTTTACAAGCGATCTTCTGTGAGACAACTGGCCTTTTATATTTTTATTCACGCAATAAAATAAACTTTCAATGTTTTCCAAGATATTTTCATTTTATGCATTCATTAAATAATTTCTTTTTGTATTTTTAGTGGCAACTTCACTCACACATTTCCGGTTTATCCCGTATTTTGTTGAGTCCTCTGACTACTTAATTTCTAGAAATAATTACGAGTATGTATTTGCGTAATCATTCATCGAAAAGTGAGTGATTACGTTTATACTTTTACAAGCGCATTGGTAGGTGCCCGCACTAGGATTTGAACTCTTTACCCTCTATTCGGAAAGTGGGCATTGTTCCACTAGCCTACCACGGCTTATAGTTTCGGTTATTCTGTGGTACAGGATAACTAATAGTGGTAGTACGTTTCAGGGCTAATTTGGACAGGGGAAAGTAGGCCCAAATTTATTTGGCAAAAATTGGGCCTATTTTGATAGCGCAGTGGAACGGCCTTATTTTCCTGGCAAAATAGCAAAAAGGCTCGGATTTTAATGTCGGGATGAGCAAAAATAAATTCCCCAAGATTTTTCAGCGCACGCCGGCTGACTACGTAATTTGTTTGCGTACTTCGTTTTGGGGTTCCGTCGGACGAGTGTGGAACCTTTTTCGGAATGTGCCTGAATTAATATGTGTGTGGTGCGAATCTGGGGGAGCGGTTATGTTTTTATTTGCGTTCTGTGGGAGTAATTTACAGCGCTAGGATTTTTGTGAAACCCAGCTAAGTAATGGTTTACATTCTTTGATTCGTGCAGAACATATTTTGCTAGGAAGTTTTATTCAGTGCACCACTACAAAATTTATTTGAAGCAAAATTATTATAATAATCTCTAAAAACTTTTTCAACAATAATTTATATTATATGTATATAAAGATCATAATATTATTTGACCATAATAATTAAACACCGGT
Organism: Hylaea fasciaria; assembly: GCA_905147375.1. NCBI lineage: Eukaryota > Metazoa > Arthropoda > Insecta > Lepidoptera > Geometridae > Hylaea > Hylaea fasciaria. The sequence continues at coordinate 10,597,811 of LR990208.1, read as the reverse complement.
TAAATTTCAGCACAAATAAATATAACCTACGGAACCACTCCACTACAGCGACTGCGAACCCCACCGCCAGTAAACTATTACCGATTTATCATCTGCGGACAGCCCTGTCATATTCTCCTCCGAATACTAGAACTGAGGGTTATTCGCACGCCAGTGGGCACTGACCCTTCTTTAAATATATTACTTTATTCAAATATTAGCTATTAAAAATATATTACGCTATGGTGGTATTTACATAGATACTTATATACCTAGGTGTAGCTGCGCCACGGTTTCACCCGCATTTACCTACTATCATTCCACAGGAACCGTTATGTTCGGGATAAAAAGTATCATAATGTTGTATTCCAGGAGTGAAATACATAGAAATTCTTAAACTTTCGCGAACAGGAAACATTTATTAACTAGCTAAAAACGGGCCTAATTCGCGCACAAACAAATATCAATATATTTAATTTTGACATACCTCGACGTTTCGGCCGAGTTACATCGACCGTGGTCACGAGAAGACTGGTGAATGCGGGGTATCACCGACCGGAGCGGCAGGTGTTATTTCCAACTACCCGCGTTTGATCTTGCAAAACATAATCGTCACGACATACAGCACTAACAGCATCCGAAGTCCCACTCGAACATAAGTGTGTGTGTTTGTATATTTGTGCGCGGATTAGACCCGTTTTTAGCTAGTCAATAAGTTAAATACATACCTACATAATTATAGTTACACCTTTTCCCGTTGGGATAGGCAGAGACTACATTTTTCCAAATGTTACGATCCTGGCACACCTCTTTCGCTTTTTCCAGGGTCTATAATTTTATGTGTCGTCTTACACTAAAAGAAAAAATAGGGTGGGATAGTAAACTTCAATGTATGACAAAAAAATTAATTTAAATACCAAATATTCGACAATATAATAAGCTGGGTTTACTTTGGTTCCCTCAGGACTACCACATAATACACTATAACTGTCTTACCACAAAACTTTAGAACAGAGTTGAACAGATGTTTCAAAAATTTCGTTGGTCAATCGTGGCATTCACAATTATTTTACTTGTGAATTTGTTATTTAGTTACAAAAAGCGAGGGTTAAACATCGATTTGTGGAGAAAATATTTAGGCACATCTGTTCAGCTCTGGTTTAAATCTTTTGTGGTAAGACCGTAAAAGTTTGTTGATTAAGTCCGAATAATCAAAATAAATTTTAATCTGGGCATTACCCGTGTTACCTGTAGGTATAGATCTACCCAACAGTGGCCGGGTAATGTTTAACAATACAATGATTGACAATGTTCGTATAACTGAATTATATTAATACTCTATGAGCAATATCTCTATCGATGAGTCAGATTAATGGCCATCGCCACAATAAAAACTTAGGTTAGATTTTTAAGCTCAGTGAACCAATTAAAATAGAAAATTATATAAATTATTTATGTTGTTAAAACTGATCAATTAATGAAGACGATTGGGAAGACAAACGCGATTACGCATACCTGGGTCAATAAAAACAACACAAAGAGGACAATAAATCGCGCCTTTACTTATCACTTACTAAGAGATTCCTTCATGAAACCACGTAAAAGTTATGCCAATAAATGGGGCTTTTTATGTAGGAAGCGATTGGAAACTTACATTTTCTAATTTCGTTGTCACTTTTTTCCAATAAATAAAAACATACAAAAACTAGCAGTTCAAGCTCTCGCGGCCATCTGCCAGTACCATCAGTATAGCTTGACCTTAACGCGTGAGTGTAAGCAAAAACCTAAGGAAAAAACGTTCTCAGCACAACCCTACGGCCTGAAAGCAAACCAAGACGCCGATTCACTTAAACCGTTGGTTAAAGCTCACCTACACACTTAGCTTCTACACAATAAAAGTTAAATAAAGAACCCGTCCACTTCCCGGCGGCGTCCACCGGAAATCCATTCTGGAGGCTTCCACGCTCTAATTTCCGGTTAGCGCTCAGGCTGAATAGAAAGTGCCGCTCTTTGCCTGAATTTTGTAGGTGCTTTTTCACGTTCGCTGATTAATTTATGCTTGTGAAGGGTAATTTTTTTTAAAAGCTTGGAATAAATTAGAATATGTTGTTTCTTAGTTTATTATTGGTGTCAATAAAGATTATTGGAATAGAAGTTCATGCAACGGTTTGTAGTGATAGGCATTTTCTGCCCAAGTTTGCCCGTGCAAGTACCACAACATTGCCAGATTACATTCGTTCGCCAAACAGTATGGGAACATTACTGTGTTCGTGTTAGAAAGGCAATGTTTCCAGTAAAATATACTGGTATTTGAGACTTCAACCCAATGTCTCGTGGCGATTAATGCAGTGTAGTGAGTGCCGCACAAGATGTTATGAGCTAGCGAGACGCTCACTATCAAGAATACCATTAATACCCTAGAAGAAACCCCAGTTTGACGGCCCGTTTGGCGTAGTGACTGAGCAATTGGACTGCTGCGCTAGGAGTCGCGGGTTCGATTCCCGCCTGGAACAAATATTTGTGAGATCCACAAATGTTTGTTTCTGATCTGGGTTTCACATCACAATGTAAAATTATATGTCTGAAGTGGTTCCCACGATACAGGAGCAATCCTAGTTTGCGCTTTTAACAAAACTCAATAAAATAAAAAAAAACTAGATAGGTGCTTTTTTGAATAAACACGGGATGGCATATCGGAAGTTTGCTTGACATTTTGAGCGTGTTGGATCACTTATCGAGGACCATTGTAGTATTAACGCGGGCGACGCTGTCGCTTCGCATACAGTTTCGCTTGTCTTTTGTCTGATTCAGCCATTTGTATGGAGTGTCCATTCCATCCTGTGGTATTAGTTGACTTGTTGTAGTAAAATAGAAATATATAAAAATCAAAATAATATATAATTATTATTACTCACAATACTGTTGGCAATAAGCGCACTGGTACTCTCTCAGTCTATAGATGGAACTTGGTGGAAAATTATTCATTGTGTCTTAATTAATTGTTGAACCTCTATATTGTTTGAAATGTTAAATAACTTGTGTGGAGCTAGTTAATAGTTAATATTGAACTAACTAGCAAGTTCAAAGGTGCCTATTCTCTATCAGAATAAAGCCCATAGCACATAGGTGCGATATTATTATCGGTCGATAATAATTATCGAATAATAAATAAATAAGGTACGACGCAAAACAAAAACTGATGCGCTGAATTCTTGCATTCCGCGTTTTTGTGCCTGCGATGTCTGTTCATTGTACATTTTGTATAGCCCATTTTATTTTGGTTTAGTATTGTATTGTTTTTGGTTTCTGTTTTGTATGTGGAAGATGTGGTCTCTGCCTACCCCAACGGGAAAAACGATTGTATCTAATATACAACAATTCAACATAACGCATCTCAATATGAGAAGCAATCCCAATATAACACATACATACAATAGTTATATGTGTGTTAAGTATATTGGGACGCATACATTATTTTGTTACACACTCCGGCAATACTGTCACTAAAACGCAAAACAAAACCGTAGGGCGAGCAGGATCGAACCTCTATTGAGAAAGTATTCGATACGTTAACTGTCAAATTTGTTTTAGATTTGATCAGTGCTCCTACAATAGGGTAAGCATGAAACTTTGAATGGTTTGTATCGTTAGCGTATCGATCAAGGTAGCCGTTCGCGTACGCATCTTGTCGGTATTGCATGACGCTGATCCAATATAAAAGAAATTTGACAGTTAACGTATCGAATACTCTCCCGATAGAGGTTCCTGCTCGCCCTACATTTGCGGCGCGTTTTTATATTATTATCGGTCGATAATATTGCATTAGTGTGGAAGCAGCTTAAGGGTTAGTGCCTATTTGTACTAAAGTTCGACAGTTTCCAAGTACAACTACATACTTATTGATGAAACTTCGTCGCACCAAACTTGGAGGCTTTACTATGTCTATTTTGCGAGCAAACATTTAAAAACACGTAAGAATTTTGTATCGTTTATTTTTTTAGCTTATGTGAGTACATTATAACGGATTTGGTATATTGTTCTTTTTTTATCTTTTAGTTCCTTCATTTTCTAACCTCACTCACCAGTCACCATTCCCGCCGCGTTGTTTGATTAACAGCCGAAATTAATATTGTATCTCCTATCCAAGATTGAAATCGATCTTGGATTACTGCCTATCGTTCGATCGATTTCAAATCTGCGTGCCTTCATAAACCAATCCACGGATCGGTTATTGGCACGTTTGATCCTAAAAATGGATTGTGATATCATCCCAGATAGCAAAATATGGATTGGATTGAATATTAATTTCGGCCGTTAGCCGACACCCAAAAATGTAAGTGAAACTCTACCCGTGGGAAAATTTAACTTGAAAGGCTTTTCAGTTGCCGGAAATTAGTATCTTCAGTTCATGGAAGCCCCGCGAAGGTTTAAACCGGAAGTGACAGATTTCCTGCGGCGAAATTGCAGGAAATAGTTAATTAAACGGTACATTGGCGCGAAAGAATTTAAAGGTGGGATAGTTAGTTACATCACTTAATTTATTTTAATTTAATTTCAGTTGATTCACTAAGTCTGATTAACTACAAAAATATTAATAGACGCGCGAAATACACTGGTTTTTGTATTGAACTCTGGCTCCCCGTGGTCCGCATCGTGTGTTAAAAAGTTGGTGTTTTTGCCTTTATATAATTGAGAGCTAGTGTGTTTAGCTATAACCCATTAGCTGTTAATAAAATTATATTATAATAAAAAATATAAAAAAACTAGTAAATTATTAGTACGTGTGTTGAAAACTTCTCTGAGTACAAAACTGCTGAATGTGGAGGTCAAAGGTGTGGAGTGGATCGTGGTGATGATGATCCACTTCAGAAGCGCCTCCAACATTCCGGGAAGTCTTCCGACCGAGCCAGGTGATATTGCTCGGGGACAGCTGTCCATTTGTTCCTCTTTGAAACTTCTACTTATACGTCCGGGCCGCGCGAATATCGTTTGCGCGATGCAGGATAGTTCCGTAAATGCCCGCTACGTGCCGTTTTGTCTAGTGTGGCGGATGAGGTTCGCCACACCACTCCCTTCCGAGACTGGAAGTCGTATCGTCTGTGTCAGTCGATGCTTGCAAGTGCCAGTTGATGCTTGAAGTGCTGCTCGAAGTCTGCGGTGAGTCGAGACTGAGAGTGTTGGCGCTGGTCTGCGGTGAGTCGAGACCTGGTCCACGGTGAGTCGGGACCGTGTGTGCGCCGAGTCGCTATGGTCTTCGGTGAGTCGAGACTGATTCCACGGTGAGTCGGGAAGTAGCGACGTTGTGTCCCTGGTGGCTTCTAGTGAACGAAACCTGGTCCGGGTGATCTAGGACGGAGTCAGGGACAGAGTGCGACGGGTTGTAAGCACTGGTTCACGGGTGCCGCTACATTAGACTGAATGATGATCCAAGTGGGCTGCGGTGAACTGTGGTGTGCTGAAGTCGTCGCTGATAGCCTGTGGGTGTCCGGATCCAGGAAGCGCGGTGAGTCGGCTGCGTTGGATCTGGTGATGAGGCTAGATGCTGGCTTGCGGTGGGTGCTGCTTGACGATGTTAATGGAGAAGGGTATTCTAGGAGAGTGACAAGTGAGAGGTTGTATTTTTTTTATTGAGGTGTGAGGTCACCCTTTTCCTCAAGTCGCTTGAGAGGAACTGGTGGAATGGAGGGTCATGTGGAAGGTATGCAATATGCATGTTCGGATTTTTCGAAAGTCGTCAGTGATTCGCATTATTGCGAACTGGCCTTCCACTTGTGCAAACCATATGACAGGTTTTTCAGGCCAAAATGGAGGAATCCGGATCTGGACGGACGGTGAGGGCGTAACCTCCGGACTGCATTCTTTTCATTTCTGCCATTTTAGTGCGCTTCCGTGACCGCGTGGCGATGTTCGCTTGCGGATCGTCGCTTTCACCGGATGACATCTTCACTCTTCGCTTTTGTGTTCTTCGGGGTCACCAGTGTGGAGGTCAAAGGTGGGGAGTGGATCGTGGTGATGATGATCCACTTCAGAAGCGCCTCCAACATTCCGGGAAGTCTTCCGACAGAGCCAGGTGATATTGCTCGGGGACAGCTGTCCATTTGTTCCTCGTTGAAACTTCTACTTATACGTCCGGACCGCGCGAATATCGTTTGCGCGATGCAGGATAGTTCCGTAAATGCCCGCTACGTGCCGTTTTGTCTAGTATGGCGGATGAGGTTCGCCACACTGAACAGATTTTGATGAGTTCATTATAGATTTGGTAAAAAAGACCGAAAGTTGCTTCTTGACTTTCTATTAATACTACCAGAGAAATACAGTTCGCCGTATCAGCATGCCCGTACCATTATTCTTTCTTTAATAGTCATTTGTTTTATATAGCGCTAGCCTATCGGCGTCATTTTAGTTCGGAGTACAAATTTTATTGACCGCTCAACTTTATGGCGAAACTAGAAGCACCTCGCGGTTTCACCCGCGTTAACTACTATCCCGCGGGAACCATTAATTTTTACGGGATAAAAGGTAGCCTATGTCACCCGGGGAGAGCATAGCTTCCCAACAGTGAAAGAATTTTTCAAATCGGTTCAGTAGTTTCGTTTCATTACAACCAAACAAACAAAGTTTTCCTCTTTATAATATTAGTGTAGATAATATCTGTGCGATGAACGTTAGCGCTACAAACCGGCCAAGTGCGAGTCGTGCTCGCGCACGAAGGGTTCGGTACCATTATCTATAAAAACGCCAAAAAAACACGCTTGTTGTATGGGAGCCACTTCAAATATTATTTAGTTTATTCTGGTTATTAGTATAATATTTTTTGTTATAGCGGCAACAGAAATACATCATATTCTGTGAAATTTATCACAGTTCATGATATTATTATACAGCTTGGTGACAGACGGAGAGACAGACAGACGTACGGACAGCGAGGTCTTAGTAATAGGGTCCCGTTTTGTCCTTCGGGTACGGAACCCTAAAACACTTGTGCGAACGTTAGAGTCACCAAACTATTATAATTATACCACAGGGTTCTGCCAGTAAACTACTTTCTACTCGTTTTGAAACAGTATCAATTCTCCATCCATATCAAAGGGTCAACTGGCCCAACTTTGACCGTGTAACGTTTAAACCTTGAAGTGCGAAAGGGTACAAAGCCCTCTCTTGATCTAATTTAAGTTCAAACCGTATAAATTGCACGTTAAGGGCAGATGTGCCACAGAATTTCTAATTGTGCGTTTGTCCTAATTATAGTGATAGTCTTTGTAGGTCTCAGTGTTATATTATTTCATCTCATTTTGTCTACTATTGTTATAATCTAGGTTGTCTAATGATATGGTACCATGGCATTATATGTCAGAGGTTGTCAGGCCGCTTTAGGGCGTCTGACATGGCTTAACGACTGCTATCAATTTATAACAACCGGGGCCGGCCCTTCGAGGCACAGAGCGATGAAAATCGACACGTCATGATTGCAAATAAAGTCATTGACGCGGGTTGCAAAAAACTTTGTGTTGCTAGGTTGCAAAGCGCACGAAATACTGCAATTTTTATCATCTATGTAAAGATGTTCGGGTGCAATAGTAAAGCCTCCTCAAAGAGGTGTTTTGATAAATCAATCTTTGTTTCCAATAGTGTCCAGTGAACACTGAACAAGTTATTATAAATTCAATCTACATAAGTTTTTACTAAAATATAACGCCTACGAAGCTCATGGAAAGTTATTAGCACTCGTGCAAAGAAAGAAGCCGTAAAATGCAAAAACATTCAGTTTTTACGTAATAATGTGGACTTTTTACGTAATAATTGGAGTGTTTACGTAATAACGTAGAGTTTTACGCAAAAACGTTCATAATAAAACACTTTATCGTTTTGTAAATGAAAATTTACAGTTAATTATTTTAAAGTGGAAAATAAACTCGGAACAAGAAGGAAATCTTGAGGCGGTTGCTCATTTTTCTACCTTAATTAAAATTATGATTTAATTACTGTACTCTCTCACTAAGACTTTCTTTAAAAAATATATTAAGTCCTTTTAGTCACAAGTGTCGTAAAGGAAAGCATTGGTGTGGCAAGCGCTCGCAGCAAAGACAAAAGGCACGTTGTACAACTTGTACGAGTAAAAAAAAGGAAAACGTATTAAAGATGAATATTAAGTACCTACCTATTTTTCTGTAAGTTTTTCTTATAAAAATACACACAAACACCTTATTTTTAATGTTGAATAGTTGAAAGCCCTGGACTTTTTCAAGTATTTTCGATATTTACGAGTTGAAACTCAAACTTTTAAATAGATAGATATAATCTTTATTGCAATACCATAGGACAAAAATAACTTAATGTTACAACCTGGCTAGAGCAGTACAAACTAGTGTGTCTCAAGCCCCCAAGTTTGGAGTAAAATTTTTGCAATGCAAAATTCTAAGTCGCACATCTGGAGAAAAATACAAAACCCTAGATGCAGATTTGTTACGAGCAACCATCGGATAAACAGCCGTACCATCACTTATATGCATAAATGTAACCTTTAAATGTCATCAGAATCCTAATTCTCCAAGTTAGTTATACCATTTTTGTATATTATTATCTAGATTAGTCTTCTCCGTCACGTTCTTATTTCATATCCAATGTTAATAATCCCAAATGATAATAATCCGTAACAATAGAGGGTCCCAGAGAGGGCCTGCAATTATCGAAAACCAATAATAATATCCCGAGGCTGTTAGTGACAAATTCATGCCGATTGATTCCAAGATAAAATAAAAATAATATAAGCTCACATACTTTTTTTTTATGTTATGACGTTTTGACTTTAAATATGCACATATTGACATTGACATTGGTATAAATTTGGCTGAAAATAGTTTAAGTTTCAGTGTATCTTGTTATAATTATTTATCCTAAATTACATCTACTAAAAATAGTAAAACCCCAAGTAGAACGAAGAATGATAAAAATGAACTACTCAATTTATAATGTAGATTCAGCTACATTTTCGTCCATGTTAAATAAATTTTTCTACATTTATTCATCAAACTCTCAGTATACTATCTCAATTCTTTACCCAATCACCTTCCTAAGTTTCGAGTCTCAATTTTACATCTGTAACTGAACATCTAATCCCAATATGCTACGAGTAAGACGTAAACTCCAAACTCCTGTTCAAATTTCAATACGTCAGCCAACGCAAATAGCAACAGTGAGATATTGCGGAGCGCGCCGCCGTACTGCATAGTACGAGTGGCACAGTGTAACAGTACGCCGTAAGCAAAGTCGCAATCCCAGAAAATGTACGGAGCGCAATTCACACTAATGCCAATTTGACTTAAATTAATAGGTACCTATTATGTGACGAGAATATGCCAATACAAATGCCACTTTCGACTTTTAAAATACTGCGGAATACGCCGCCACGTACATACTAGCGTCACAGTGTAATGCTACACAGAAAATATGTGACAGCCATAGAAAAAGTGGCAATAGTAATATTTGAAACAATACGTCAGCCAGTACAAATGACGTCAATGAGATATTGCGGAGCGCGCCCCTTGTGCCATTACGTTGAATACTATAACCAGTGTATAAAGTTGCAGTCAATGTTTGCCAGAGTTACCAACACGGATCTTTTGCTTCAATTATTAATCTTTCTAGTAATTATTTGTACAAAACACTGAATAATATTTTTCGACTCTTTCCATTTGCGTTTGATTGTCAACCACTGATTGGTTTGTTTGATGAATGATTGACCGCGTAATGACAGCAGAATACTTTTACAAAATTGACGACTCAAATAACTTTCATTATAGTAATAAAATATAACACCAAACATAATTATTTTACCTTTTATCTTTTATTATTTGAAATAATTTAAAATGATTACAGCCGAAGAAATATTGAAATACATATTATTTTGTGATGAATATTGATACATAACCTTATAAACGTTAGCCGGCAGGGTTATCGTCATAAAACGTATAACAACGCCACCTGTTGGCTACCACCATTAATCACGGTGATCGTTCGAGAATTTATCTTTATTCATATCTATTATTCTTTATTAGCTCGTCGACAGGCGCGATGTTATTGTAAACAATGTGATAAAATCGTGTCACTAATAATAATAATAGAGTTGTGAGGCTTATAGGAAATAATAATTTATTGTTGATAAAGCTTGGGTGTTATTAGAGCATTATTGGAAACATGACTATTAGTGAAGTTGAAAAGTTACGGCATTTTTGTTAGGCGACGCTCTCTAGCAATGGTCACTTCATTCAAGAGCTATAACGAAACAGTGAAAAATTTAATCGTGTTTCCTAATAGCAAGCTTACCTGACTTCAATATAATTAAGCTAATTTTTTTTTAGTTATCGTTCCTTTCGTTGTGCCGTTCTATGTGGGAGGATTAAGGATCAGCGATAAAAGTCTTTCGGCTGATAACGATGGTGATGATGATGATGAAGATTTCCTGTTGCCCACGACTTTGTACGTGTGAACCATCACGATGTGTGACGGAACAGCCCTTGCGGTACCGTTTTTAGTAGGTCGTTTCCAGTATTCAATCTTTCTATTGGATGGATAAGCATCTGGTTCCTGATATTTGTTTATGATGTTACGCATTTTACTATAGGACTAGTAATAACTTCCATGCAACTTAACCTACTGTTTCTGCGATACAATGCTCCACTATGTTGCCAGGTGACACGATATTAGCATAGGTATTACGGCTTTAATAAATTCATAGTATACTAAGCATGGTAATACTGGACTTAGATCACATTGCTTTGTGCCACGGCGCTAATGAAAGTTCTGTCATGGATGCGAGATTTGAGGTAAGCGCATGCTTTTGATTTACCTTAACTTTAATATATAAGTAATAATATAAGTTTAAATACATGAGTGTATCCTTTGTGTCTAAAATGAGGTACCATTGATACCTATAACATAGAGTCCAAAACATTGAGTCTGTGATTGTTGAAACAAATTGGTAGGAACCAAACGTCAGCCATCTTGAATCAATCTCTAACAATGAAAATTTTCTCTGTGTAGTCGACGTCGCCGACATGCCCTCGTTTTATATATAATTTGCAATATATAGAGGCTCTCCGCAGCCTTTGATGGCGGCATAAAGAATAAAGTTAATTTAACTTTCTTTGGCTATAACGAGATATGGAAACTAATTTCGAAGTTCAGAAGTATCTAGATATTGTTAAAGACTTGCTGAAATATATTGTGATTTCGATGTCAATTTTAAATGTGTATTATAATAATACAATTTGGGTTGAAAATTGGTTTCAACGCTGTTAGAACGCTCTTTTGATATTTTTTAAAGTCTACCACTTACGACTGAGAAAACTACATTTAATCGGAACAAAAGAAAGAAAATTAAGAATAGAGTAGGTAGATCAAAAGTAAGTAAATCTAAAGAAAATCTAAAATAAATCAAAAGAGATGTTGATATAGATGTTCTCACGTGATTTAGAGTTCATAACGCAGGTTCAAGCTAAATATGATTGTTCTAATCGTGCTTCAAGCCCGTATTTATCCAAGCTAAGTGAGATCGAAAATCATAATCGGCACCTCTGTTTCATGAAGCTTTTTAGGGCATAACCCACCTCGGGGTCCGGTCCGAAGCGGTGGATCAAACACCTCCGAAATAATTCTCAGGCACGTGGGTTTCCTCAGAACTTTTTCCTTAATAGAAAAGCAACTAATTATAGTGTATGTTTTTAAACAAAACATTGAGATTCGAACTCGCGACTCTGTTATTCTTGCTTAGGCTTATAGCTCGTATATAAGATCAGAAGTTAAGAGCCAATATACCTATATCCTCATTGTTCCTTCCGAATATTCCTTTTCCAATAACCCACCGGCTAATAAGCCCACCTGTTGACGCGAACAATAAATCATCTGTTCTCACAGACTCAGATTCATCTCCTTTATAAATGATTATTCCTCTAACTTCGCATCCGACGAAATTAAATAAATTCGCCATTTTTCCCGACACGCGTTGACTGATTATTTTTTCCCGATAACCTGACGTTTGCTTAGAATTTGCTTTTGAAACTTTTTCTCGTTGAAAATGGGAATTAAATTTGCGAGTTTCATGAATGTGAAATTACTTTTTGACTTTTTGTTAGTGGAAAATATGCTAGTTTTTATTAGTTCTGACCTAAGCTTTTTCCGATGCGTTTTTTATGTATCTAAATACCTGTCTTTGTGCGTCATCGGTTTTCTGTTTTTCACAAAATGTTTGCTCGGACGATAGAAAATAAAAATGTACTAGAGTAAATGCTCTTATGTTGTCAATAAACCTTTTACCTCAAGAATTCACATAATAATCACGGAAAACGCGGCTCCGTGGTTCGTGCACTACATATTTTATTATCTCATTTCCGGTCGCGACACGCCGCGAGCTCCCTGACTATACGCCGGGAATGCGTCGTAACTTCACTTCGGCGACGTACGGAAATGCATCCGCCTACTTCTTCTGCCTTAGAAACTAATTAGAAAATTATTATCGTCATCAGTTCATGATTTGACTTAAACAAAGATCCACGACTGAATAAAAACTTGTAAAAATGCCTTGCCAACTTTCAATTACATAACCAAATTTATTAATTACCTGGCTAATTTAGCCGAATACCCGGCCAATGCAAAAGTACGCCATCCCAGTAAATAATTGAGCAATTTCCGCCCTTCATCAGCTGAGGATGCCCGCACAATACCCACTGATTTATCGCCGATTAAAACGTAAGCCTGATTAATAGTTAAACCTAGATTGAAACCTATGGTTAAATGCCATCGATCGCTTATTTATCTCATTAGCGTAGTTTGGATAATATGGTGATTAGTGCACGTGCACTAGATAATAATTATATGACGATTAATCTGATATCCGTTGTTCAATTGAGTTGAAATGTGGTGAGCCGACTGCTAAGCGTGAGGTTACTGGCTCAATGGAAATATTTGGAATTGCAAAGTATTAGCTCTGAGTTTGAGTGCTTGAGGGATCATGGTCTTTGTAGTTTCTTATACTTTTGATACAGGTGATCCTAGAATTTTTGCGGTGCATTTTATTTAAGTAACGTTGTTTTAAAAACTACATTTTCAATAAATACTTATTCAAACAACCGCAGCACGTTAAAACTTTGGAAAGGTAATAAAGTATCACCTTTCGGCATTAAAGCTGAACGAAAATCCGTTACATTCCGGCACATAACGCCGCTTAACATCCCCTTCGTGTCATACTGCGTGGTTTACGGGCTCATTTCCGTGTGAAAAACTGTATGGGAACTACATATCGATGTTTCAGAGCATGGCCACGTGGTGTACGCTAGCAACCATTACAGCTTTTATACAGCAAAAAATAACTTAGGATGGTTGCAGACCAAAAGCTTAGCTAACTTAGGTCCGTATTAATAAATCAAACTTAGCTCTGAGAGCTATCTTCAGTGTGCACTTGCTCTTTCGTTCTAATTAATATATACATCTTAAGTTGTAGATTCGGAACAGAAACTTACATGATATCTGGCAAATTAATAAATGACACTCAGCGGTTAAGTGCTATCCAATTATGACACAATTGAAACTTACAAGACAGTATCTAGTAGCCAGTGCTACATCTCAATATCCATTTATTAAATAGCAACGATTTCAAGATGTAGATTACATTTTGAGTGTGGATCAGCTGGTAGTGCACTTGGTAGCGCTATTGAGGTTCATTTATTAATACGGCGCTTAGTAAAGATTAGCTACTAATTTTCTATACTGTGTGCACAAGCACACTGCAAGCTATGCACACAGTATGGAAGAATTCGTAGCTAAGCTATTCTAAAAAGCTCATCTTTTGGTCTGCAACCTCATAAGCCTCTATGTATCACAGTTTTCTTACATCTCTTTCCTTAAAATTGACACTGGAATAAAGACCTGCATTGAAAAGACCCTCAATTATGTGAAGCATTACTGCTTCCTGTGCATACTGTTCCTATATACTGCCTATGATTGAAGCCTAATTCTCCTCGTGGAAGGAGTCTCCACAACCCATATCAATGCGTTGTGATGATGGTGATATTTATGTTTTGAGCACATATTATGTACTTCAACATATCGATTATGTCCGATATATAGTATGTCCGTCTGTTTTAAAAACAACAACTCCGTTTAAACACTTTTGAGCCATTTATCGTATCAATATATTCAAACAAATTAGTGCTACGTAATAAGCTAATTAAGGCGCTCTCACACGGTGTGAGGTATGAACCGAGCCGTGAACGCTTGGAAGCTCTAAATTATTAAATACAACGAGTAATTTGTGTCACCTTACATTTTACAGTTTCCGCCGGCGACAACGTTGGGGTGACCATGGTGAGAGTTTTTGTAGACATTAATTTATATTCAAAGTCAAAGTCAAGTCAAATCATTTATTGTAAATAGGCAATAAAATCGCACTTTTACAAGTCAAACACTTCAATCTAATAAACAAATTAAACCATAAAAGAAAACAAACTATAATTAATTGATTATGGTTTGAGTTTGAAAAAGGATGTTTCCCTTTCAACACTGGTCCAGGATTGAATCTCGGACAGGAAAAGGAAACTCCGATGACTCTACCAGTGCTTCGGAATACACCCGTTAGAGAAGACAGCACCAAGAAACTCTACGGGGATGTCATATTTATTTCTATTAATGTAAAATTTTCTTTTTTTTTTTTTCAATCACAATATTTACATTGGTATAAATATGACCATCAATATAAAAATTTCAAAACATATTAATAAAACATATAATAATTCACGTTAATTATTACTACCATGGAAATGGGGGCATTGAGGCCATGCATTTTTATCTTTAATATAGTCATTAACAGTGTAATAGGCTTTCTTTATGAGATTAGCCTTAATAAAAGTTTTAAATCTTTGCATGGATAATTGATCAATTCCCTCTGGCAACTTATTATAAAAGCGTATACAGTTCCCCATAAATGAACCACTAACCTTCTGCAACCGAAATCTTGGTACATTGAGTTTATTTTTATATCTAGTGTTGAAATTATGTACGTCACAATTTTTAGCAAACTTGTTAATATTTTTATGAACATACAATAAGTTTTCATATATATATTGGCAAGCTACTGTAAGAACATTGATTTGTTTAAATCGTTCCCGGAGAGAATCGCGGGTTTTCATATTATATATTGACCGAATTGCTCTTTTCTGTAGCACGAACACAGATTGGATATCCGCGGCTTTGCCCCACAACATAATGCCATATGACATAACGCTGTGAAAGTAACTAAAATATACTAATCTTGCAGTGGCTTCATCAGTAAATTGTCTGATTTTACGTACAGCAAAAGCTGCAGAGCTCAATCTTCCAGTTAAAGATGATATGTGAGGGCCCCACTGTAATCTAGAATCTAAATTAATTCCCAGGAAGGTTGTTGACTCTACCTGATCTAACGGCTCATTATTAATTAAAATACTTAAATTTGTGTGGCCTCTTCTAACATTGGGTAGTGAGAATTTTACACATTTCGTTTTTTTAGAATTTAGCACTAAATTATTTATTCGTTTTGTGAAACAAAATGAGATTATATGATAACATTTAAAATTCATAAAATATAACAATTAAATATACAACTTATAAAATTTATGAATAAATATAGTTAATTAATATATATTTATAGATATATTATTATAACAGTTTTCATATCTACATCCACCCACAGCGTTTCCGATGTAGCGTCATTGACGCTAACGTTGTAAACGCTTACATATTGTATTATACGCTCAGGCATTTTGTCACCTTACACTTCATCACTTAGAATTTTTATAAACCTACTTACCTGAAACATTAAAGAGGGGTATTGTTTATAGTTAGGCACTACAATTGTGAAAGTTGAGACCGTAAATCTAAACATAAATAGTCAAAATTGGACTTTCAACATGTCTTAGTATTTTCCAGTTCTCATGGCCACCTCACTCCAAGGCACATAATGTGTAATCGTATCGCGGCCGGAGACACATGTGCTCGGGCGGCATTTCGCATAAATCACGCGACAGCGCGCAATGCGACCCGCGACGCGACGCAGACACGCGCGATTGCGCCGCGCCTTAAGCCCGTCTCTGTGTTTAAGGTTCGCCTTAAGTCGCACGCTGTATACGCTGATGTCAATTAAAACGTTGCTCAAAAGGAGTGTGTTTTGAAATAGGTTTATTTTGTGTAGAATGGGAATGTTGTAATTGTTTTCTTGAGTTATGTTTTTGTCATTAGAAGTTGAATTAATTTTAATAAAATTATTTGGATGACGTGAATGTGCCCTGCTAATTTATAAAACGTTTTCTTTTGTCGTTTCCCTTATCTAATTATATTTTAACTGCTTACATATACCTATTTTATTTTCCGTTATCGTATTGAACGGTAAAGACTGCTCGACTTTGAATGACTGTCCACAAATGCGGAACCATAAAACTGATACCATCACGGTAACCCTCTCGGAACATAAAACCATCAAACAAAACCACCGCCGCAGCACTCGTCACGGTTCAGCGATGGCGATAAATGCGTTCGCACCACCCAAACATTTCACGGGATAACCGAAAATATACCAGTAACGGGAAAATGCCCGTTGCTCGATACCGAGCCGTGTCTAATCTAGGACACAGTTTGGAAAGGCAGTGGTACGGAAACGGTTGGTTTTGCGTAACGCGTTACACCGAAAAATTGCTGCACTGATGCATTCATATCACATTTATGGCACAGTGGAAACAAAACATTGAACATCTATAAAAAAAACACAAGTGACCAGTGCTTTGGAAATTGTGCTTTGAACAAAAAAATATGATAAAAAAAACGACTGAATATGTTCTTGACTTATTCAATACCTATCAGTACCTTCCTTAAAATCTACTTTCAACGAGGCAATATTCGTTTCTAAAAAGTTTAATATTACTATATTTTTACTAATTATTTCCATTGTTATGACAGAGGGAGACAGTGCCTTCGAGTCCAGGTATAAAGAGAGAGTCACTAG
This sequence comes from Hylaea fasciaria, assembly GCA_905147375.1. Lineage (NCBI taxonomy): Eukaryota > Metazoa > Arthropoda > Insecta > Lepidoptera > Geometridae > Hylaea > Hylaea fasciaria. Next base: position 10,580,806 of record LR990208.1, on the reverse strand, counting down.
GGTAAGACTGGGCCATTCTATAACTAGAGGGTTAACCCCTACCGCGGTTATCATACAGCTGTTTTATTTTCGAAAATCTATGACTTTCCCTACTGCCTTCCCACTGCCACCATCCAATATCTAATCTGCGATATGACCGACTCCCGACAAAATGAAAAACCCCGATTCAATATAGCAGCCAATAATTACAGTCCGACCTCCGTACGTGTCCGTTGAGGTCTTTACAAGGTCCGTAGGAGGTTTAGTAATTCGATATATTATTATTAGGAATATGATACAGCGGGTGATACGGCAAACTGTCGTATTATTTTTAGGGTTGGAAGTAGAGTCGATGAACTATTTTGCCCAATATTCTTTGAAGTAGAAATAAATTGTAAGCTTAGAAGAACTAGTACGTTTTGAAACACAGATTTCTCACTAAAACAAGCTACAACATTGCAAATTTTGCTATTTTCTATGGAATAGTATACCTCCTAAAATTCTTATGTAGCTTTGCTTTGCTGAAGTTATGTACAGTTTCACCGCACAAATGTATGAAACTGCGTCACTATCATTTACCTACGCAGTTATTTTTAAACAAACAGACAATATAAGATCAAAACAACAATACTCAAATACTCAAATACTCATTTATTGGTAAACTAGTTTACACGTCAAATAGGTACAAAATAAATAATAATAACATGAGTAATAAATGTCAAGAAGGAAGACATTAGGAGTAAAAATAATAAGTTGAGAATTATATTATTGTAAGCATGTCAAAATAAAATAAAATAGCAACTACCTAAAAAATAATCATACTAAATAATTATGTTACATCCTATTCAAAAATTCTTCATAACTATAGAACGTCCGCTCGACAAGCCAGCGTTTCAGTCTGGATTTGAAGCAGCTATGACTGGGAGCTGCAGTGATGTCCTCAGGAAGTCTGTTGTAGACCGCTGGACCCATCGCATGGGTGAGCTTGGAGGACTTAGTGAGAGAGCATGGCACTGCTGCGAGCTTATTTGCATTTCGTGTGCTATAGGAGTGTATGTCACTATGCTTCTTGTACTTCTCAGGATTCATTCTCACATACACTGCTACTTGTAAGATCACAATGGCAGGTAATGTGAGAATGCCGAGCTCCTTGAAGTAAGGTCTCGCGGAAGTGTCTTGTGACACTCGTACTATCGCTCTTATGGCGCGTTTCTGCATACGGAAGACGCGCTCCCACTCTGAGCAGCGTCCCCAGAGCTCAGCGCCATACTGCAGCAGTGAGTGTACCGTCGCGAAGTAGCAAGCGCTCGCCACCTCCGCGGTCACCACTCGCGCTACACGACGGAGCGCGAAACATGCACTTCCCACTTTACCGCACAATTTGTGAACGTGGCAATCCCATTTCAGTCCTTTGTCAACTTCAAAGCCCAGAAATGTCGTGTTTTCGACCTGCTCGATTTTGAAGTCATCCACCAGTACTGTAAGGGATTTTGCGACCCGACCTGATAAGTTGAAGTGGAGGAAATGCGTCTTACTTAGGTTGAGGGCGAGGCCATTCATACCAAACCACCTGGCTATGCTTGTGGTGGTCTCATTCAGCCTCTCTTCAAGACAATCGACAGTCGGTGCGCTGACTATGGCAGCCACATCATCGGCGTACATTAATATGTCTGCCTCCCTGACGACGTCTGGAAGATCATTTAGTAGGAGCGAGAACAGAATGTTCGATACCGACGACCCCTGTGCTACCCCCATCGTAGATGAGAGCGCCTCAGACTGGTTTTCTCTGTCGCCAGCATCCACTATCTGAGACCTTCCTCGTAGTAAATCCGTAAGTAATGCATACGGTAAGCTGTCAATACCATAGTGTCTAAGTTTTAGGGCAAGTACGGTGTGATCAGCTACGTCAAATGCCTTTGACAGATCGCAACAGAGAACAGCCACGTGCTGTTTACGCTCACGAGCAGCCATCACTCGACCTATCAGTTCTCGAGTCAAAGTAGTTGTTGAACGCCCCTCTCGGTAGGCGTACTGACGGTCAGACAAGGCGCTAGTTGACGTCAGATATTCCACCAATCTGGAACTCAACCCGTTTTCAAATATTTTGGCTATAGCAGGTATTATAGACACAGGCCTATATCCATCTATATTGCTTCTTTTTCCTTTCCCCTTAAAAATTTATGATTAGGTCTCGTAAAACAGAAGTTTTCACTTGAATATTAGCATTTATTTTTAAATCACATAAGGAGTACGTTAATTTTATTGGTAGGTAATAAAGATGAACGAACACTATCATACCAAAATACAACTGTACTTTTTACTGATTATTATTCTTATTACAATTAGTAGTCAAAAAGTCACCAACAAGCGTTAGAAAAAACATGTTGCCGCATAAACATTAACATGCGTCTGAGAATCAAACAGTAATTCCAAAAACAAAACTGTCCGAGCCGTGAAAGGACGCATAATCGTAAACCAGTCCGCCAATAAACGATTGCAATCCCATCGTCTGCAAAGCAATCTTCGGAGAGGGAAGACACAAAAATATCCAGAGTCCGTCCCATTCCGACACCCCAGCCTCTAGGGTTGACAGATTGTCGGGATTTGTCTGTATTAGCCCTATAATATTTAAGGTAGCGTCTAGACTTACGGCAAAATAAAAAATCTACCGACAAACAGATTATAATTGAGTCAGATTTAGAGTCCTTAGCTCGAAATTAGTTTTTGAGGTAAAAAAATGTCAATACCAAATTACATGTGCCATTAGGAATATGAATAATAATGAAATTTAATGAAGATCGTTGATTCTACATAAAGCAATATTTGTAACTTAACATTGTAACTTATATTTCTCCCGACGTCACCCCAAAACTCTCGATATTATTAAATTTTGTCGGACGTTTCGATTTTACGATCTGGAAACCCTACCAGTCTCCCAGCTCCCGGCTCCTATTCTCCCGGTTCCTACTCTGCTGGCTCCTTACTCTCCCGAGCCTGGGCTCGCGGAGGCTCCGTACATACTTCAGGCACTGACAGTGCCTTTCGAGGCAGCAGATAAAACGTTAAATTTATTTGGGCGGCAACAAATCGTCGGCTGCGGTCGTAAAATCGCGGACTCCATCGTGGACCCAAAGAAAATACACATTGTGCATGTAGGACAGTAGCTAAGCTTCATACCACACTAAATCATTCATTAAAGTCTCTTATAGTAGTTATGGTACATATTCGACTACAAAACAGTACCTAATCAATTGTGCTTTTCAACCTCAAATATCATCACAATCCTTATCCGTCCACTGCTGTGCTAGGATCTCACCTCAATTTTGTGAGGAGCCATAATCTACCACGGCCATAATCTACCACGGCCATAATCTACCACGACCATTATCTACCACGGGCATAGTCTACCACGGCCAATAATATACCACGAGGATTATTTGATCTACCACGGGGGTCGGGTCAGGATTGACACCATATCTCCAAAAGAAGTCTCTGGCATCGGCGGTCCGAAACCTCGATACAATTATTTGCTTCACTACTGGTTTACACTACACTGCAATAAATATTGACACGCGTCCGAGGCGCATGGTACGTCCAGAAGCGTAGTTTTAGTTTGTTACACATCGGTGCGGAGTCTATATGCGCTCAATGGTTACTTAGCCGATTGAGTTCGTTTGTTTGATGCATCAATTGGAACCAATAGATTGACGCAATACATTTCAACGAAAATAATTAAATTTATTATTTTATTTAATTATATTATAACTAAAAAATAATTCACATTTTAAGTCTTTTTTTTCTTACCTGATAGGCGCCATGGTATGGCGCCTGATAGGGGGATGGCGAAGCATAAACTTACGGATTTGATTCCCGCACAACGACAATATTTGTGTGAACCACAGGTATTTGCTCTGAATTTGGATGTTTGTGGCATCATAGTCGTCTTAGCCCCGGGTTTCGTAGATACAGGGAATCATTGTGGATCATGTGATCGTAAAGTGCCATTAGATATCCTAGTATTAGGTATTATAAAGGCGAAAGTTTGTTATTTCTTCACGAAATGACTTCACGAGATGAAATTTGGTATGGACCTAGATATGATGATGATGCCACTTTTTATTCTGAGAGCAGCGAGAAACACCGCGGGGCGCAGCAAGATTGTTTCATAAACATAAATTAACATCAACGTGATAATCACCACAAATTGAGCATTACTGAAACCCAGATTCAGTTACAAACGGATCTTCTTAACTTTTGATAATATAAATAGAAAGAACTCCGGCTCGCTTCTCCGAAACCCTTAAAGGGGGCTTGTTTTGGACGAAAATTGATATCTTGTTGAAATGGAATTGGAAGCGTCTCGAATTTTTTACGGCTTTCCCAGTGCTACGGAGTTACTTAGTTAGATTGGAAATTAAGTACCACTTTGCTTAGTTTGACGCTGGTTTACAGTAATTGCTTACACAAATCTGGCTGCCTTGCTTGCTGTGTTACGTTTTTTTAGCTGAAAATATCTTGAACTTCAACTTTCATTTGAACTAATTTGCAATTGCTTTGTTACTTGAATTTACAGTTGCATTAGCTTATGATAGACTACTGACGCAGCTAGAAGATAAAATAGGCGTGTCGACAGTATCAAAGAATCGTCGATTTAATAATTTTAGGGCAATCTAAATACTAAAATAATTTAAAACACGGGTTAAGTTTTATTTAAAATAATCAGATTATTAAGATTTTCAATAAAATAAAACATTAAAATATTGCTATCGGCCATTTTGATTGAAACACCAATCATAGCGCATGACGTCACGCTTAGGTAAACTCCGCTGATACCACTGTATTTTGTTGTTGTGAATACTGCTTTGCGCTTTTGGAGTGGTTTTTTTATTATTTAACGTGTGATTTATCGACTTTAATCTACAATATAACAATGGAACCAAGCTTTGTTAAGGCAAATAGCTCTAATTTGCCTAGGATTGATATATAATGTTGGGCGATTTCCTACCAACAAATAAGTAATTTTGCTCGTCGAGTTCCGAAACGTGAAGACTTCTTTGTAAGTCACTTCAAGAACCATCATTCTTCGTTTCTTAGCTATATAAGGTCGCTCAGTTGTGTCGGATGTTCGTATTTTCCTGTCTGATTGGCGTGTAAATTTATGGGGCAAACATTCTGGTTTTATACGTACTGGTGATACTGATACCATCACATGATACTCCATATAATTTTCCATGTCATTTGGCACCTCAAAAAAGAAAACGAATTTTGATAAGGAATGATAGCCAAGGCCAAAACAAACATAACCTCGATAAATTAATTATTCCATAGCCGCCTTAATTCAACTATTTCCAGTCAAACAAACATTTTAAGACCTATAATTACATGATAACATACTCACATCAAAGTGGTCTTCACAGAAGTTTCGCCGTGCGAGCTTTAACCACTCAACTCTTATTATTTTCTTGTTTGGAAAATGTACAAACACTTTGTTGCGTGTTCTTATTGATGTGTTTTTACACTGCGGTACTGCACATCACTTATAAACTTCGAAATTCATTTGTATCACACTAAGTATCTAAATGTTTTGTTAAATTCTTCGTAACGCATAGACATAATTACATGTTTACCTAAGCGTGACGTCAGAGCCGACGCCATGACACCGCGAGCTGTTTAGGCGCACTATTTGAATAATTATTAGAAAAAGGGTTTTAACTTCGTTAAACTCAAATTTATTACCGAAATAAAGGTTTTTTCGTAAATAGTAAATATGTACCGCTATTATGGAAGAGGATTTCAAAATCTTTCGCCACGCCTATTATCAGACCTAGAGATAATACTTTCAACAGTAACTAGACAAACAGAATTGTTATGTCTGTAAATCATAGAAGCCTATTAGGCAACAGGTTCTAGGAAACTAGCAAAATCAGGCCTTTATTCACATGGGCCCTTAGAGGGCACTCATGCAAGTTAACTGAGTTACGTCTGGATTTAGAATACCATTAATAAGGGAGTTCACTTTGACTCTTTCATTATCATCAGCGTCGTCACCAACCCATATCCCACTGAGCACGGGTTTCCTTGTCTTTACGAAATCCTAAAAAGAATCGATTTCATGTGAATATTCAAATAGAACTATTGAGAAACCGGTTTATCAAACTAAATATTATTTAACACAATGATTGATGAAAAACAAATAATAATATATTCATCAAACCAAAGCCCACGAATAAATTCCCGCAAAACGGTTTAACTACATTGATTAAAGTAGATTTAGATAAAGCTCCTTCTGTAATACCTTATGCATTTTTATGACTGGTGTCCAATAAAGTATTTTCTATTCTAAAGCAAATTAACAACGCAAGCACATTGAATACACAATAATGCTCTACAAAAAATATAAAATATTATTTTGCGTATTATAGAACCTGACTTTTACAAAATGAGCTCTCATAATTCTATACTAAAGGGAAAACCACACGAGTATTTTTTCTCAGTTTAACTCCACCTGCTATGCTTACCAAGTAAAATATGAAATCGTTAGCGCACCCGACTCCCAGCGCAGTTTTTACTTCGCAAATCGGCAATCATTGCACCAACTTGCGATCGCAACTTCGCCTTGCAGTTTATTATTTCCTACTATTTTATTTATTCAGTCGCGTTCCGAGCGAACCGTTTTGAATTTCAATAACTGCGACGAACAAAATGCAGTCTGATTAACAATTCGTAGCATACTTTTACCTCTTTAAATTATTATTTTTGTGCGGAAGTTTCGCTATGGAATCTGACAAACATATTTTTCTGTATTGATTTAAATGGAAAACGCTCCCTGTTTGTTTTATTCAATTTTTCTCCGGTAGTGTCCGTATAATTTTTTCATCAATCACGTCACATCAACCACCTTTCTATCGTTTTGTTTTATACCTTTGCCCATGCATAGCTAGAGAATACCTATACCTTAGCCTCACATTATTACCTACTAGAATATCTGTTTCAGTTTTTTGTCGTTTACGATCATTAATTAAAATAATATTCCGTTATTTTATTACCGATACTAAATTATTATGAGCTTTCAGTATATTTTTTTTCATACCTATTTTTATTTACGTTTACTTACTTTGGATGGCGAGTGCTTCTCTATTACAATACAAAGAAGTTATTATGCAATACAAAGTTTTGGGTAAACTTACTATCAAGTGATAGAATAGCTCGTCTCGTTGCTCAGTAAATAAAAATCGGAACTACTGATACAATCTTACAAGTGTTCAAACGAATTGGATTTTTATCTGACTGCTTTAAATAAATTAGGCTACATTTAGCAAGCTTACCATCACTTGATCGTATACGACCAGACTCACGTTAAGTCTTCGCTCGCAGACCAACCGACTACCGAACATGACCAAACACTTGAGTCGTAAGTGTTGTTGCCCACACTGATCGCCCCGACAAGCACGCCATAGGTATAGAAGGAATAGATGACACAAGTTGGTAAAATCATACGAACCTCCCAGCTAAGTTCATTCACAACGGATGTTTGTGTGTCTGAACTTGTACATATTTTTGTGTCGCAAGGGATGGCACTTTAACAGTTCACATTAATCGAAAAATGTTAGATATATTTGAACGATTGTCATCATGCGAAGATACCCGACATAAAATAAAAAAAGATTATTGTAGTATCACCTAGGTACCTCTAATATTACCTCTTTTGATTGATGTAACTTGATACTTATGTCAAATGACATCTATGATCTAAACAAACTAAAACAAACTAATGAATCTAAACAAACGTCAACCGAATTAAATAATTCGGTTGACGTTTGTTTAGATTTCAGATGATACGATTATTTTATACTATCAAGTCAAGATATCCATACCCATACTAATATTATAAACGGGAAAGTAACTCTGTTTATCTGTTATCCGCCATAGGTATGAAACCCAGGTAGCTTGCTCCGTTGATATCAAGCGCTCCCCTTCGTCCCGCTGCTTACACCAGACACGCGCGTTTGCTCTAAATTTGAGCACGCATGTACAATCAATTGCCTGTATCGATTATCTATATATCTGCGTGCTTCACGTCACCTTCACCGTGCGGACATGTGATAATGCCGTGTGTCAGGCTGTCTGTCCGTCTGGCTACGCTTTAGAGCTGCTGATCTATCAACACACATTGAGACGAATCAAGTTTAGCTGTGCTTATATTGTGTGTCACTTGTGTTGGTATTACGGATTGATATAGGTGTTCAGTCGCAAGACGATTTAATTTGGTCGCCGTGCGATGAAAAGACAAAATTAAATACCTGCATAGACTTATTCTGACGAAATACACGACTATCTATACATTTGAAGGTAAATCTTGAGATTCCATGTAATTAATTCGAAGCCGTATACATTACCTAATTACCCCCAAGCGCCGATGTAACGGAACATGTCCCGAATCCGTATGGTTAGCATTCAGAAGGCTCCCGACGCATGAATAGCGTTAGCATTGCTAATTAGCATTTAGAAATACGCGCTCGTGTTCGCGGTTGTGTACAATGGAGATGTTAGTTCGATTAATTTTAAAGCACCTTTGAAAAAAATGGCAATACAAGTCGTGCCTCATTGTGCTAGTATATCGTATTGCGAGTGGCCTCAGTCGCCTGAGTAAAAATAATAAAATAAATTCATCAGTAAACTATAGGACCGCGGTTCCAGTTTCAAAGCGGTCCCAGACTCCTGTCTTTATTTTTCTGTAATTATCTTATAAAAATATTATAAGTACAGACACCTAAAACTAAGACCACAGATAAACAGAACTTGCGAACTTTTTAATTTACGAATAATTTTAGTGCTTAACATGTAAATCAGTAACAGCGATTGCGTTAGCATCTTTATAATTGGCGGCAACGTTTAAGCCGGCGTCGGTGTCAGAATTCTACTTTTAACTGACGTAAATAAATAGCATTAGCACAACATTAGCATTGTTAATTATAATTTAACAATACGCGACACAACCCATCTTTGATCAAGATTCGAAACTCGACAGCATTTTGATCATGAGTTGATCGTTGCGACATTTATTGAGTTGGCAGTTGGAAAGTAGGTTAATGAAGTTGGGGGGAACTTTTGTAACCAGTTGAAACATTGAGATTATGTAATATGTATTTGGATTTACTATAAACAGCTACATAATAATATATTAAATAATTTGAGTTCGGGACTGGCTGAACATAATATACTTTTTGATTGAATTTTTAATTTAATTTTCTCACGGATTTAGTTTTTTTTTATTAACATTTTATTTGGGACACAGATTTAATTGGGATCGTACAATTTACATTTCAGGCCAAGTTGACGGCTCGTTTGGCGTAGTGGCTGAGCAATCAGACTGCTGCGCTAGGGGTTGCGGGTTCGATTCCCGCCCGGTTTCTGGTCTGGGTGTGATGTGTATGTGAAATTATATTTATGTATGGTACCTACCCACGATATACAGGAGCAATTCTAGTGTGGTGCTACGCTTTAAAAAAAAAAGGAAAAAAAAGTTTCTATGTGTAACACTTGGCGTATCGTCACGACGTCTTATCAACATAATTATTATTATAAGAACACGGTCAAATGATTGGCTACGAAAATATAAATCCTAATATACGTAATATAAGTACGCAATCCTAATGTAGGTAAGTACGCAACACTTGTTTCGCTGAAAATTGTTTGTTCTGACTATGCATTGTAAGTAAAATACGCAAAAGTAAAATATTTCCGATCTACAAAAAAACATAATTATAATAATATTGCCATCGACCACCACTAGGGGCCATTTTAGTGGGGATGTTGGGAATATACTATTCTAATTTGAATGTTTATCAAAACTTTTAAATAAAAAGTGCGTCAACGACGCGGCGCTCGATTAATTTAACTTTTTCGACTGTGGGGAGCGTTGTGCTATTTCTATTGTGGGCCGTTCCGCAGGATTGTCGGCGGGACAAAAAAACAGGGGAAAATACCTAGTACAAAAAGGAAAAAACTGGATGGTTGACCCAGTAGTGGTACGATTTACTAGTCGTGCACGATTGTACGAAATTATTATGGCAACTATACTAAACCTAAAAGTGTGTAATTGACCCTTATGTTATTAGCAGCGTTTTTACTTCACATAAGATATTATGGTGGCTTATTAACTAACTAAAAACGGGTCAAATTCGCGTACAAACTAATATCTAAATATATAATTTTGATATACCTCGACTTTTATGGTAGCTTGCTCTAACAGCAGGAAAATTTTGAAAAAAAGAACTACACATATTGGCACATATTTTGAACATGAGATGTGAAAAACAATTGTCAAATAACATTATAGATATTATAGTAAAAAATAAAAAGCTACAAAACAATTTATAGTATTATAATTGTATTATTAGTATGTAAGTACATAACATTAATCGCATTTATAACAAACGACGATGAACACTTAGTAACAAAACTATTCATACAATAATAAAACACAGAGAAAAGGAAGCAAGAAACTACTTCTCTAAGTAGCAAGTTGTTATAGCCTCCGCAGTTTTATATTTTATAGTGAAAGAGCTGACCGTCATAGCTACACAGGTGACTTTACAGCCACCAAGGTTGGTGCTCACTGAATTTTGAAGTTGATACTTACAGACATAAAACTAAGTCAGCAGCACTTGCTGCAATCGCTGACACTACCTCATTGGCGATTCATATTATTATATTATACACATTAACGACGATAAAACCAGACTGTAAATTATTACGTTAATTACATCATTACATTACAACGTGCCAAACGAGTTACCATTTTGGGAACTTTACCTATCAGTAGCGGCTTGTTCGATAACGTTTCGTTATATTATTGCAGTTTGTTTGAATAGGTGTCATTTGATTCATTCAGTTCATAAAAAGTCATTACTCTAATGTACTACAAGATATAGGTACGAATGAACCTTAGTTAAAATAGCCAGCAGCTCCCGACAGTCCACTATTTTTCTAGTGGTTGTTTCGGTGTTCATATTTCTTCATATTTTCTACTTCTCCGAGAAACTCTTCATTTAGTTTCTTTCAGCTTTGAAATATGAATTTTGCTAATGGCACAGAGGCCATTTAGGTTGGGAGGATTCATAGAATGGGTTGAAATGCTTTTGTAGGTAAGTTTAAGAAACGTCTGTAAAATATTGGTGTTCAGGCCAGGTTTTCTTACTTTTACCTACTTCAATTATTAACTTTGAATTTTCTCAAACATCTGTAGGTAAGTATGTAACTTTGTAGTATGTCTAGTAATAGGATACTGATATTTGAGCGGGCGTTGTTCAACTTTTTCTATGGATAAATCCCCCCTGCAGTATGAATATTACCTTACTTTTCTTGAAAAGGCAGCCATTTTATATAATATCATTTTTATGTTTCCACTACAACAATTTATGTAGGTAGGTACATGATTTACGAATTAGGAGTCATTAATTAAGTACGTCACACTAATTTCGTGATTTTAAGACCACCCCTTGTCACACAATTGACACAATGTCACACTTCGTCAATCCCCCCTTAACATGGGACGTACTTCATGAATGATCCTTTCGAGATGTATTATCATATAAATTAGGTATATTCTACTGAATTATTACTATTCTTGTGATAAGTAAACATACGAGTAATATCTCAAACCTCAAGATAAAACATTAGTCGTAATGCGTGTTGTAATTTTTTCCCGTTTCAATGACGATTACGCCGAATAATTTCGTTGGATGCAATGTAAACGTAACTCATAATGAAGCTTAAATTGAAACCCTCATAATATTCTACACGAAAACAATACAATCGCTGCACCCCTCAGCGGACTAAGCCGTTCGACTTAGGCGCACCTTTGGTTAATTTACCGGAATGAGCCCTTGAGCAACCCTCCACCCTCTAGAGCCCTCGCTACCCCTGGTTTGTTCTAGGGTTGTTACGGATATACAACTATAGTTACGGATACGGATTTTAAAGATGATTGAGGAAATACATTATAAAAGTTTTGGTTTAATCTAATATTTTTAACCGTTCGATTAGCATAGTAATCTTTATTAAAATAACATTAGATTCAGGATTTCTTATGACTTGGCAGTGTAATCATACTTGCGTATATACATTTTAAAAACGTCTTGTATCGTAAAAGGTATACCATGACTCTTAATTATCAATCAAGCAGGCCGGAGGATATCTCAAATTAATCCGTAACTTCTCTGGATATCCCATAATCGGTTACTGATCACACCCCTAATTCGTTCACCTGCTTGTCGCTACTGTTTGATTACGGTTGTATAAATGTTTAATACCTTTATGGGCTTATGAATTAATTATAAAGAAGTTGAAGTGATTTTGCTAGCGCGGGTAATTATTGAAATAGTACGAACCACATTATTATAATATGGTTGAGCGAAATCCTGATTTTCAGTACAAAGGGGTTCAATTGGGTTTCATTATGAATATAATATTTGAGTGACTCATTTTCATTGGCCCCGGTGGCTAGCCACAGATTATTAAATCTGCAAATAAAAAAAACATACAATCAAATTGAGAACCCCTTCGTTTTATTTTAAGCTTATCATCGTGCAATCGGCTGTGTGTTCAAAATATGTTAGTATGTATAAATAAATTACGCGTCGCGATGTCAGTCCGCGATGGACTCCTAAACTACTTAGCCGAATTTAATCAAATTTACACACAGTGTGCAGTTTGATCTAACTTAAAAGATAGGATAGCTGACATCTCTATTTATAATAGCAATAACAAAAACCTTAGCCACAGCAACGCGTGGCCGTGTCTGCTAGTAAAGTATAAAAATATCCCTATAAAGACACACTCGCTTTTATTTATATCATACTCAAAACCAATAAAGCTGCGATGCCTAAATAATCTGTAATTCTATTCGTCTTCTCCAAACGCAAACTTCTAACCGTCACGACTCGCAAAAATCCACATTGGTAATTGATAAAACAATCAAAAGAATTCCGTCACATTTTGTCCGAAAAATATTTCGCAAAATCATCGGTGAACCTTCTGGAGCTTTTTTTTGGAGACGTTGAAATTGGACAATGGGATGAAGTGGATTTAGAGAAATGGGAATTATCAACGAAAAAGGTGAGAATTAAGCTGTCTATCGGGAATATTGTCACGTTTGGCGCCGAAGTATTGGGGCAACTGAACGCGGCGAGTGGCGGTTCAAGTTGGTGAATCTAGGGCATAAAGACATAGTGACAGTATGAACACGGAGACTATTGTAATATATCTCTATGCTCCATGATAAAAGGTAATAAGCGCCGAGCAGCTATTTGGCAATTTTGACACGTATGGACCATACAATGCTTCAAAGATCTTCAAAGATCGATTGACCTTCATCGGCGATCGTGGATCGAATTTTTTTCTGACCTTTCCAAATCAATTTTAATAATATAATAGTAGACTAGTTCCGTGTGAATATCCATTATATTGAAAAGAGGTTTGTTCACCTGCGCCTCATTCAATTCTCCGCATAAAAATACCTCATTACTATTTTTTACGTAGTCTGAGGAAAAACGTGACACCTTAACAATTATTATTCACGATCGGTGACTATTGAGCCTCACCAATATCAATTGTTGTCAGCCAAGTGAGTAACTGCCGGACACTCGTGTCAGAGTTTGTCAGGCCGCCTGACATGTTACCTACAGCAGCACCTGACACCGGTGACCAATAACAATGCCATTTAAACAACATACAAAATCCCATTTGAATACTACCCACTCACCACAGTCATGTCCATAATGCCTAACTATATCTTGATTTTATTTTAGGTATGACCTCAAAAATAATGTATTTTGATTAAACTTGGCATGGGACCAAATTGCACTCAATGTATGAAGCTGAAATGTATGACCAAATTACACTAACCCAAGCTCTATACGATCAATGTTCTACAGAAGTTAACACTTTCCTTGCAACAGTCACCGGAATAGATTTCATGCAGACCGGCCCTTTTAGGTAGATTTTTTTTACTAATAGTAAAGCGGGACTAGCGCAGAGGGGACCTAGCCCTGTTGTTTTGTCATATTCTATTGTATTCGATGATTTTTTTTGGAAACAACAATACAGCACAAATTTTACTACTCTAGATAATATATAAAAGAGAGCGATTAATTTAACGCAGGTAAATTACGTAACCCTCTTCACGGTAGGGTCGGCAAGTTTGTCCGAATCAATGTCGCCAGGGATGTCACGCAAATAAGGATTAATGTCGGCCTAAATGTAGCCTAGCTGTAAATTGTTCTTAGGGATCATTTATACGCACGTTGGTTGGCCCGATTCTGTCGTGTTTTCCTTAATAAACTCACTGTGGGAATTTATTCTTCCCCGTCTACTGGCATGGTTAAAATGGTCTTAATCCAGCACTAGAACGATAAAAGCGGTAAGTGGTGATGGATTGGTATTTATTTGGTTGCAAAAAAGGTACGACACTCTTGGAAATAGTGTTAGATAACTGTACGGTGCTCAGTTTATTTGTATAGGTTTAAGGGCAAACACCAAGGGCTACTTTTACCATTTTTAGTAATCATTAAAAATACCAATCGATTACAAATCGATAAAATTATCGTCACTTCTCATAATAAACATAGCAATACAAAGGAGTAACCTTCAGGTTTCGGTTTTCTGTAAAGCTTGAGATAGCGTTGGTCTGTTTCTTTACAACTAACAAATTGAAGGACACCAATAAATCGTTTATCGAACCGTGGTAGGCCCTGAGACTGTTGTTATTTAGTTCCGCAATTAAAATTAGCGATTAGAATCCACAACAGCTCATCCCTAAAGCTCCCGTAAACAATGCTATCTTTCCGCCATTCGCTGGCAACACCGAAGTTTCCCAACAATTTATATTTCCCCAGATAATTCAATTCAATAATTGTCTGATCTCGCGCGAAGCATTAATCAATTTCTTGTACAGCTCCTCGGCTAACTTTGGATCCATTTGCTAATTTAATTCTGAGGTGGGGCATAGATTAGCCAGGGTGAAAGAATACAGGTTTTTACTACTTACTGACAAAAGAAAGTATGTCTTATGCACATTTATATCAAGGTATAGAATACAAATCTTGCGTGGCACCGCACTACGCTCTTTAGTGGCTACATTACGGTTTTCAAGTCGAAAAATGTCATTTGTTGCTATACTGATAAGTGGTCATGTGGTCTACGTAAACTTAATTTGTAGTGGGAATTGTCCTGGTCTACCAAAGAAAAAACTAATTTCTTCTAATCAAACTTACGATACATATTTATGTGCAAAAAACAATGGATGGAATGTAATTTGCATTGATAGTCGACCAGATTTAATCCAAAAAGGCGTACAACCATCGATAGATAAACAAGATTATATTCCATGTCAAAAACAAGCAGTAATGGTATCTTTTCGAGAGTATTGCGAATGATTTTCGTCACATCCAAGTTAACGTTTTCAGAGCTTATTGCATTTGCAGCGGAAAAAAAAACACTTTCAATTTTATTGTAAGTTTACGATCAAAGAAGTTCTCCAGAAATAAGGCAAATAACACTTCTGTAAACAATGCCATCTGTTCAGAAGCTATTCTTTGCCCGTTCTCGAGGCTTTTTCTTCCCCACCCACCTTTACATAATCAGATTTCACAGAAATTATAACGTTTTTGAATGATTTATTAGAAAAAGTTGCCCGTGAAAATAGATTTCTTTCTGATTTGAATGTCAATCGAGTTTCGGGCTTTCTGCATTGTGTTTCAGTTAGATTGAATTTTCGTCCGTCTTTGAATAATTGTTTTAGTATTTTAGACACATTTCAAGGGTTTATGCAAAATATGACTATACATTAAATTTTAACAGTCAACGCGCTCAAAACTAGTTTTGACTGATTAAGGGTTTTGACTGTAACATATTAACATTTAAGTTCAATGATAACTTTGACGATCTAATATAGTGCTGATTTTCAGAGACTATCTACTTACGTTGCATTCGTACACTGCCACAAACACTATAGCATAATAAAAAGGCTTATCACCAGTAATAAAGTATGACCATGATCAAATTCATCAATTACAACAAATTGAAAGATTTGTATTACTCCGCACATTGTTCAGGTGGGCGGGTATCGAATATTTTCATTTGCCGCCAGAGATAAATATTTGCGATATTAACACGCCCGCTCTGATTAACGATGCCGCATTGCCGCCGGGTAGGGATGGGACAATCAGACCCATCGATAAATAGAACGAGACATTGTGCTTATCGATGAATAGATGACAAATAGTACAATGGCGGTGGGAAACGAATACCCGTCTGGCACTCGCACCGAGCCAAGCTTTAAGGCAGTAAAATTTGTTTTGTAATAATATGTAGGTAGGTATTTCATGTCTTTACATTTTATTTTATACTCATATAATTTATTGTAGCGCATTCTGGACAATATAACCTATCAACTTCATCCAAAAATCTGCTAGTATATATTATTATTATACTCGTTACGCGTAATTTGCCACTGCCTCGAACGTTGCGGAACGGTGCAATATGGACAGACATGCCGAGACACCTACAAAAAGTGTTGCTTCACATAGCTAGACAGCTAAAAACCTTTTAAACCACCTTCCCTAAGCCACAGCGTCATGAATCATATTATTATGTACAAACCGCAAAAATGCTAGAATTATCGCGATTCAGTACACAAGGCACAAATTAAATGCTCAACAATGAGGGAAGTGATAAGTCGTGAGCCTACACACCGATCTACAGCACGGGACTCGAGCAGACGATACTGTCCACTAATAAATGTTCCTATATCACTGTTGAACGTTTGACACAAAACTATCACCTTAAACGATTGTTCCGCACCGCTACCGAAGCCCTAAGCGGATGGGGCTGCGACCTTTAGCATTAGGGTCGAAACGATGATCGTACTGCCAGCGAGCGCGCTTCACAAGACAATTTTATTAGCCACTGGCCCACGTTATTTCCGTCCTAATTTTGACAATGAACAAAAATTGTGAAAATCGCCGACTTTGAAGCAATAACGCGACATAACTAACAGACTTTAGACTCGATCACAGATATTAGCAGGCCGACCTAGCAATGACAATACAACCTACAAACTACCTCCACTAAATGAACAAGTTATCCAACCAATCACAGACTAGGTAAGGATAGTATGAAGAAATTATTTTATTCAAACTAACCTCATAACCATACATCATTTAGTTCGTTCAAAAACAGCGAAATGCTACCAATAAAAATAGATAAATACTTACTAAATAAAACGCTTTCGAAAATCATAACGCGTTCTGGTTCGTAGAAAAATAGTTTAGTATAACACAAGTTCCTTGATAGATAGTTGGTTAATTATTTATCCAAGTTTCAGCAGTTTTATTCCAGACAGTTGTATATTAATATGTTAGGATGTCTTTGCAATCTTCGACCTTATCGTCGCATACCTAACATCAGGTGAGTTTAAGCTGCCTAGTCTCCATTTGTAATTTAGTTTCCTAATAAAAAATTATGGAAGGTATACCTACCTACTCATCGAATGCTAAATTAAAAACGTTGTTGACGAAGCAATTGCTAAACTTAGTTCTGAAGGCGTCGCTCAAGCATGGCATTTTTTAATAAATTAAATAATATTAGATTAAATTAATAATAATTAGTCTTTTTTCGTGTACACCCACTAATTCTATGTCCACACCAACTTTCCCAGCACTAACTTGCCACGAAATGAAATTAAATTTACAAAATGAAACCGTTAACTTATCGACTTTTATGAATAAGAAATTGATGAATGGATTCTGCATTATGGCGTAATTATGGCGTATAATTACGGAGAGATTCGAGTTTAATGATAAATTCGGCCATTTTCGAAGTTAATAGCTATAATTTAAAACGCATTTGGCGCAACAGTGTTAGGTATCTAATGGTGTCTAAATACGTATACTGGATTGTATTAAATGTATTTTATAGGGTTCCGTATCATAAAGGTAAAACGGGATCTTATTACTAAGGGCCGTATTAATAAATCAAACTTAGCTCTGAGAGCTATCTTCAGTGTGCACTTGCTCTTTCGTTCTAATTAATATATACATCTTAAGTCGTAGATTAGGAACAGAAACTTACATGATCTCTGGCAAATTAATAAATGACACTCAGCGCTTAAGTGCTATCTCGAGATAGCACTTGAGATACATAAAGGTAAGTAATAGAAAACCATTACTTGAGTGCTATATTGACACTTGACAGCAATTTAATTGTATTTTTGGGGCTAACATGGATTTTGAAAATATTATTAACGAAGTGAACTATTACGATTTTGAGGAGGTATATGATGACATTCTTTGGCCACTACAACATCGAGCTCCTAAAATTTATCTAAGAGATGTGTCCAACCCATTTTCTATGCGCCAAGATCTATTTGTGAAACGATATAGATTTGGCCAAGAATCGGTATTGCATATTGTCTCTTTAATAAGGCATAATCTGGCAAAATCCGATAAAAGAGGACTGCCAATAGCTCCAGAAATTGCAGTCCTTCTGACGCTCCGATATTATGCAACAGCATCTTTCCAGGTGAGTTTTTCTACATAAGTGAATACATTTCCAATAAGAACTACCTACCTACTTAAGTAGGTACATATTTTAAGTGGTAAGCATTAAAACTGCCCGAAATCTAACAAAAGTTTTTTTTACCTACAGATTGTTTCTGGTGACTTGTTCCATATATCGCAAGGCACAGCGTCAAATATAATAGCCCGTGTGTCAAAGCAATTAGCTTTATTGCATGGGACATATATTAAATTTCGTCAAGGAGACGCCAATAATAACAGACAAAACTTCATGCAACTCGGAAGATGTGGCCCTTGGCCAGGCCTACCTGGTATAGATGGAGCGATAGACTGCACCCACGTAAAAATTGTATCTACACCAAAGTGTAGGCATCATGAGGCATACCGTAATAGAAAGTCATACTTTTCTATAAATGTTCAGGTACTTACTTATAATATTTATACAATGTAACAACTTTCAAAAAACAACAAATACTTAATAAGCAGGTACCTCTACCATATTACATTAATTTCCAACTAAACAATTATACCTATATACCTACTTACCTGCAATAGAGTATCTTACTAATATTATAAAGCCGAAAGTTTGTGAGTGTGTGTGTGTGTATGTTTGTTAGCTCTTCACGCTCAAACGGCTGGACCGTTTTCGATGAAATTTGGTATAGGGGTAGACTGGACCTATGAGACGGACATAGGCTATATTATGTCTCAAAAAATAATCTCTAAGGGGGTGAAATAGGTGTTGAAAGTTTGTATGAGTGATTTACAATGCTTCAAGCTAGGAATCTGAAAATGTATATTTAGGCTTTTGGTAAGAAATAAAGAAATACGGGTTTCAGCTTTTTGGCAAAATCATCCCTAAAGGGGGCAAGGCAAGGGGTTGAAATGATGAGGTATTCTTTAGATGCACCCCCTACGGACCACAATAAACGGCTGAACGGATCGTCATGCAATTTGGCAAGGGGATAGATAATAATGGATACACGATAAAGAAAGAGATAGAGGGAGAGAGAGAGAGAGATAGAGTGAGAGAAAAAGAGATAGAGGGAGAAGTATGTAGATTGAGATAAAGGGAGAGGGAAGGAGATAAAGGGAGAGTTGGAGAGTGAGGCGGAGAGATAGAGGAAGTGGGAAATATATAGATTCTAAGAAGAGAGAGAGAGCGAGAGAGGGAGAGAGATAGAGAGAGTGAGCGAGAGAGGGAGATAGATAGATTGAGAGGGTACATTTATAGAAATAGAGGGAGAGCGATCGAAAGAGGGAGAGGGAGAGAGAAAAGGAAGAGGAAAGGAGATAAAGGGAGAGAGAGAGCGTGAGAGGGCGATATAGAGGGAGTGGAAAATATGTAGAAATAAAGGAAGAGAGACCTAGGAAGAGAGAGAGTGAGAGAGGGAAAGAGATAGATTGTGAGGGAAGTGTATAGAAATAGAGGGAGAGAAATCCAAAGAGGAAAAGGGAGAAAAATAGAGATTGAGAGTAGAAAGGGACATATTATGTAGAGATAGAAGGAGAAGGAAAGATATAGAGATAGAAGGAGAGAGAAAGCGATAGAGATGGTATATATCATAGATAAGATTATACCATAAATGTTATTATGTGACTCACAAACATACATACACACACACTAACTCACATTGTTGTAGTAAGATTAGGTACGTTTAACTTTGTCCCTCGATCTCGGTTTAATCTGATAATTTTAATAATTATGTGGCTTTCATACTGTTTCATTTTCGGTACGTTATGACTTAGCGACCGATATCGGAAACTAACTAATGTACAGACAGTCGCCCCAGTACCCGGATGCTAACTATGATGACACAATAATAATATTTATGCACAAACCTTTCAAATAGCTACCTATAGGTGTTGTAGGTAAATGTAACGCGGGTGAAACCGCGGGGCGCCGCTAGTTTTATAATATAACAAACATAGTTTTGTAATTTTAGGCTGTTGTTGGCCCAAAAACTGAATTCCTGGATATTGTGGCGAGATGGGCTGGAAGCACACACGACTCCAGGATATTTCAGACATCGGCAGTGTTTATGAAATACACACAAGGTGTATTAGATGGAAGGCTTGTGGGTGATAGTGGATACCCAGCTTTATCATTTCTACTCACCCCCGTAAGACCCATTCCTGAAGACCCTCCAAGGATACGCTACAACCGGGCCCAAGTAAAAACCAGAAATGTTGTGGAACGAACATTTGGCATTTGGAAGCGGAGGTTCCCATGTTTATCAAGAGGGCTTGGTAATAAATTAGTAACTGTATCGAACATTATTGTAGCCTGTGCAGTATTGCATAACATTGCATTAATTTTAAAAGATACAATAGCTTTCGACAGTGAAGATCTTACGCCAAGGGTAGATGATGACGATAATGATGATGTTGTTACTTTAATTCCCGGTGCCAACTCTGGATTTATTCTTAGGGATTCTATTATTCAAAACTACTTTCAATAGTCCCTCTTTTCACTCGTGAACCTACTTAATGTTTTAAATTATTTGTATCTTAGATTTTAGAAAATTTCTTCAATTGGTGCCTAATAGAACTTAATAGTAAAATATTATCCTGTGTTATTTAAGATTATCCTGTGAACTTAATAGTAAAATATTATCTTGTGTTATTTAAGATTATCCTGTGAACTTAATAGTAAAATATTATCCTGTGTTATTTAAGATTATCCTGTGAACTTAATAGTAAAATATTATCTTGTGTTATTTAAGATTATCCTGTGAACTTAATAGTAAAATATTATCCTAAAAGACAAATAGTATTATACCCTTTATTTTATCTTTGCACATTTGTTTTATTGGTATACAAGCTGACCCGACAAATATTCTCCTGTAAAAAATGTATAGGAGGATGTAATCGGCGGTTAATAGTATTAGTTATTAATGGGTACAAATGAACCAAACAATTATAATCAGTTGCAAACAATTTACTATAATAAACATAATTTAACATTCCTTAAAAATTTGTACATCAATAAAAGGTAAGTATTAAAGTTTGATTAAGATTTAGTCACGCTTAATCATCATCACCAATTATGTAGTCACTTAAATTATTCATCTGGAACAAAACAAATTTCAATTACCTACTGTAGAGATATTATCATTACAAGCTTTTATCTTTGCAGTAGTAGTTAGGATAACATAGTGATGAGAGTTACCCAACCTACTGCGATCATTTACATCCAAATAAGTTAAAAATTATTCAGTCATAATAAAAAACCAACAGAGAATATTAAAAATATTCTCAAGCATAGTAGAAGGTACACAGACATACTAACTATTGAACACAACTGTGTAAAAATAACGAAATAGGTACCTGGGCTCTGTTCTGAGAAAGGATCAGCACAGCCAGATCAGCCTTTGCTTTAGCCTCACATATTCTCTCTTTTAAAAGTGCCATTTCTTGCAAATGTATCTGGTTGGCTTATGTATGTATCTTATGGCTTCCTCAATGCTTACAAGCAGGGCTGGAGCCACTTGTGTCACATCCGGATCCACAAAGGCATCGCTAGTAGATGGCCCTCCTCCAGTGGCCATCCGATGCTGCCGTTCTTTAGTAAGGGCACACCTCCGCCGCTGCTTTATATTTAGCCAGAGCCTCCGTAACTGTTTGGAAGTTGTCTGAAAATATAGTCAAAATCGTGAATAGTATGTAGACGCATTGTTTTAAATTTTTATTTAGATATAGGATAAACATATTTCAGATAAGTATGTTATTTCAGGTGTGTCATGTATGTATCTACCTATTTATTAAGTTTGTCCTTTCTGTATAGGTACGTACATACGAGATTTATATGTCAAATAGAGAGTTATCTATCTACCTATCTATTTTAGCCTGTATATTTAATTATTTACCTGTTTTGTGACATGAGGAGCACAATTAAACTCCGAAGTTATTCTATCCCACGCTACATTCTTAGCGCGTAAGGTAGCACCGTCGGTATTTTTGTTTTCCACAATATGACCATACCGTTTCAAAATATTTATAAAAGTTGTTTTTTCCATTTCTGTGAAAATATGCTTTTTGGGTTCCATTTTACTGAAAACAAATTTTCCAACTGATTATACTAATAAGATTTCCAAATCAATAATCAATAATTTTCCACGTAAAAAACTGGTAGTCGAACACCGTAGGTATATTCTTCGGTTTATTGGCAAAACTTTTTGAACTTGTATGAGCGTAGCGTTTGTATTCTCTTTGCTTGTATGTTTGGCGGGAATGGTAAACTGGAAGAGTTCCTTCCATTTGACACTGACAGAATAGAAAAAAACCGACAATTGACTTTGTAGTGACACATGCGTTTCGTTTTGCTATTACCGTGATTAAAACCGCCTTTTGAATGTTAAATAATACTACTAATCTGGTATCAAAATATGATTAAAAAATCTAGACACTTGCTTTTAAATCAATATAATTCAATAAATAATTAAAATATGTACTTACCGAATAATTTGTGATGCATGAAATAAAAAAATCAAAAGGAGTCACAAAACGCATTTTGTTCTACCACAGTCTAACAATATACTTCCTTGTACTACTCAATCATTCACTCGTACGTTCCAGTTGTCTATGCTTTTTGGACGATAGTTTACCTGTGGTTCACTCAGACACAGATTACCTTGAGATGCTACACTTGAAACCTGGATTACGTGATACCATCTCAAGATCCATTTATTAAATAGCGACGATCTCAAGATGCAGATTACATTTTGAGTGTGGATTAGTTGGTAGCGCACTTGGTAGCGCTATTGAGTTTCTTTTATTAATACGGACCTAAGACTCCGTTGTTCGCGTGTGTCTATCTGTCTGTCTTCCTGTCACCAGCCGTATAATATGATCCGTGATAGTTAGAAAGTTAAAATGTTCACACAATATCATGTATTTTCTTTGGTTATAACTACAAATATTAGAAAACAGAATAAAATAAATGTAATGCATAAAATCATTAACAGGGGCTCTCCTACAACAAAAGTGATTTCTTTTCGTTTTTATAGATAATGATACGGAACACTTCATGCGCGAGGCCGACTCGCACCTGGCTGGTTTTTTTAATGTGCTGCAAACAAGCTGACAGCCGCCTGGTGGTAAACGGTCAGCGATGCCTTTGGCCACCTGAAACCCTACGGCGTTGTCGATACGTTGACCCCTCTCTAACTATTTTCATCCTTCTTTTGAACAGCCCCATGTTATTGTTCAAGGAACACTGTCTGATGGCAGATCATTCCACATTGTTAAGGTGTAAGACAGATAAATTCATGATAAACTATTTTTAAATTAATAGCTAATTGAAAGTCTTAAAAATTATCAAAAACTCCCGTCGATAATAAAGAATATCCTCGGCTGAATTATTGTTGAAGCAGTTTGTTGCGTCAATGAATACTAATGTAAAGAAGTTTAATCCGAAGCTTCAAGTTACTTTACCTATTAAAATATGTTTTTACCATAAGTATTTCATTCTAAAAGTTCTACTTAATTGAGAAGACAAAGCCAGGGTAATAGACAGTCGTTGTTTTATATTTAAACATAATATTATACATAATTATGTTACAATGTAGCTACTATTTCCTGTGAAAACCTTTAAAAAGGCTTGTTATACCTTTTTACAGCTGAAATAACACATTCGTATATATTCATCAATATGGGCTAATTTTTTGCCG
Source organism: Hylaea fasciaria (assembly GCA_905147375.1). Lineage (NCBI taxonomy): Eukaryota > Metazoa > Arthropoda > Insecta > Lepidoptera > Geometridae > Hylaea > Hylaea fasciaria. The sequence goes on along the minus strand of LR990208.1, from coordinate 10,556,577 downwards.
TGTTCCCCTTTCATGGCCAGAGTAGGTATACACAATTACACACAGCGATTAATTAAAAGCAATTACAATGATACATCATCACAACCCATATTATGCGCCTAATGCATGGGTAACACCCATTAAAATGATTAGGTACCCAATTAAAATTAGACAGTTATTATTTACTCTCTTAGCAATTCAAACATAACAAAAAAATAAACACAGCAATTTGTGCCTAGTCTTCAGCACAAACTCCTAAGTTGGTCCCAATGTTCGTACACCACCGAGAAACAAACCCTATGGATGAAAATAAGAACCTAGGCTTTTGTAATATCTACTTGCTTACAATTTTCCTTTCTAAGTTTCATCGATCTTCGTTGAATAGCAACCAAGTGTCATTGTATTCGTAGGGGAGCAGACAGCGGCAACACGGGCCAGGTTCTCGTCGCGACATGCAAGTGGAAGCGCCTTCATTTGAATAACAAAGGCGCTGCATGCTGGTGAATAATTGCCCGCTTTTTGACAGCCGCCGCTGTGCACTGTTCAGCTCGGAGGATGGAGGTGAGACAGTTAAAGCATAGCTTTTAGAAACGATGGGCAAGTCCAATACCTAGACATTCGAAATAATCGCGTGCATAATTAGAGTTCGAATGACTAATTCTGGGACACGCAGCCTAAGATTTTTGAAATCTTACAGTTCGCAACAAATGACTTTTGCCCGAGTGATGCGCGGATTGACATCGCGAAGTGCTACAAAAGCGTCTGTCCCAGTTGGTATCGATTGGTAGCAGTTGTTAAAGTACGTCAGAGACACAGACATTATAAGGGGAAAGATACCGAAGATAATATTATCTAGTGACGACATAAAAAAAAATGTCAGGCAGTCAGGGCTGAAGTAAGGCTGATAAAACAATTAAAATGCACACCGAGTCTTGCCTAATATTTTTGCAAGTAGAATGACCCACCATAACGATGAGTGACGCTACAACAGCGTAACTCATCAATATGGCGGCCAGCTTCACGACTGGACTCACTAGATATCTGTAACGTTCGATCTCCTTCCTCTTATTTGTCTGTGGTCAGAGACCCGCAGCCTGACAAATTCTGGCACGAGGGCGGCACTGCCTCTTACAACAAACAACAACAACAGTCCTATGAAACGCTACTCAGTTTTCTAAAGCAGGCTGACGAGGACTAGGTACTGGTGTAAGGTTGCCGGCGTAAGTAACGTCGTGCTAATTTGTATGACAAAGGTGCTGCATACACTTGAACAAATTACCTGCGGAATTACCTGTCGACTTTTAGCTGCTTGCAGACTGAAGTAGAGACAATGTATCCGTAATGAGAAATATGGTAACTGTGAAAGCGGTGGAAAAGGATCGCGCACAATACCAGTAATGTGCACTTTTTACTCAACTTTGGAACTGCGTCCCCAGTCGTCAATGAGTCGTCTGCACACATACAGCCGCTGCGGAGTGAAAAGTCCTCACTCTTCACGCAGCGGCTGTATGGGTTCAAATGAATTTAAACGTGGAAAAAGATAAACCATCATCTCAGAATAACACATAATATTATAGCTTTTATCCCGATACGTTTAACCGGAGTAAAGGTGAAACGACAAAAAACGTAAATGTTTAACGTGACATCACTTTACTGACAGTAATTGTTAGATAGCGGAGGTCCACTTGACTCCACAGATTGCTTCGTTGTACTGTCTCGTCTTGTCTACATGCAATTCTACACTTTGACGGCTTCTCTCGCGTCATCCCCAAACAACAACCCCTCCCAGGCAGGGGTGCATTCTAGAGAATCAAAACAAACAGCTACTAGCTCCAGCCAGTTTGGACTGCGTAATTGCAAACCCTGTTGCAAGAAAGACCAACGTGGTCTCTGCTGCATCATTTACTGCACGATAATGTAGGATTCTTTTTTATTTGTTTGTTTTATTTTATTTTAATGAATACTGTATCGAGTGGATTAATAACATACCTACATAGTGACTTTGAAAAGAATTAATTACACATACCTACGGTAAAATATAACAGATAAAAATGTTCTGCGGTCCGATATCTACCTGCTGCGATGCTGAGCGTTTGGTAGCGTCGTATCATTGTATATAGTCCTAAGCTCAATAGGCATTAACTCTACTATGCATCTCCAGACAGAAACTCTGTCTTGCAATGGGGTTTGTGTTCACGCCCCCGTCCCAGTCGACTCCCAATCAAGAGCTCGTCCGGGCAAACGCGCTGAAAACAACATGTATTTAGGCGTGGAGAAGGGAAATTAGTCCATTTGTCGAGAGCGGCCGTGTCACACAATGGGGTCGTCCGTGCTTTATTTAACTCTAGCAGTGGAATGAAGGCTGGCACTCACTAACTGGCACTGCTATACTTTTTTTAAATATTTTGTGCATGGCTGTGTCGTTTTTATTTTAGCCATACGAATAATTTGTTCTGGTGGTGTACGAACTGGGAATCGATGTGTTATTTTATACTTTACAAGTTGACCCGGCAGATGTTGTCATGGATATACTGGGTAGTAAACCTATGGCTGTTGTCCTGTCATTGTCTTTTTTTTTCCTTCTCCTCCTATCTCTCTTCCTCTTCATCTAACTATCTCTTTCTCTACGTCTAAGTTAACATTGTCGCTAAGTTTTCTTAAATTTTTCATATTATGCAAAACTTTCTAATGCCTTCAGATTTGTTTAATTTAGAAGCTTCCTTTATTTTTTTCGTTCACCCAAAACTCCTTTCATTCATGACTGAACTAATGCATTGTAGACCTATAAACATGCCATCATTTGTATATAAAAAGAAACAAGCATACTTTCCCTAGCTTCCGAAGTGGAAATCAGACCTTGCCTTGTCGATAGAGCGTGCCACAGCCTCGCCGTGTTTGCTCCGCGCTCCGAGCATGATACCATTTGCGCACATAGCACAATAGACATTAGACTGATTCGGCTGTCTAATTCACTAATTAGACAACTTTGCGGGTACTTCGGAGCTTTGGAATGAGAAGTTAAATAATAATTTTCGCCGAGTTTACACTACGACACTGGTGGCCTACGTCGATGTAATTTAGACTGTAATAATTATAGCTGTTGGTCACCTAATTGTAAGCTATAACAGTTGCAGTGCCACCTAATCCTGTGCATTGCAAAATCTTGCGTGGCAATGCTTTCAAAATCCTGCGATATATTTTTCGCAGTTTTTGGATATTTTTTATCATTGTACCATGAAGACAATTTTGTATAATATTTTATTCAAAACTGACATTTTCAAAGGTTTAACATTACTTTTTCTATAAACTTTTGCTAAACACTCATGCTCTATCCCGAAACTAGTGTCGAGTAATACCTCCTACGACCCGAAAATAAAAGTCCAATAAATAAAAAAATCTCAAACCCGATAAGCCGGCGACGTTATCGGCACGTATTATGAACATGAGGGCAAGTCGTGGGAAAGGGGGCGTGCGGGGGCAAGCGGGGGCAAGGGGGCAAAGTTGCCCGCTCCGACGGGTTTACTTAGCGGACTTAGGAGCAACTTAGCTACCAACTATTCACTTAACGCCGACCGATGGACTACTAGGCTTGCTTAGCAGTCGCATGTCTTCGTGGGAGAATATTATGACCATGATCCATAATAATATCTACCATACCAAGATATCATTATTACCGATAATTTTTTCTAAGAAACCATTATCTCAACATTATGTTGTGCCAAGTTTTGTTTACGCATAGAACTCATGTAAATTAACAAAACAAACCGAGTTGAGTGTTCAAACGCTAGTCAAACTAATAATAATTAACAGTATAATTTATACAAGGTAGATAAACTAAAAAAAATTGTTTAGCGTCGCATAGTTCGTGCTGTTAGCAATCCTCGTGATCAAGTAGTCAAAACAATTTACAGCCACGATTCAATAAATTGGTAGAGGCTTGCTTTACTGAAACTTTCAGGGAGTTTTGGAAAAAATGCGAAATGACACGTCATTTGGTTTTATATCATTTGCCTACACACTTGCGCGTTCACGAACACTCAATGACTAATATTTCACCAATATTACAAAGAAACACAAGTTTGAGACAAAAATACAAAACTAACAATGTTTCACTTTCGGATTCCCACCAAGAATACAAAATAAAGCATATTATTTGCAAAACATGACATTTTTGCCACGGTGCATGTACATAAAGTTAGCCACTTAGTACATCACCCGTAACAACTACTTTCTTTTACATTCTTTTAAATTAGCAGACTATTAAACAAATGGAAAACCTAACCTCGTCTAACTGGTTCAATTTCCAACCCATTTTACTAAACCAAACTCATACCTGATCGGTAGTTTGCGCAGCGGCGCACTTAATCTCTGTTTATTGTAGGCGCACCCGTAGGTAAATATTAGTGAACACAGCTCGCTGTGCGGTGCCCGTCGAATTTGAGGGCAAACAGCTGGGCGCTCGACGAAACGCAAGGCTGTTGAGTTGCGATGCGACATAGAGCTAAAAAATTGATGTAGTTGGTGTGAAAGTTTGGTAGACGACCAGAGGGCCTTTGAAGTTGACTTAACGACTGGTAACGATCGATAACCGGCACAAGAAAGTGAGCAGAAACTATCGATAAAGTATTCGATACGTTAACGGTCAAATTTGTTTTAGATTTGATCATAGGCTTGCAATATCGACAAGGTGTGTACGCGAACGGTTACCTTGATCGATACGTTAACGATACAAACCGTTAAAATGTTGTACTTGCCCTATTGTAGCAGTAGATACTGATCAAATCTAAAACAAATTTGACAGTTAACGTATCGAATACTTTCTCGATAGAGGTTGCTCGCTCTACTGGAAGTTTAACGTGCCATTCGAAGGAAGTGACAGCTACTATTCTGCCACCAACGCTCTGTCAACTATCGTGGCCTAGACTAAACGTGCCTATTCTTTCCAACGCTGCCAAATTTATTCCCCGAATAGTGGACAGACAACTCCAATTAATTAGTGAATTAGCCACGCACACAATACATCGCATATTGCAAAGCCATTGTCAAACATCGGTATCGCTGCGAGCATCGAACCGAAACTACGGGCGGGGAGCGGTCGGCGAGCCAGCGCGGAATCATTCGCCGACGCCGCCGACCGGAACAAAAGGGAATCACTTTGATCTGTGTCTGATGTGGCCATTGGTTTTGACGTGATATGGACAAGGAAATCCTGCCCTCATTAGCCGCCAATTTTTGTATGGTGAGCGCAAGTTTACACCATAAAACCCGTGTATTCGATGGCCGTGAATTTGTCGATTGTCGAGCTTTTTTCGAGCGCCACAAGGGATGCTGTACTGATCTTCCCGGTGACTAAGCGACAAACGCAACCGTTCGTCGCGTTAACGCATTTTATGTGGTAAACCCACACTCGCTATAAGTACAGTAATACATTGAAAAAACCCCTTAAGTGCGAGGTAAACATGCTTTATCCAAAGTTCAAGTTTTTAAAATCATCTTTTTTTACCATTTCGTAGTACCATTATGTAATATAATTTGAATGCATCGTTTTGGAATTAATTTTCTTATATGAACTGAAAGTTAGACCCTTCGTCAGTAGAAAAAAAATGCTAACAAGATTTTAGCTGAATAAATCAATTGGTAGATATCTATAGACTGCAGACAACGGAGAGTATCGTGTATTGGATACAGCCCCAAGTCATGACGCGAAATAGCGGCACCTACTAATCCTACACACACACGAAACAAAGAGAGATTGATTGAGTGCCTTCATTGTCCGCGAACTCCTCACCGCGCGTTCAGCCCTCGCGCCACCGCAACCTTAAAAGCACACACAAATCAGACGGCATGACATTTTTACACCCGCAACCACTATCCTCCCAATGCTAAGCCTGTAATAGTAAAACTCTCCATAACTCAGTGTAATGGTCGCCCTACGATAGGCATAGAGGCAGCAGATAGCGAACAATGAAATGAAACAGTCGATTTTGCGCCGAAGCGCGCCAATTGATTATGTGTTATGGCTTTGATGGAAGCGGCGTAGGGCGGGCTGATATGCCAGAAAGCTGGGAAAATATCAAATCAATCTGACATAAGCCAACAGAAACCCATGACCTCAAGTAGGAAGTAGCTGCAAATAAGGGTGTTCAAGTTGCTGTGCTTGAAACCTAGTACTATTTCAGACTTAGCCCATCTTACCACAAAAGTTTAGCCCAGAGTTAAACCGAGGTTTATAAAATGTACTTCGACAAAATTGACTTCTATCACACGCGTTTTCTTACACAATCCTGGCATACCTGATTATTTTACTTGTAAATTTGTTATTGAGTTAGAAAAAGCGACGACTAAACGTCGATTTGTGGGGAAAATAATTAAACTCTCTTTAAATATTTTGTGGTACGACGGAGAATGTTTACGTCAGAGAGATAGTGGTCAAATGCTAGCCTATAATGCTATAAAGAAATAGAAACTTGCCTTTTTAAAAATCATGCACGCTCTCTGTATTTATAAGAACTTCCCACGTCAGTATACTTTCGAATGGCGGAATGAATTCAGTATATCAATGTCGGAAATAAGCCGTGTGTTGACTCAGCGGGATTGAGGGATTTAAACAGGATCTCAGATTCCATATCTGCGAAAGCCGCTCCGAATGATAAACTTTAAAAATGAGTCGGTTTCCAATTCAACGCATGTAGGTATTGTAAGTAAGCGCGTCATCGCTGCTCTGTGTATTTTGTATTATTCCACGGATTCAACGCTTGCCTGTGAACTTCGTGTTTTATACTTCTGATCGTGTATCGAATAAAATAAAACAAAAGGAGAACTCGAGCACCTACTTTAAAAAACTTAGATACCTACTCAAAAATAATCTTTATAAAGTAAATTGTGGAGATAAAGTATTATTCATAAATGTATGAGTTTAAAAATTTCTATATTTTCCAGACAAACATTTAAAACTAGAATAAAGATGCGGGACACGGCTCGTTATCAAAATATCAGCCTTCATCAGAAACTATTCATCGTTAAATTTAGTATTTTCACCAAAAATAATAATATACAGATATTACACAATACATAAAAAAATAACTTTAAATTTATTTATAATATCACCATGACCTACGTAGAAATGCTTCACATAATGCTTACCAGATGTAGCTTTTGTATCTACAGTTGGAACATATTAAGCTAACATAATATAGAGCCCGGCCCGGCATTGCTAGCTGACTGTATTTGTAAAGAACCAGCGGTTCTGTACCCCTGTAAACATATTGCAACTCGCTCAACTGTATTTGTCTATAAATAAAACAGATTCCTCCGCAAACGTTTGAACGTGAAATCGGGTGCATATTTACGAATCCAAGAACGTGTACAGAAACAAACGGGAATAAACTCAGTTGTCATAAGAATAAGAATTATTCTCTAAGGTTATCCGCACACACGCGATATTACTGTCAATATTTACACTGTACGAACAATCCAAACATAAAATACTCGTACTACGGCTGCGACTTCAAAAAGCCATGGTGTATTTTTTGTTTATGTATCTACATCTATGAACACCCTAACAAGGTTTTGGCGTCAATTATTCTACTTGATAGCTCTACTTTTGTAATTGATACCAATTGATGCTTCATTGGAAGCTCGAGCTCAATTCTTATGGTAAGCTAATATAATACCCAGTTATCACCGCCGGCGACAATGGAGAATTATATTTTCCCATTTGTCGCCGGCGGGGACGGAGGCGGCGGCGACAACTGGGAATATACGATTTGTAAGAAGTAAGTTATGTTCCGTATCCAACATCGTACATAATATCCAAGACGCATGGGCGCTGCAATCACAATCTACTTATGGCGAACTTGTCAGTAAAATGAATATTAATATTTTTAATTAAAAAGTGTTCCAAGTGATATACGGTCCCCGATTGAAATTACAATTTTATTTATATGTTCAACGAGTAAATGTTTGACCTTCCGCTTTGTATACAGATAAACACTGGTGCTTGTTATTTAAAAAACATTGCTCGTAGAAATAGCATAGATATACTTTATTGTACGCTAATTAAAAATAAAATACACATAGAAAAAAAGCTTAAAAACTATATAATTATAGAGAAAAATAGGCGGACTTATTGCTAAAACCGATCTATTCCCGTCAACCGTTGGATGGAGAGAAGTAATAGGATTAGAGGGCAGATACTGAGCTAGTAGCGATTTTCCCCATTCGCGGTTTTCCCCGACAAATTAAATGTTAAGTCTATCGATCGTCATTTCGCCTTTTCCCCTGATTATGTTAGAAGTACTGTCAATTACAAAATATATTTTTTTCGAGCGTGGTTTTTTTTGTATACAAAATTTATTTTTGGCCTATGTTTATTGTATTGTATTCTCCGAAAAAGTAATTGTACCAGCACCATCATCAGCTCAATTTGATGTTAGGTGTGCGGCAAGTAACCAGAGCGCATTAACTGCAGCGTTTGCCGTTAAACGGAGTAAAAGTAAACACTGGGCACGCCGCTATCCCATTAGGCGTCTGCTTCGAGTTTGTCACAAATATTGAATCGCTTAAAATTCTATTTATAATAGTTAACGGAATTTGTAATGATACTTTGCAATTTAATTTTGTATGATGCTGGTATATTTTATCGCACAAGCTGTCCCTACAGACGTTGTCTTGTCAAAAATGTATGAGAGAATCCTACTAATATTATAAATGCGAAAGTTTGTGAGTATGGATGGATGGATGGATGGATGAATGTTTGTTACTCTTTCACGCAAAAACTACTGAATGGATTTTGATGAAACTTCACAATAATATAGCTTACTACATATCAGAATAGCACATAGGCTACAATTCATAAAGATATATTATTGTATATTATCCAAACGCGGGTGAAGCCGCGGGGCGCAGCTAGTTAATTATAATTTTTCTGTCTTAATTGTAAGTTCAAATCCCAGTGCGGGCACGTACCAATGTGTTTCTTGTTAAACATAATATGTACGTAATTATCTCTCGCTTTTTGGTGAAGGAAAACATCGTGAGGAAATCAACATGCCCGAGAATAATTTCGGAGGCATGTTATCCACCAACTCGGACTAGGCCCCCGTGGTGGATCAATGGCCCAACCCTCCTCATGATAGTGAAGGTAGGCTTTTGCCCAGCAGTGGGACAGTTAGAGGCTGAATTATATATAATTATATAATTGTAAAATATTCCCGTTTTAAGAATGATTCTGCTGTTCGAAGTTAAGACAAATCTAACAAATCAAAGATCACAAAAATCGGTTCAACCGTTCTTGAGTTATAAACGGTGTAACTAATACGACTTTGTTTTATATAATTACGAGTGGTAGATATAATAATATAGATAGCTCAGCTTCCGGCAAGTTTTCGGAATATTGACGTTGATGAACCTTTTGTAAAGCTGGTAAAGACGTCGCACGTCATTTCCTACCACTCCCCCTCCCCGCACTTACCATCAACAATGAATATTCAAGCCGCACCGCCGCACCCGGCGTCACTCCGTATCAATTACCGGCACGTCATTACCGCGGCGGGTAAATTGCGTAATGTCTCACGTGTAGTTTTACCGTCGCGTCGTGAAAGTTAATAATTAATTTGGTGAAATTGCGTGGAAGCTGCGGCCGTGGCCGAGTTTCTTGAAACTGAGGTGTGACAAGAAAAATAACTATTTTTGTTGTGCGCTTGTTTTTACGAATGACCGTTATCGTTTTCATCAGTGATATTCACAACAGTTCGGCGTCTGCGTCGACGTTGACGTCGGTATCAGTTTAAACGGAATCAGAGTCGGTATCAGTATAAGTTGCGGCGTCGACGTCGCAGTCATAACAGAACGTTATTGCTGGGATTATCGGGATTACTGTTAGCAATAAGGCCGCCCATTGTACCTTTACTTATCATAGCTTTATTTTATACTTCATTACGTAGTGCAATTAAAAGGTATTATTGTTAAAATGTCGGCGTTGGTTACTGTCGTACTGACGAGTTACCGCGTCGTTGTCTGTATCAGTTTAAATGTTTTATAACAAATAACTGACACCAAACATAAGCATAAACTTAAAAACAATATTTATGCGAAATAACTTCTATGGCATGTAATATTATGGCAATGAACAGGGCACCAAGTGGAGCCTCATATCTGTCTGTAACATTGACTGCACACTCGCAGACCTTACACGCGACAATAGGGACCCTACTCATCCGCCGTCTCCTTCCCATTCATACCTTAAGGTGTGGTCCCGACGCTAGCGACAAGTGATCTCTGCTTACCGAGACTTTTATAAACCTAATGTAGGTTTATCAATCCCTGCAATTTTCAACGCCAGTGAAATTATATTTGTTTGGAACATTAACGTGATTTAGATGTCTGCAGCAGGGCTACAAAAAGCTTTGGTAGTAGTTTCATCTGAAGCCTATCAAAATGTGATGAAGAAAATCAATCAGTTACGTAATTAATCCGCCGATCCAATCTGACCCCGCTCGGTCTTTGTTTGTTATTTCTTCGCTGCCAGTGGGGCCCCACCTTTACCCCCGCCCTCTTTCAACCCCTCCTTTTTTAATCCGAAACTTATGACCGTGTAAATGTAACGGCAAGGGTTAATACCATATATTATTGGACATGTTACGGAAGGGTAGGGTTTTGGATTTTTCCGAAGGTCGAGTGTAGATTAAATTTTGAAATTGAATTTTGGGGGGTCATCTCATTGAAGCTGAAAGATGGTTTGGGTTAGTGAAATATTGTTATATTTACCTCAATAAAGATACGGAAAGACCGAAAAAATATGAATATACTATGAAAATATGATGAAGTATTATAAATATCTATGGCAATTAGGAGTAAAATGTTACAGATATCTTGAATTCGTATCGCTTGCCTACTGTGTAATAATATTTTACTCTCATTTTATTTAGCTAACTAATAATTTCTACAGAATATACCTACTTATTATTATTATATGCCTAACTGTAATTGCTGTAAAAATCTGCTGCTACGCGGTGCTACGAACCGCTACGTGTTGCTACGAAATTCCACGTGCTAGCTACGCTTAATGAAACTAGTTTACTTTCGTGATTTTAATGTAGGGTAATTATGTTGAATGAGGAAGAATAACTGTATTTCCCTAGTTCAAAGTATGAAATTCCAATGTACACTATAATTCTAGAGACCAATTATATCTAGGTATGTAATGAAATTGATTTTTAAAATGATGCGTCCGTACATGACTGTACGAACAGATTTGTACCACACGACAGTGATACTAAAAAAATACAGCTCTCCTGCTTTTAATGATCATCTGTCAGTGCTTTATATTATGTATGTCACTAAATAAAATAATTCTAATTAAAATATAAGTTATTAATTAACCTTTAAGTAGCTTTTATGAAAAGTCAAGATGTCTTGACTTTTCATAAAATGATGATGTTAGGAGACTGGGCAAAAGACTCCGCGCTCGTTATTTACGAAACTTTGTTGTTAAAACATAATTAATACCAAACTAATAGCACTGTAAAAACAAAAATAAAGTCCAATAAGCACAAAATCAAAGCCGTTTAAAGGCATTTAAGCATTCAATTATTCTGCAAACGAGCATCCGATCCCATCGCAATGCCCTAAACACCCCATCGACGCCTGTTACGAAGGACAAGCGCGATAACCAAAGTTAATGGTGGTGATGGATGCACGCGCTTCCCCACGGGAAAACGGTTTGATGAAGATAAGCTTGTTAGAAATCTTCTCTTGTTGGATTTTTAAGATACAATTTTCCATATAATATGTTATGTTTTTTGGTCGGTGGCAGGTGCTGCGATGTGTTTAGGTAAGAGTATGTTTGATTGCAGCAATATTTTGGTTTGTCATGGTATAAGAAAATTGAAGGTAATATCGTTCAATCAAATCACGCGTTCTTTCCCACGCAACTTTTCTTGTCAAAACGACAAGTCAAAAAAAAAGGCCAAATCAAATAACCAATTCAATGTTTAAACACTATCCGTCTTACCCCAAAAGTAGATGTTCCTAATAATTAGTTCCACAAAATCGAAGTCTATCACTCGCGTTTTTTTACTCAATCCTGGTATTCCTAATTATTTTACTTGTGAATTTGTTATTGAGAAATAGCGAGGGTTAGACGTCGAATTGTGGAGAAAATATTTAGACATATCTGTTCAACTCTGGTTTAAATCTCTTGTGGTAAGACCGTATTTAGTTTCCTAGTTCGATATATTTCCGAGCTTTCGTGTACGAAAGCGTGCGTGTACACCGCGGATTGCAGGACAGGCGCAAGAATAATCAAAGTCAATAAAATTCATGGGCGAGCGGCGCACTGCCGAATACCTATGCCCGGAATGGGTATAAAACTCGATCCATTGGGCACATTTCCTACACATTACGGTGGGCACGCACAGTGGTACAAATGCAGTAGACGATAGAATATTTTTTTCTGTTCAAATTTTTTATTGCCTTTTTTCTTATATCATATTTTACTAGAATCAAAGTAGTTAAGTGATTTCAAAAGTAGAAAACTTTTGTTAAAGAAATCAGCTTAGTAATAATTATTGACCTTATAGATAATTAGATGTGGCAGTGAGTGAAAGAGTGTATAATGATATGTTTAAATTATCGTAGGTATGTATGTATTATATGCGCTTCGGGACTGAGAGGTCCCGGATTTAAACACACTTAAACAATGCAGTATGTACATTGTACACATGACAATTATAATGAAATAAATTTCCTGAAATAGAATTAACTCTACTTCCAATTATTGTTATGTCTTAATTTTATAAAACTTACTTAAACCAAACAATCCATTTTATTAATATAGTCGCGTAATATAATTTATTTCGGTACTAATGAAAATCATCGTAAAATTTCCGAAATGAAACCAATTTCTGCTCAATTTCTACTCTACTTTGGACCACTGTGCGCAGACAGTACCTGTGAATTTATAGTTCTCCATAATACCGTTCGGCCGGGATTCGAACCCCGCACCCGTCTCTTGCTATCTGCTCCATAGATCTACAGAACAATGTAATCAGAAGGTCAAGTCACATTTGTGATTTCATCAAAATGTATGTACTCATTACAGAAACAGTAGGTACTGACAGCAAATCAAGACCTTGTTTCGGCCAGAAAAAGAAACCTTCACTGGTAGTTTTTTCTGATTCAACCCCTGCATCTGATGTACTGTATCAGGAACTTCAATAATAATAGGTATAGGTAATTATGAATAACATTCAGCCATGGTGTTGCTGAGGCATGCTACAAGTTATTGAAAATCAAAGTGGTATTAATTTTGTATCAAATTTAACCTACTTCGGTTTCTACACTGTGGCTGAGCTATCTGTACCGTAGTGGTTTTCACTTGCCTGCGTCCACATCTGGCTGGAATTCCTGCGGAGGTGAAATAGGTGTTCTAGAAATTTGATGTTTCTTTGTTCAAGCTCATAGGAAGATATTGAAAGTGGATTCATTCGTGGAAGAGTAAAACAATTTCTTAGGTGTTGTTGGAAAATTAGGTTATTTTAACTGGTTTTACAAGTTTTATCGCTCTGGGGAGTTTTTTTTTTGTTGAAACGTTTTATATCGGTAATGTAACGAAAACTAATCAATTCTCCTACTGTCGATTGGATTAATCGAAAGATTCTCGTATAGATTTTTTACTTGAGTGCTTTTAACTTATTCCTTAATATTCCTTATGTACATTCACTATTCAGTGTCCTGATAAAAATACAAAACCATAGATCCCGAAGTAAAAAATAATAATATTATCACGTATTCATCTTAGTCGTCTTAATATTTGTATACTCTCTATATAAATAAAATTATTTGGCTCCGCTGAAAAAAACGAGAAACGTTAGTTAATCTTTCTTCCTAAAAAGAGCTGTATTCATTATTATGATGGCATTAGCAGCATTTTCATAGTACAACCCAATCAATGACAAATATTAACGAAGCAGACTACTTTGATCACCAGTTAGGTTTCTCTAGAGAATGGTGGTCACGTCTATTCTATCTAGTGATTTTATTCAAAACCAACTTTGTCCACAGAGTACGCAACCAGACAAAGCAGTGTATTTCAATGACCATTCGCTACAAACATCAGTGTTGGACAAACTTTGAAACGTAAACAAAAACATGGACTTTGTTTAAAAGTCAAACCGAACGCTATAACTGTAACATTGAGACACAGCCCGCAGTCGCAGTACTGGGACAGTCAGTGCTAGGTCTTTTACTCTTTCGCTATTGGATGATAAATTGTAAGGAAGGAGCTAAATACAATATTGTACTGAAATGAACTGAATGCTTTTAAAGCTTTTAAAATCAGTCTGGTGTAATGACGCTACGATTATAATTTTTGATATTAACATAGTTTTTTATTTGAAACAAATCTTACTCGGCCACACAAAGCCCACCGCCGCGCACCTCGGTGTCATATTCACAAGGTGTTGTGCAAACACGCGTATTTTGCATTTAAAAAAGAACGCCGCTATTCAGAATAATATAAGTTGTGTCCTTTTTGTACATCGCAAACATTGGCCAAATAGCGCCATGCGAAGAATAAACTAATAGAATCCCCTTTATTTTGTAGTAAAATACTTTACCTATTCTGAAGTTAATGTTTGTACTAATGCAGATGATTGTCAGAAATTATTGGTATTACAACTAGACCCGATTGCTGACACTTTTTTATGACAATATTGTGTGAAGCTAAGTCACTGCAATCCGTTGTACCATAGCGACAGAAACAATTTCTATTACAATAATCTTTACTCAACTGAACTGTACCTTAAAGTTAGGAGTATAGAGTTGACTTTGATTTGAAGGTACCATTATAAAAAGTTCCAATACTGAGTATTATAGTAAACGTTTAGATTTGACTGTAAATGGACGATTTGAATCTTGCTACATCATGAATGGTTCAATGTAGAGATTTCAATATGGATCGAGAAGGGTTTTGTCAGTGGACTATATAGTTTATGGGGTTCCTTCTAGAGTATAATTTAGACAACTAAAATTACAATTACATACTGAAGTTAGTCATTATGCTCAGGGTTAAGACCGACATGTAACAACAACATACATTACTCGTTCTCTAATACCCAGCATTATTATATATCTAAAACCTCTTTTCGCAACGTTCTCGCAAACTCCGCCGCCCAATAAATTGAGTTATACGAACATCACTGAATTTCCTAAAAGTATGAGTGGATTAAATTTTTTCGTCACATTTTTTTAACGTTGCCGACCGTCGACTACAAAGGATGCTCTGAAATTGTTCGTGAGAGTAAAAGAGTTAGTTACGTAGGCACATACATACTTGACCAGGTAGGTGCGTATATTAAAATTGGATGTTTCTTATCACAGTCATGTAAGAGTCAATTTGGAATGTTTCATAACTGTGTTAAGGTAAAAAGTTATAGGGATGACTTGACCGGTAACGAACGGGCAAACATGGGTTTACCTTCGAAAAACTTTTAGGTTCGAATATTTGGTCAGGAAAAAAATATTATTTCAAATGTGGTCTGGCAACGAAAATCTTTTACTTGGACTCCTGTCATGTATAAAAATGTTATTAAAAAAACACATCGTATGTACCTGCTCGTTTCATATACTTACGCTTTTTGGCGCTTGAGTAGCTGCTAAATTCACGTTATTTAGCTAACAATTTCAACTGAAAACATTACTGAAATTGTTTTCCATGCCGGCGCACGTGACGTGCGCGCCGCGTCACGCCGGACCACATGTTGGCTTGCATTTGGCCGCCGTGACATCCGCAAATATGATTTTTATGCACGTTCCTGCGGTGACCATGTTTGCGTTGTGTAAACTAAAATTTATGACGTTATTCATTATTATTATTATGATTATAGATGATAGTAACAGTAAAAATTGCTAAAAAGTGTAAGTTATAGAATTCAACGTGTAATTTGAAGTGAAGACTGACGACGGAAAATTTCGGAGCTTTTATTCAAACATATAGCTTTCACTGTCTTTTTTTTAGTACCAGATAAATATAGAAATATACTGTTTGTAAAGTCGGCGAATCGATCCGTTGTCGAAAATAGCGTCTTATAATATTATGCTACGCGTAAATTAGAGTATTTATAATACATCGGGGTGCTACGTAGCTCCTACGTAGCTCCGTAGCTATAGCAGTCTTGTAGCTCGCAAGCATTGATTTATTTTACTTACATATTGTAGAACAATAAATATATAAGTAAAATAAATCAATATGTAAGAACAATCCCGGCAAACGATTACGACGAGTAGACATTTCAAAAACATGTACAAGTGTTAAACTAAAATACCCTCTAACCATTACCAAATTAAACTCAATTCCTTTGTTGTCTCCGTTATGTCTCTATAGATATAAACTTTTGGTCACTATAATATAAGTTACGGGCTGTGTTCCACATGTGCGGAATGGGTGCCTTCTTCCGTCCCGTGGACTCTGTATCGACAGATATCAGGAATAAATGCGGGCGGGGGAATAAAGCATATAACACAGTACCCTAGTACTGCGTAGTACCCATAAATTTGTTTTTCAACTTTTATTTTATAGGTTACCGTGAAGAAAAATTTCGGGAGGTAACTAACATGCCCGCAATATTTTGTATTTTCAAATGTAACGAGTGGTCGAAGATGCTGAATACGCTCAGTCTAGAACGAAACTAAGTTTAAGCTTCAAGTTATCTAGCCAAGGGGTAATAGGAATCTACAGTATCTCCGGTGAAATTCAAATATCAGAAGGCAATGACAAGTTTACTACATACAAAAAACAGGTGTAGGATACACTGATACACAGGACTGTTTTCACACAAGAAAACTTATTTTGTAGCGGCATCGAAGCCGCATTATCATCATCATTGTATACAGCTGAACTATAAATAACTCCCTTCACAAATAAAACGAAATGCAAATTGGTGCCATTTCTTTCAAAATAAGCCACAAAGGCAAAGCGGTGAAAAAGTCTTTTTAAAAATTCAAAGGAAATAGGGTCGGGCCGATCGACTTTTTAACGTATGAATCGATAAAGGCGCCCGAAACGAAAGCAAAGTCATTAATTCTACCAAGGAGAAATTAAACTCCGATACGACACAAATTTTCCTCTTTCCCTGCACACACAAACGATTCTTTTCAACTACACTTTAGTGGGCAATCTTATGCCTTACCCCTCAGTATACAAAACTCAAAGTAAGTTGCAATCTCCCAAAAACTTAGGTTAAAAACTGACTGTAACCAAAAGTTCTCGATTTAATTTGCAGTACATTCCTTATCGGTTTTTTAGCATTTATCTGAGTTTGATTACATTAGAGTTAAATGTTTTTGGTCGTCCACGAGATATTGTCCGATTGAGTTCGTTAAATGTCTTTTTTATTATGCTTTGAAAAATCTCTCCCTTTTTATTATTTTAATTATGACTGTATCGATATATTATTATTACAAGTTCCAAGGTACAAGTTTGGCTCAAACCCGATATCTTCGAGTTGCCAAGTGTCCCCGTCACCATCTCTCAAACTTAAATGA
Source organism: Hylaea fasciaria (assembly GCA_905147375.1). Lineage (NCBI taxonomy): Eukaryota > Metazoa > Arthropoda > Insecta > Lepidoptera > Geometridae > Hylaea > Hylaea fasciaria. Next base: position 10,539,054 of record LR990208.1, on the reverse strand, counting down.
TGGATTGTACATAAAACAAAAGAACGGCTGAACTGATTTTACAATCTATGTTGGACGTAAATTGCAATAAAAACTATAATTTATTGTTTTACCTACGAGTATGTTCGCAAAATCAAATTTATTTATTGTACTCTCCAATAATCAATTTAAAGTTGTTAAGGTAGTCGAAACGAGAGAGAAACTTACATTTTGCTATAAAACCAAATGTTGTACAAATCCCAAGCCCAAAGTCACAAAGGAAGCATTCGAGTTTGCCGGGAAAGCAAACACCTCAGCGAGCTTGCGGTGTTGACTCAGGGAAGCTATGTCCCATCGATACGGTATTACAACCTTAAATCTGTGATGAACGCGCGGTAACACACGGCCATATGGTATCCTGTAGTTAAACACATGCACAGATGGTGCCTTGTATGTATACGTCATGAGCTTACCAGAAATTTCAAGACATCGGTCAGGTCCATAAATATAATAGTGGCCGATGATAGAACTATGCTATTCTATGCTTAATTGCCTTAGTTTCTTGACCATACAACTGTAGTACCTATGTACTGGACAACTATAACTTTTATACATAGATAAAATTTAATAGACATTCTATAGAGTTTCCGCTCAGTTGAATACTCAAATCCGTGATTCATCTGTATCACACTTAATAATTTTATAAAAAGGAAAGATTTCATTGTTTGTTTGTATTGAATATGCTCCGAAAACATTGAAGAGATTTGCAAAATTCTGTCACTGTTGAGAAGCTACACTATCCCGGGGTGGCATAAGCTACTTTTTATCCCGTAAAATTTAACGGTTCCCGCGGGATAGATTAGTTTACGCGAGTGACACTGCAAAGCGCTTCTAGTAGAATATAAATAACTCAAATTTTGTAAGTTAAGTAAGCGTTCAATGTGTGAAAGAGCCTTAGTTTATCTGCTCATGACTGCTTAGAAATGTGTTGTCTTTGAAACAAATAAATCTAAAGGATATTCCATTCTTAAGTATTGCAATACATACATAAGTAAGGTTGTGAATGTAGGTACCTATACGAAAAACGAGGCATAGGGTTATGTCTACATATATTTGATACGGTGCCAACCAGAACAACAGAAATATATTTTATTGTACACTATCAAGGACATAAATCATACACGGTACATCAGAGTACAATCAGAGCGTCAGCTAAGAAAAATAATAATCAATGTATCGTTGAAATTAGCGTCGTATTTCTTTCTATAACGAATAACATATTTCGAAGTAGACGATATTATCTGACGAGAGCGTTGGCCAAGGGTGAAGTACGCTAGTCTATAAAATACTCACTCTTGCCTTACACACCTGAGTATGTAATCTCGACTTTGCGTTACAACCGATATCGGTTGTTAAGTCGTATATCGTAATATCATTTTCACATTCATCTTTATTGGGCAACTAACGATGCTTACGACTGCGTGGAGTATTTGTGTGTATTCGCCAATGTTCACCTATACTAGGCGAGATTCTGGTACATCTAAAACTTTACCACCCTTGGGCTATTTTCACTCCACTGCCGAAAGAGGGTTATGTTTTTAACTATTGTATTACTGAAGTTAGAAACAGAAAATAAGGTGGGTTACATCCGGTTTCTCTAGTTTTAAAAATCAAGTCCCAGCGCTCTGAATTCAACTGAATACAACTCTGAACCCACTGAATTCGATCTAGAACCCCTCTGAGGCAACCTATATAATATTTAAGATATGTTTTAATCGCTTTCCGCTCATATCTTGAACCCCCGGCTCTTGACCAGTCCAATATTTGGCATCCCAACAATAACCAAAAAGTCATGTTCCAAAATCGAACCGTCACCAAATCGACAATAATTTGAGTCATTCGTTCCCAACTTTTCAGACCTCGCAACCCCACCTTCCATTCGCGACTCCATCATCACCGTCTCACGTCGGCATATTAGATTAATCGCCCGTCAGCGGCCATTACCGACCGGAAATGAACGACACGACGCTGACGGCGGACGGTGACCGTCGCTCAATTTCGGATGAAGTCATTTATGTTCATTAAGTGTTGATTTGTGGAAAATTGGGGTGACAGGTGTTATGAAATTGTTAATAATCTGTTTATATGGTTTTTTGAAACTTTTGTAAGTCGCTTTTGCTAGCAAAATCTCGAGTAGGTACATAATATTCTAAAAATGTGTGCCCAAATTATACTACAACCATAGCATACGACCTATTATCGTAGTACTCTAGAAGAAGGGTACTCTCAATTAAAGCGAGATAGCGCGATCGAGATTTTGCTTTTGATTGATTGATTGATCGTTAGCTAAAGGTACCTAATGACTTTTACGGCAAAAAATATATTTAAAGAGGCATCTGACGTGTAGAAACTGAAGTATTCACAAAAAAACGGTTTATAGACGGCACGCCCGTTAGCCATCGAGTTTAGGGCGCAAGCTTTCTTCTAATATGAAATTTATTATCGTTATTTGCTGCTTACAGAGACAGATTTGATCTGACTATTCCACAGGAACCTATCCTATCCCACACCTACAATATACGATAGGTAGCAAGTCTCACCACCTTGTAACATACATTTTTGTAACACAATAACTTTGTGAAACATCGCCCTTACAAACCAGCACACAGTAATGGTAGCAACTCATTTATACGTAAAACATAACACCATTTTCACATCAAAATGCAAACCCAAAGGTTTCTTTGTTTAACAAATTAGCATACACCCGCCAATCAAAACGCCATCCGGCCTTCCGCATCCGTTCGCAAATACAGACGACGGATGGTGGATGGTAAGTGAGGACTATTAATCTGATCCAACAAAGGGCAAAGGGGTCCAGATATAAAGCAAATAGATATCACATGTTGGTCTCCAATACATGACCTACTTAATAAAATCGCAAATGACGCTCCAGAAAACTTATTGTTTTTTATGTTTTCATATGCCGCGTTGGTTTTTGAACATAACAAATGTTTAATACATTTTATTTGATTGGTGGCTGTTTTTGAACGATTTCAGTGCGCTGTTTTTGAACGTAGAAATTAATGTCAGTTTCAAGGGTAGTTTGATAAAATCATTAAATCTGTGCAGCGCTAGATTTAGCCTCGACCTTATATTGAAGTTCGCAGCCCGATTAATATAGGGCTTAGTCGTGCTACAGTGTGCTTTTGGCAATGTTTTCTGTGGAAATTGTGTTTGGACATTCTAAATAGACAGTGTCATCAGTATAAGGAGCCAAACTAGATATCGGTGAGTGAGTTTCTAATTTATTTATCTTGTACTTAACTTTTTGCTGAATCTATTGTTTTTTTATTAGCAATTTCCTACATTGCAACTCTTTCCGACTCACGAAGGAGTAAACGCTAAACACGGCAATAATAAATAATTATTATAAAAAAATGGTTAAGTACATTATTACTTCCCGCGTTGATTAGCTGAATTAGTGACGTCATTAAATCTGCAAAATAAAAGATACGCTTACCTTTATACCGTTTACAAGCTTGATGCCTCTATTCGTTCTATATCTGAGGCTGAAACAAAGGGCTGAGGGCCTTAGAGAAATCACACGGAGCAGCACCGCATCTTGAATATTTGACGCGAAGGGAAATAGGCTTGGTCAAGCGTGAGTCGGTGGGTTTAATAGAGCTGTTGGTTGATCATTTGCAGCGTTTACAGGATTGTGGGTGCTTATGATGGGCGGTTAGCCGTTAACGCTGTGGGCTTTTGGCCATAGTTGGGACGTCAACATTCACTGAGATCTGAGAGAGACAAGTTTGTGTTGACGTGTGAATTGTGGTTCATCATCTTAAAAAAGGCTACTCTCTTAGCAGCACAAACATTAGGCTGGTGATGACGAATAGATAATAAAAATTGATCGTTAGCTAAAGGTGATTAATTTTACAGCAAAAATATATTTAAAGAGGAATATGACGTGTACAAACTGAAGTATTCACAGAAAACTGTTTATAGACATGCCCGTATAAAGCCATCGGGTTTAGGGCGCAGGCTTTCTTCTAATATGAAATTTATCATCGCTTTTGCTGCTTACAGAGTTAGATTTGATTTGATAGAAATATTTGATTGTGTGTTTGTTTGTTTGTTTGCATCGAATAGGCTCCAAAACTGCTGAAACGATTTCAAAAAATCTTTCACTGTTGGGGAGCAACACTGTCCCCAGGTTACATAGGCTATTTTTTATCCCGTATAAATTAACGGTTCCCGCGGGATAGTAGTTAACGCGGGGGAAACCGCGAGATGCTTCTAATACACTATACTAAGGAAACACTACGAGATCTACCAGCTACTTCTCAATAAACAGTAACCATACAAGTTACTTACAAAGTAAGTATACGAGTGTATGAAGAAAATGTGCTATGTGGGTCAATCCGACAAACGACTCCGACTGGACGACTGTTCTGCTCCTTTGTGATACGTTAAGTAAGCGTGGTGGTAGATTGATGACTAGGGGTGGGGAAATATGATTCAGATTTTGTTGTTTTGCCAAAAACGATTTTTTTTTGCTATGACCCCGTGTCAAGGGCAAGCTTTTGTAGGTGCATTAGAGGTAGTAGTCCGTTTTTGGTTGACATTACACTATTAAGCAGCTAGTGGCTAATTACGTGATACTTACCATTTGAATAAATAAATAAACATTCCTGTGTTGAAATGCCGTGTTGAGATACATATTATGTAGGCATAGTTTTAGCCACACATGTAAAAAAACTCTAAAGTCACAACTAGAGACCCTACCTACATTGTTGTATTTTACGACGCCTGTTCGGCAGTAAAATTTAATATCACCAGTTGTCGAGAGGGATTTGCCGATTTATCGACGTCCTACGTGTTTATAGTCGAAGCTATTTTGTAAATGTACAATTAAATGGCTCGCTACGTCCATAAAATTGGACGACATTGAATTCGGGACATATTTTTCCCGTGAATTGGCAGCGAGTTTAGGTAATGTTGATTTTTATTGAGTACCTATCGAGTCTGTTAATACATTAATGACTTTAGTTTGTTATAAAAATATCACAATACAATAATATTTGTATCTTCGATATACTTACTTAAGTAAAATACTTCAAAAGGATTCAAACTTAACGGCGTAGTAAGATTTAGTCGCAATAAAATTATAGTTTAATGTAAATGATGGACACAACATTCAAATTTTGTAAATAACTTCAGTGGTAATTTTACGTGTCAGGCTTTCCATTCCATCGGCCGGGTCCGTATCTAGGCCAATACAGCCAACGGCGCAATAAATTCGCAGGACGGTCGCCGACAGGATCCTTATCACGGTTTCTTGCAGCGGATATACAGCCGTTTTTGTACTCAAGAGTTAGAGGCGCTTGGGTTACAAATGGTTAGTTACTTATCGCCACTAACAATGACAATGTACTTAGATTTAATCGACAATATTGCGAGTTTGGCGGACGCAGTATTTAATCATTGTTATTCATAAGGAAGGAGGAGCAAATAATAGTTGTGTATTGATTTTATAATTGGTTTTTCACGCGATTTGTGCATTCAGCCACCATCTAGATTTCTAGTTGATGATTTTTGTGTAAAAAGTCAAAATGTTTCTTTCTGATTAGATATACGTAATTAGTTAGAGTCAACGTCACGATTCATTAAAATGATGGATACTATACTGAAATTTCTGAGGACTGGAGAAAATATGAGACGTTAGTATTTCTTTCATTTACTAATCACAACGTGAACGCTGTTTTGATCTGATGTCTCCAATATGGAGTATCTATGCCAAGAGACATCAAAAACGCCCTTGATTGGTGCACTCCTCTGAAACAAATAAGTTACGAAGTGAATGCTTAGCTCGTTGTAACTATTACTACGCACATTAGAGTCGTTTTGATGTGATGTCTCCATTGTCGAGTCTCTATGCCAAGAGACATCAAAAAATGCCCTTGATTTGTTCACTCCTCGCCACTGCACTATTCAATATTTTTATAGCCAAAAGGATACGTGTACACATCGGCGAAAAGCCAGTTTTGAGCCGATAGCGTCCTACGAATTTATTAGGCAGTTTGCCGTACGGGGCAGATAGGGCCCGAACACATCGGCGTTATAGCCCCAGATAAAGGCACTCAGGTGATTTTTCACAGAACTAAAGGATCTGCTTGTAAGAACCAGAAAGGTTATTTAGAGTTGGACTGCTCAGCGCTTATAGCATTATTTTAGCATTAACCTCTGCTCGTGATTGTAATATAGGTAGGTTTATTAATTTATCTAAAAAAAAACACTTACCTACTGTTGGGGGCAGGACTTATGGAGGCTCAGTAGTGTCAAAACATCACTGTGTTCCGGTTAGAAAGGCACTGTAAGAACCGATGTATCAAAGCGACGAGCGCAGTGCAGCGACATCCATGTTTTTGCAATGCAAAGCTCCAGAGCTTTGGCACTGCAACTATGATGTGCATACGTGTGACTTACCATCAGGCTAATGCTCAGCTCGTACCATTACTAAAACGAATGTAAAAAACCTTATGCACCCCGACTAAAATATGTAATACTAGCTGCGCCCCGCGGTTTCACCCGCGTTTGGATAATATACAATAATAATTATCTTTATGAATTGTAGCCTATGTATTATTCTGATGTAAGCTATATTATTGTGAAGTTTCATCAAAATCCATTCAGCAGTCTTTGCGTGAAAGAGTAACAAACATCCATCCATCCATACTCACAAACTTTCGCGTTTATAATATTAGTAGGATTCCACAAAGATGAAAGTTCCCGAGTTACTTTCCCAAAGTCTGTTTATTCAAATCACACCGTACCTATTGGCAATCTGTCAAATTTATTGGGTTCGACAAAATCAATCTCAACGGGCCTCTGTCTAGTTGGAAGCTGGCCGGAAGTTGTATCCCTTAGGGTGTAATGCCCCCTTTACGGCTTCCCTTTAAGCTGGGCCGATGATATCTTTGGGACTGCAATTGCCTGCCAATACCCACGATCCTGGTATATGGAGGTCACGACTTAAACTGGATACGGGTGTTGGAAATTTCCTTTTTGGACAGTTTTTAATTTTTCTCTTTGCGAGGTTTGATCTAGCTTTGTTTATGGGTAAGGAAATGCTTTTGGTCATAAAATAATGTAAAGATTTGGAGTTTTTTTCATATTATGTTTTGACCGTAAGCACGGACCGGTTGTCTGTTCAGTTGAATAGGGCTTGTTTCATGATCTTAAGAAAATAAACCACCTATACAAATGTATGTAGTTAAAAGGACAAAAAAAAACATGAGTTAAAATGTACCGTATAATAATTGTAGGCTATTAATACAAACAAAAACCTAAACCTAGTAAAACTGGTTAGCTACACGTTCGAGAGTAGAAAACTAAACAATAATAAATGTGGGACGCCAAACACAAGTACTTTATTTACTGTGTACGTAAGTACATAACTGAACAAATCCCAAAAAAACCTCTATCGAAAATTGTATAAATAAAACAACTCAATAGCGAGGTACAAAAGTATATACCTATTTCAAAATCAAAAGTCCTGAAGCAGGTGCCAAATCCTGTGAATAATGTCACCGCGATGCAGGGAATTGGCTCTCGTTGGTAAACGCCATCTATCTATTCTACTTATATATATCTATTAAATTAATGACGAACTATTACTGTCAACCAACGACATAACGCTTTCGAACATAACATTGTAGAAATAAGCCTTTGGCGTAGACTATCTTCAGTCACAAAGCCTGACCATGATGAATAATCGCAAGGCAATATTGCTGGACAAGTGCTATGTTAATAATGGACGCGGAGAGCACGCATCCTGCACTGATTTACGCCAAAAATGCGCAACGCACCGCAACCTGCCCCGCCCGCGCTCCAACGCCCAATCACACCGATTGTGATGCAAATTGCGCAAATTACGAGCGAGCCACGCCGCTGTAGTATATCGCGAGTCAGTACAAGCTCGCGTGAACTGGTCTAAGCTAAAAGGTAATGAACTCAATGATTCAATTCATGATTTATCTACATCATTTAAAATGCATTTGTTTTGTAAAACCCATTTCTTTTTGTTTTTGGCTGTATGTAAATACCGTTTATTTCAAATGCTGGCCAAGTTGTCCCGTATTAAAATAGGTAAAACGTAATAGGGACACCTCGACCGTTCAGGCGACATTATTTTGGCTGCGATGACTCTCCACATTTTTTGCTATAGGATAAACTAAATACAACACCATGTTGTACACATAATATGTGCATATAATATGTATATTATACATAATTTGTAGAACCTATAAACTATGGCAGATTTATGGGTAGCCCAAGTGTTTCACACGCTGATGGCATCGTCCCGTTAAATCCACTTGAATAGTGATATTATAATCGTATCGTTACTCTGTAGTTTAAGAAAATGAATACAGGGCTCCCTAAATTGTAAAATCTTTAAAACTGCGCTAGTGCTAGACTTATTGTATGCTGCATCACTGTTGATCAAGCCACAGCGTAATTTTACCAGATTATCCATTTCGCTAGATTGGCACAAGGCCACCTTTGTCACTGCGTTGCACGGAACCCTCGCCGGCCGCAACTAAACAATTGCCGTGTTTTAGTGGCCGTGCGTTCTTCGAAATTGAGCATAACTATTTTAGTTCCGTAGTTAAACTAACCGATAATAGACAATCTCTCCATACCTTTTGGTTATTACATAAGTCACATTTCAGTGTATAGGTACCTACCAAACCAAGCTGCTATACTTAAAATTATGAGTAGGTAACTAATCACTTTAATAAAAAAAAAAACTTTTATTCGTCGATATTAGTCATGTTTAGTTACGACTAATATCGACGACAATGTTTTTTTTAATTGTTCTACAAAGTTTGATTTTGATTTGGTCCGTCTTTGTCACTCACACGGTTTGGTGCTTTAGCGCTTCAGTGGTCATAAGAAAACCACCACAGCAACCTTACGACCACACAGACTATACCTACTAACAAGTAGTTATTGGATAAACAAAAGTAAGGCATCTCGAGTAGCACGCGGCCCCGCCAGGCGCAGAAACTTCTCAAGTTAGCCGAGGCTATCTCCCTTTCACGACCAATTTAATAATGGAATAAACTCGCCAAATTATATTTGAGTTTTCATTTCGTTACTCTCTTTGTTAAAACTCGTTTTCTTTTCGTTAAACTACGGGGTTTGTTCGAGTGTTGATTGTGCTCTCGGCTCGGTCTCCGTTTGTTTTTTTTTTGTTGTTTGGTCAACTTCGTTCGCGATGTCTCGAGCCACGAAATAAATGGAAGTACGTTGCCTGAGTATTGAGAATTTTATGCAATTCTATTCTTAAGGGCATAAGGTTGAACTCTAGCTTAGCGTTCGTATCTCTAAAATTATTATTAACACTACAAAAAATAAAAAGTTGTTAAATGAAGCATTATGAAGTTTACAGATTACAGTTTCTGCATTATGAAGATACCTACGTAAGTAAGCCTATACTAATTAAGTTTGTTCAAGTAGAATAAAGCTAAAAGATTACTTAATATCAAGTAAAAGTCTGTATAGAAATAATCTCGAGCCCAGTGTATTGATGAGCGCTGAACTAATGATATCTTTTTTCGGTTAACTTAATATCTAATTAAGAAGGATTTGTTCCCCAGCGCGATATTGGAAGATTTTTTCTGAAGTACTTTATTTCGAGTATTTTGTACTTAATAGTTCTTATATTTATAATTAATTTTATGGCAGTGGCGTGGTATAATCTATTTCTACAATCAAAAGAAAAAAATGAGGGTTTACACACCAAAGCTCAAGAGGCGGACTTGATAGGGTGTACGCGCAGTAGTAGTCGAAGTACAGCTAGATAGTCCCCTACTACGGTATCGAACTAATAGGGGCCAAGTACGCGATCAAATGAATAATTTCATAGAATCTAAGATTTATTCGAAACCAGGCGGTCATAAGCCTTGGGATTGGACTACCAGTGCGCGAACACCCTTAAACCCTTAGAATAATAACACATAGAAACCAAGTACTCGCTAGCGCAGTGTAGCCATTTTTACCGATTCTTTTTGAGCCTAGTTCGGACTTTGACTCGCTGTTGCTCAAATCAAAGCTTTTGTGGTAAATATTTATTCATTTTCTCTGCTCTTGGACTAAATACCAACACGTATACATTGTCCTTGTGTGCGTTTTGGAGAAGATAATTAGGTACATGTACCTAATTATGTATGGCACTCATGTATGGCTCACTCATGTATGGCACTCACGCATACATTGATAAAAATATCCTTTTCTGCGTTATTATTTTAAGCTTAAACCGATATCAGTCTTCGTGTTCTAACAGCGTCTCTTCACATTCGTCTCTGACAGATATCGACGCATACTAAGTATATTAGGTAGAGTTAGAGAGCATACAAAATAAACTTCAAAGGCAAACACCAAGAAGATAGTCTGCTAACCGGAACACGGCTATACCGCTTCAGGGCACGACACTGCAGTGCCTACTTTTTACGGCGCCAAGGCCGTGTTTGTCGCCGTTATTTTATTTTTAACAGTTACAATAAAACAGTGCCGCGGAACGAGAGAATCAGTTTGGTTCGGGCACTCGGCCAAAACATGATTATGTTGGCAGACAACGCCGCGGGCCTTTGTAATGCCTATGTAGAGTAAGGACAAAGTGTGTGCCTTAAAAAAAATGAATCTTTTGCAAACTTTTTTTCTGTGATGTCTCAAATGGGACTTGTTCTATACAGCTAGCTCTCTTTCATACTTTATAGGCTAGAGAAAACCTAATCTGTTCTCAAGTGACGATGTAGTTGAAAGTGTTAAACATGCTCAGCTTAGAACGTCGCTGGCTCTAAAGGACCGCTGGTGGAAAACCCCGATAACCATTTGGCGACAGATTTGTAGCTATAGCCAGGCGGGCGCCTACCCTACCACCAAGGTTTAGACTTGTTTGATACTGCTCACTCCATAAATAGGTACGTTACGATATACATAGCCACCTCTTCCTACAAATATACACATCAAAAGAGACTAACCCCCGGTTTCTAGAACGTTTGTTGGCTTTGACAGTAGATTAAAACTATCGTTGCCTCTATCTGACTATAAACAAATGACAAGGATGGCAATATAATTAATCTGTTGTCAACGTTGACTGACGTTTCAGAAACTGGGGGTAAGCAACATGCATGCATAACATGGACCCAGTAACAATGGGATAAAATTATGTTTTCCGATGAGTCGCGATTCGGGTTTAGGCCTGACCGCCTGATACAAGAAGGGTGCGAGTATACCGTCGGCCCGGAAATACTGAAAGGCTCAGGTGCGTTCAGGAAGTTCATCCATACAGCGGCTCAACAGTTATGGTATGGGCGGGTATTATGAAGAACAGGCGAACTGAGCTCGTTTTTGTGAATGGAAACATGAACGCTGAAAATTACGTTGAAGATATTCTCAGACCTTATGTACATCCATTTGCACAAACCTTTGGCTCCGATTTTACGTTAATGCATGACAATGCGCGTCCACATACAGCTCGGCAAACCAGAAATTAGTACATGTTGCTTAGACTTTTTTGATGTGTGTATATATATCTATTAGCTATATCGGTTAGTAAAGTAATGTAATGTTAGTTGTTACTGTGACCTTACGGTGGTGTTTGTTTATACTGCTGTTAGAAGACAGTATACCATCGAAGTCCAGAGGCTTACCGACGTTATTTTTAACCATAGCTTAGTTTTTACTCATTGTATTAATTTTGTTCATTATAGCTTGTTTTGTCTCCAAGCCCTGGTCAGTTCTTTTGAAGATACCTTCATTGTACTGGCTGCTTCTTTTAAGCCACCAACGTTGGTTCTTTTGAATAAAACTTTCAACAGACTTGTATCCTAATACTGATTTATTTTATGTAACTCTTTTGAGTATAGTTAAGTATTTAGAAGTTGAATATATAAAACAGCTCCAATGGGTTTGCATAAAACTACCCCTATGGGGCTTAAACCTCCACCGCACCCCTAGCAGGATTAGATTTAACCTAGCTAGATTTGACAGCTAGATAACCCTATAAACAATATTTAAACCGAAACAAACCAGTTTAGCATCCCACCGTGTAGGTAACATGCAATTGATATCAACAGAACGCATACCTAAGCAAAAATCCCACGAAATAAATGCTGGTGCCAAAGCAATCACAAGCTGGCGGTGTTCCCGCGCTAAAAGGATTGTATCTGACGCCATTCCGAACAACGTATATCAAGTGTTGCCGCAAGGGAAGGAAGACACCGCGTGTGGGACTAAGACTGCAGTCTCAGTCTTGGTTGTATTGTAACAAGATAGCCGCGTTGAAAAAGGATTGTGCGTGACGCCACTCGAAACAGCTTATACCTAGTGTTGCGGCAAGGGAAGGGAGACACCGTGTTGTTTGGGACTGACACTGGCGAGTCTCTGTCTTGGCAGTGCTGTCACAAGATGGCCGCATTGTTAGAGGGTTGTGTCTTGACGCCATTCGGAAAAACGTATAGCAGTATAACGTATAAGTATTGCCGCATGGGAAAGGCGATACTGGTACTGAGACTCAGACGAAATATTAGTAAAATTTTTATATTCTGACTACTGAACATTTAATAGTATTGGAAGTCAAAACGGTGCACTACGCACGTGTGGACGACCAGACTAATTTGTACGGTAATTGATTACGTACAGTAGAATTTTACATCCGTAACATTAATAATAAATCGTTCTCTATTTACCAGCAAAATATTAATATTTGACCTCAGTTTCTACTTACCAGTTTTCCTATAATTTCATAGACTGCCTTGTCCCAGCACTAGCGTTACTTATGCGTTTTGGACGCCCATTCAGATATATTAAAGGAAGTTATGTGTTTATCTCCCTAACGAAACGTTGCAAATGTAAGCACGTCATTAAAAATGTATTTATGGGGTCACGGAATTGTTTTACATTGTATTTTTATATAAAGTACAATAAGTTAGTGTTGAGCTTGAATCCGAGCCCTGAAAAAGCCAATTTGTGTAAACCACAGGTATTTGCGCTGACTTTGTGCTAGTAAGGTACCACCTACCCACTCGTTCCCTAGATACTATAATCTTATTTAAGAGACATTTATGAAGTAATTTTATTCAAAATCTAGAATTAAAAGGATCTACCTACTGAAAACGACATAATCATTTTCCTTTTATGGTGTACTAGCTGCGCCCCGCGGTTTCACCCGCGTTTCACATTATAAAACCTACAGGGCGGTGGCTATTAGATAGGACTTGTAACATTGTGTCAGACAAAATACTGAAGTTAGGTCGCTTTTCACAGTTATTATTGCACTGATGGACAGGAAAACAGTGATGATTATGACTTGTAGCCTATATTGTGTCTCTAAACTATCTGCATACAACATTTCATGCAAATTAAGGTACTATTTCACAGTTTAGCCCACTGAGTATTGCGTAAGTTGGTGTATAAGTTATCAAAATACCAAATTTCAAGCCAATGGGGCAGTTTTTCACAGTTTTTATTGCACTGATGCAAAACGGTGACGATGATGATGATGACTTAATAATATGTTCGTAGCCTGTGTCCTAAGTTGGAAAAATTTATTTAAGAAACCAAATTATCTCCCCCCACTCTCCCCTCTTCCCACTCTCCCCTATTTCCCCCCAGTCTCCCCTCTTCCCCTGCTCCTCTATTGCTCCCCACACTCCCCTCCTTCTACCCCCACTCTCCCCTCTTTCTCCCCATTCTACCCTCTTTCTCCCCCACTCTCCTCTCTTTCTCCCTACACTCTCCCCTCTTTCTCCCCCCTCTCCCCTCTCTTTCTCCCCACTCTCCCCTCTTTCTCCCCCACTCTCCCCTCTTTCTTCCCGCCTTTCTCCCCACTCTACCCTCTTCTCCCCCCACTCTACCATCTAATCCCCCTTTGCCCCCACTCTCCCCCTCCTCTCCCCCGCACTCTCCCCCCTCTCCTCCCATCGCACTCACCCCCTTTAAATAACGATCCGTTCAGCCGTTTATTGTGGTCCGTTGGGGGTGCATCTAAAGAATACCTCATAATTTCAACCCCCTTGCTTTTCCCCCTTTAGGGATGATTTTGCAAAAAGCTGAAAACCGTATTTATTTATATCTTACCAGAAGCCTAAATAAGAATTTTCAGATCCCTAACTTGAAGAATTATGGATTCCCCATACAAACTTTCAACCCCTATTTCATCCCCTTCGAGATTATTTTTTGAGACAAAAGATAGCCTATGTCCGTCTCATAGGTTCAATCTACCCCTATACCAAATTTCATCGAAATCGGTCCAGCCGTTTGAGCGTGAAGAGGTAACAAACATACACACATACACACACACTCACAAACTTTCGGCTTTATAATATTAGTAAGAAAGATAGTAAGATAAGATAATTTTATCTAGATCTACCTATAACAATTTTTGTCTACATCATAATTCCTCTACGATTCTTCCTGAACACGATTTGCTAATAATATGATATTTTGACTTTGCCAGATGAAATAATTATCCACTTCTTTTTCGTAACTGTGCGCAACTGCTCAATCTTGCAATAAACCACTACACTAAAAATACTCTAAGCGTTCACAACTCTGTCCCTTGATTCGTATTACACTGTCGACGTACATAGTTACACGGAAAAATACCCGTAGGGGTGTCACCTGGGGAAATTTTACACTCTGCAGCATATTCTCACCTAGCGCGCGGTGGTATTTCATAGAGAAATGCCGGGCGGGGCGGCTGGTGCGTGCCAAAGGCGGTAGCGGTAGCGGGAACAAATTCTAATAAGTGTTTTACTGACACGCGCAGCTTTTTTAAAGTTTTCGGGAAAGTAACGTGTTATTGCTATACTAGTAATTTATTCGAAACAGGGTCTTTAGCATTTCTGGTAGGTATGTTTTGAATTCTAAATATTTTGCATTTGTAACTCATAGTTGAAATCACTTACTATGCCTAGTTGTTTACTATATTAAGATAATTACTAAACCTACCGTTACGTAATAACAAAGACCTTAGTAGAGGAAGTAGGATTTTTATTGATATCTGATTTTCCATCAGTTCACCAATCTTCACAAACTTTTTGAACCTGTGAAGACAACTGCTTCTCTGGAATCACTTCTACAGCTAACCAATTGAATAGTATAATACACGTTAAACCAATGTAGAACCACACACACATTTAAACATCACTTTCAAGACTACTCTAATCTTCAACTTCCATCAAACTAGTAACACACATGTGTAGACACACACACATGTATTAAGCCAGCATCCGATAAATAATGTAAAGGCATTAATTAGCATGCCCCCAAGCGATGCGAGACTCGAGAACTCTTGGGGGCCATTTGTAACAGTAACTAGAACGCGGTGACGATTAACGATGTGAATTAGAACTGGAGTGACGAGAAAATCTGTTGATTATATAGGTAAGGAGTTAGACGTGGGTCGGAGCATCAAGCTGGTCTTGTTTAGTTCTGTAACGGCCAATAAGTTAGGCTGATTTCCTAGTGTCTTATATGTCATTGTTTTTTATCTACAAGGTGTAACAGCAAGGTGTAGTAATACTGAAACTACGCATACACATACATATTTCGAAGTAGTCTGGAGGTACTATAAATCTGTAAGTAGTTACGGTAATGAATTATTACACGTCAAAGTTTACTGCAAAACTAACCATCGTTCAACCCTAGTTATCAGCTGGGCAATGTCAGTGAACTTGAGGCATAGGCTAACATGTACAGTCTTACCCAACTTATATGGTGCGTCGTGAATCTTCGTTCGCGCAGAAAATAAAGTATGGTCCGAAGATTAACGAAAGAATGCTTAACACTTACAATCAACCTAAGATCACTATTATAAGGTTCATAATACACTGCAGCTGTTGCACATCGCAGTTCTACCTGCGCAGAAGATTAATTTTTAAAGCGCGGGAAATGCTATTGACCGCTATTGGTCGGCAGCCGCCCCGCCATCTTAGCGATCGCCGCGTGGCATGAGTGAGATGGAACTAACAGCTGCAGTGTATTATGAACCTTATAATAGTGATCTTAGGTTGATTGTAAGTGTTAAGCATTCTTTCGTTAATCTTCGGACCATACTTTATTTTCTGCGCGAACGAAGATTCACGACGCACCATATAAGTTGGGTAAGACTGTACACCTCTAGCCGGCGGCATTACTCAAACAAGACTAGGTGTAGAAGTAAAGTTGTGGTAAAAGTTCCACCAAAAATTACTAGATGGCGCCAGGGCCGTTTCTAAGAAATCCTGTATCGCGCAAGCGTTGTGTGACCGGCGTAACGTGACGTCATCCGTATCATGTTAGGGTTGTAATATTTAGTTATTTTGTCAATTTGAGTGAAAAAATAGATTATCGATTTCAGGTTTTAGTACCCTGGCAAATGATTCATCACCAGGTACACATACCCACATTCAATATTACTACACCTTGCCGATACACCCTGTATAGGACAAAAGTCTTTAGAGCTAAAATAGTTCATTAAGGTGTTTATGTGAAAAAGTAACTAGGAGATGGGCAATAAGCTACAGTTGAAGAATAATAATGTAAATTTTACCCAAAGAGGTCTGTCTGTTTATTTTCTATCGCATAACTTGATTGATAGCAATTTTCTTTCTTGCATCTATTATAGCTTTCATACAAACCTCGGTTTTAGCCATCACCTTATTTTAGTGCCGTGTTTTACTTAATCATAGAATCCAATAAACTTTTAACTTTTATGTCAAACGCTTGCTTGCAATCACTTGTGATTTGGACCAAAAATTAAAAGACTTTAAAATTATAAATAAACTATAAAACGCCACGTCTCATATTATATCAAAATTGCTCTCAAATACCTACATGATTATAAATTTATGTGAGTTTAGTGTATAATTATACGTATTACTAGATTTTCCGCTTGAGCGTTCACTTTATGGCGGCTTGCGACATCGTGATGCTCAATAAAAAAACTACTTAAATAAAGTACTTAATTACAATTATTTATCCACTGTTACTTACACCGTAAACTTTTTTATACAATATTTTGAATGCGTGGAGGTCAAGGTGTGGAGTAGATCGTGTTGATGATGATCCTCTTCAGAAGCACCTCCAACATTCCGGGAAGTCTTCCGACCGAGCCAGGTGATGTTGCTTGGGGGCAGCTGTACGATTGTTCCTCTTTGAAACTTCTACTTATACGTCCGGGCCGTACGAATATCGTTTGTGCGATGCAGGATAGTTCCGTGAATGCCCGCTACGCGGCGTTTTGTCTAGTGTGGCGGATGAGGTTCGCCATAAATGCTTATTCATTTCGAATCATTTTTAACTGGTAAATAATGGCTTCTACTTTGGAACTGTTCTTACTTATTAAAAGCTTTATTAAAAGCAATGATTTTATTTACTTACGTTTTCTTTTGTTGTCGCTTAGTTATGAATTATGCTACAGCTTCTGCGGGCCTTCCCAAAATAACTCGATATGAACATCTAATTGAATGAAGAAATCGCTCTATCTTCCCGCTTCCTCCTCTGACCTGTACCGCTGTATAACACGTCCGCGGCGGCGTTTCGCGCTAGACTCTGATACGCGCTTCCCGCGGGGCCTTCGCAAAATAACTCTGCCATAGAATTTTTATTAACCACCCGCTTTGAGACGGATATCATATAAATCTAAACTTGTATTATTCACGGCTGTATTTGAAATTCAACATCATTTTAACATGTATGAGAGGACGCTTTCTATTTAGAGCAAAAGATATGACGTGTTGAACAGAAATGGGATAGGGTTGCTAGAAAGAAAACTTTTTTAAATCCTTTTCGGACTGTGTTTGCTTCCTGACTGCCTTTAGAGCTTATTCCATGCTTAGCACATTTACATCTTCACTTAACTCCAGGTGATAGCCATCAAGTTCAACTAATGAAGACTAATAAATAATACAAGAACTGTAGGTATTTAAAGCGATACTAAGCTATATTTTGTCTACACAACAATGAATTCGAGCTATCCTCAAAATGTCAAACTTCCAGCTCAGCTCAACCACATAACGGAGAGACCGCAAAGCGTCTGTGCAAAAATCCCGATGCACTCCGCCCGCGCCGCATGTCAGACGACATAACTAGACCGCATCTCGGGAGTTTTGGATGCATTCGGGGGATTCACAAAAGCTCCCTCTATGTACAGCGGCATGCTTGCAGCTATTCAGGTATAGAAACATCTACGAGTATATTATAGTATCTATTTCTAGAAACTTACAGATAACAACGCATATGATTTTCCAAATTGTGATAATATGATATAAATGTAACTTTGAAACAACACCATCTTACTTATATTATAAAAGTGACAGTTGTCTATCCGTATGTTAACGTTCTTTTATGGAGATAGTTTGAACCCTAGAAAAGGACATATGATAATGTTTAAAACGATAATATGCAGCGCGGACGACGTCGTGTACAAAAGCTAGTTTGTTATACGCCAGCAAAAACCATGTTCTCAATCCTAAAGAACATTGCTCACAAACATACTATTAAACATGTACACTAACAGAAACTTTCAAACACAATCCGCATAGCAAAGCTCAAACTATTTCTTTAAAGCACCGCAGGGACTAATGGACTCCCGGGGTTCTAAATAAGTCTTATAAAGAGTTGTGCCCAAGTTTCGGGACCTGTGGCCGGGCGCTGGTTTTTAGCGACCCCGCGGTCAGGGGACTTGACAACTTTTGCAAGAATAGTTAGTTCCGCTATTTGCCGCTTTTGTTTCTTCTATCTTTTTTCTATTTTGTAGCAAACTTGTAATAATTATAAGTTTGCAGTTCATTGAATTGAATTCTGTGAACTCTAGTCGTAACTTCTTTCTATCAAATGTTTACCTACATAAGTTCGCTATACGAGTAGATTTTATGTGAATTAAGGCTTTCATTTTTTTCTCTGATTTAGAGGATTTGAAGTTAAAAATCTAGAATACAATACACATTAAATAGGGAACATTTTCAATTTACTTTTATATCAATCCTCCGGCCAGGTGGGATGACGATCTGCGAAAGACTGCAGGCAGATGTTGGATGCGTCAAGCTAAAGACAGGGCGCTATGGCGCTCATTATAGGAGGCCTATGTCTAGCAATCATGTGGACTAGTATAGGCTGATGATGATGATGATGATGATGATGATTTATATCAACTCTACCTATCTAAGTCAAATAATTATATTTATTTAATTTAAGAAAGTCTAATCATCGAAATGTAAACCTAAATGAGATTTACAAAGACCATTATTGACTTTGGACCTAGCCATGACTTCTATAACTCTCGCAGCTGCTGAGAAAGTAAGTCTAACTAAAAGTGCTTTCAAGATACTTGCAGGGTGTCGACTCAGTCTCAATATTTGCTTATTCTCTTGCGATGTGTTGCCGAAATGTTAGACAACTTGCACGGGCTGTTAACTAGCTTAATTAGCATTCTATATATCAAACAGAGGCACGTGAATTCATCCTAATAGTATTTTAATCAATTAAATTGAACTTTTTGCGTAAAACATTTAAATAAGTACATAAATAACTAAAATTGGAAATAGGGTAAGTATGAAAAGCATGAAAACCGCAGGGCACATTTATAACTACTCGTTATAGCCATAATATGAGTAATTCCGTTGGATAAAATAGAGTGGTTCTAATTCAGCGTAAAAGCTTGTAAAAGAGTTACAAAAGCTATCTACCGATTTGGTTGTAGCGAGCGGACGCATCGCAAGTTCACAACGCTAGGCAGTCTGGTAGTACTTACGTACTATATATACTTAGATACAGCAGCTCATACATTCTTGTTAGCAGGTCAGCTATTCTATTTCAGCGAACTATGCTATTACATAGCTTAGCTTGTAAGCAGCTATGCCCGCGCTTAGCTCGCAATGATAAAGAGGCTATTTGAAATATTTAATAGCTCGCCCGTTGCTTCATTCAACAGCTGGCTCTTATCTTTCTTCTAAATAATTTGTGCAGTGTTTTAATGAGATACTTTCACTTGCATATTAAATTAATGATATTTTAAAGTATAAGTAATGAAGCATCTGTTGGTATCCATACTAATATTATAAATCTGAAAGTAACTCTGTTTATCTGTATATCTGTTTGTCTGTTTGTTTGTTACCTTTTCACGGCTAAACGGCTGAACCGATTTCGATGAAATTTGGTATAGCGGTAGATTGGGCCTATGAGACGGACATAGGCTATCTTTTGTCTCAAAAAACAATCTCGAAGGGGATGAAATAGGGGTTGAAAGTTTGTATGGGGAATCCATAATTCTTCAAGTTAGGGATCTGAAAATTCTTATTTAGGCTTTTGGTAAGAAATAAATAAATACGGGTTTCTGCCTTTTTGCTAAATCATCCCTAAAGGGGGAAAAGCAAGGGGGTTGACACTATGAGGTATTCTTTAGATGCACCCCCAACGGACCACAATAAAAGGCTGAAAGGATCGTAATTTAAAGGGGGAGAGTGCGATGGGAGGGAAAGAGGGTAGAGTGGGGGGAAAGAGAGGGGAGAGGGGGAGAGTGGGGGAAAAAGGGGAGTAGATGGTAGAGTGGAGGGAAAGAGGGTAGAGTGGGGGGAAAGAGAGGGGAGAGGGGGAGAGTGGGGGAAAAAGGGGAGTAGATGGTAGAGTGGAGGGAAAGAGGGTAGAGTGGGGGGAAAGAGAGGGGAGAGCGGGGAGTAAGAGGGGAGAGTGGGGGGAGAAAGAGAGGAGAGTGGGGTGAGAAAGAGGGGAGAGTGGGGGGGAGAAAGAGAGGAGAGTGGGGTGAGAAATAGGGGAGAGTGGGGTAAGAAAGAGGGGAGAGTGGGGTGAGAAAGAGGGGAGAGTGGGGTGAGAAAGAGGGGAGAGTGGGGGAAGACAGAGGGGAGAGTGGGGGGAGAAAGAGGGTAGAGTGGGGGGAGAAAAAGTGGAGAGTGGGGGAGAAAGAAGGGAGCGTGGAAGATAAAAAGAGGAGAGTGGGGGAGAAAGAGGGGTGAGTGGGACGAGAAAGAGAGTAGAGTGGGGAGAAAGAGAGGGGACAGTGGAGAGAGAATGAGGGGAGAGTGGGGGTAGAATGAGGGGAGAGTGGGGTGAAATAGGGGAGAGTGGGGGAGAAAGAGAGATTGAGTGTGAAATATATAGAAATAGAGGGAGAGGGAGTGAGCGAAGGAGGGAAAGGGAGAGATATAGACTGAGAGGGTGAGGGAAATAAATATAATGGATTAGATGGACAGGGAGAGAGAAGGCGAGAGATTGAGAGTGGATAGGGATATTAATGATAGAAAGATAGGGAAAGATATAGAGATATAAGGAGAGGGAAAGAGATAGACGTAGAGGAAGAGAGATAGAAATAGCGAAAGAAGGAGAAAGATAGAAAGAGAGCCAGAGAGTGAGAAAGATATAGGAAAAGGGAGAGAGAAAGAGACAGATATATTACCTAGCTGTTCCCCGCGACATCAATTGATTTTTAAACAGTTTACATTTTATATAAAAATGCGAACGAAGTTGCGGGTATCAGCTAGTTTACTATATAATTGGTATATAGCTACTTGACACGTACTATGTCGAGCTAGTAATAACTCATACTAAGGGTACCGTTTGTACAGCGTACACCACAATATGTAGATTGTAGGTGTATTCCAGAAAGCCCCTGCGAAAATCCCCTGCTTGCGTGCCGGAATGGGAAAATTGGACAAAACGTCCAAATATCCACTTAACCATTTCAAACATAAACACACACAAGTTTTCATTTATAGGAGTACTAATATCACATCATTATCATAACAACCCATATCTGGCTCCTGCAGACCACGGGTCTCACCTCACTTTCGCGAGAATGATTACACCTCCGAAACAAATCTCGCTGAGTTTCCTCATATTATTTTTCCCCGTACAAGAAGTGATCATTACGTTTGTTTTGAAAAATAATCTCCAATTTTTGATATTGGCACCAACGTATGAAGAGTAAGAGCCTATTTCGAGTCTATCAATTCAATCAGCCTACCCGTCATAACATAGGGCCCAATATACCGAGCAAGTAGCCCAGACAGTTCAGACAGCCTATAGTAATGCAAATGGGCTGAATAATGCCAATCCAGCTGTGTGTCAATCACCTGGAGTGGTGTGCCTAATGCTTAGTGCACACTTGAACTATCTCGTTAGAAATAGCAGGAGAGCCTAGCCGAATGACAATCAAACAATAATTTTTACTCTTGAGAAAATGGTCAAGAACTTTTTCGTTACGTATAAGTTAATTATCGCTATGAAACATTGTTTAAAATCATAGTAAATATTTTTTGAGTCTTATCTAAAAATTATGATAGCTTTAACTTTGGGACCACTAAATTTAGTTAACAGAACCTCATTTACGTACTTATACATTTTGCATTTAAAAATTCACCAGCTAATAAACGACCGGGCCATCCAAGCAAGCAACGAATTAAAAGAACATCATTGAATTAAAATAATCAGCGCAGATCGTCGCAAAGCTTCACTGCAGCGCTGTATTTTTCATTAAAACAATTTCTTTGACGGGCCCATTTCTTCAGATGTCGGTAATTAGTGCTCCGGTGATGGCTTTAAATGAAATCTTAAGCCATTGTGAAGGGGCCAGCCCTATGATGAAACGGTAACATGAAGATACGTATCACCCGCTAACATTGTATTCATTGACTTTACGAGTATCTGAACGTTTTAATTACCTTTGATATCTTCGGTTTCATTTCAGTTCCAAGCCTTGTTCTGAATAATCTAACGCTGAAATTGTAAAACTAACTCATTGACTTCTAGTTCAGACGTCTAGTTCAGTGGATGCTACATAACAATATTGTATAAATAAGGCCCCTACCTTCAAAAAAGTTGCCAAAAGTTTGGTTTAAAATAACAAAACCAATTGAACGAAATTCGGCATGAGACCTAGTGCAGTGGGCTTGGCTATTACATGCCACGTGGCTAATGGCGTTAACGTATCTACAATTTTAATTGATCTAGTGCGTTAAATAGAATCTTGGGCCATTGTTAAGGGCAGGCCCACTGTTGTAAGGGAAGCTAAATAAATGAGCAATATCTCTCGCCGGTTGAATTCCGACGATTATCTTTGAGGATATTCAATGTTTTCGTTAAAGATCATTGTGGGCTGCGGTTGAAATAACGGACTTTCGAATATTTTTTTGGGTATCATCTCTCTGTGTGAAATTCATAAGCAGTATAAATTTTGATGTGTTCCGATTTTAAAGGTGTCAGAGAATACATTTATTAACAATGTTTGAACGCACGTTACTCCGGGCTCCGGTTGAATCGGGCTACTTCGCATACTTCAGCACGACCAGCCCAGATAGTGTGTCACTAGTCTTCCTTCTTTGAAACTCTCATTGGATGTGACGCGTCATTTATTTATCATATTTATCATCTCTTTAGAAGATCTACGAGTAGAAGTGCGTTCTCACGCTCCCTCATTCCAACAAAGTACTGGAATATCTTTATTACCCGTTAAACTAAGCTCTCAATCCAAGGTCTTAAGGGCTCCAGAATTTCCCCGTCACCGTCTAGAGAGGTAATTTAATTTCTATAATGCCTGGAAAATAAACTCTGACGAGAGATATCGACATTACCATTGAAATATAACAACGTTTTCAATAATTGAGATGGAATTTCATTTTGATATCAAATGTAATAATGCTTTTTTGGTATGATAGACTACTATTTTTTGAAGTAAAACTAACTTCAAGCTGTATTGAAAAAAAATACTAATAGGTTAGCCTAGTTCATTGATATGTTGCACAAAATATGTATGAAATTAATGTATTTTTCATGACTATTAAATTAAAATAAGTAGTTTATTATTACTAGGCTAGAAGTCGATATTAATACAATTATACCAGAGGAAAGTTGAATTGATTTATTAGCATAACATTCCACAAAATAAAACTCTATTTATACCGACACCCAAATATCTGAAACCACATCATGGTAAATTAATAAGCACCAATAACGTAACTTTATCCAAATCATCTCAAAATATAACATAATTATTCTACTAACGATGTAACTCATAACAACAACCTAACGCGAGCTTCATTTACACATATTATTACAGAATTCGTATACACGATGAAATTCCAGTAATACAGTACAAAATCGATTACATGGATTCCAGTTCTGTATAACTCGCAGATAAGCCTAAATTAAACAACGAGCGTGAAATTCATGAGTTGATTTACACAAGATTTAAATGTTAGTGTACCCGTATACAGTTTTATTTTATAGCCGTTGGTTACCTATATAATCTTGTGTACATACTTAGATAGTGCATCTATGATATTATAACGGCTTACCTTATACTGTTTCACGAAACTTTCAATAAATATGAATACGTTGGGTAACTGACCAGACATTATTTTCGTTTATTGAATACCTGCGGAATGGAGATTAGCCATGTTTTTGCTCTGTAATTCTACTGAAGAGAGCTTCAGTAGAATTACAGAGCAAAAACATGGCTACACTCTCGACACCCGAATAAAATATTAAACTAAAGTTGATTGGTACGCCAATATGTAGCGTGTACATTTCATATCAATTTCGTATCGTGTCTCTCCATTATCTATCTCTCCATCCCACGGTTGACTGAAAGAGATTTTTGCGATAAGCCCGCCCATTATACTTAAGATTTAGCTAAAGCTTCTTCTGTATTATACCTTGAGTATTTTTATAACTAATGTACAATAAAGTGTACTCTTATATTTTGTTCAGATTTACATATTTTTATTGTTTTTCGGTACGCAGAAAAGTGCACCAAAGTGCAAAAGGCACAGCAACAAGAAATTAAAAAAACATCATTTTCATCATTATCCACCATCAAATTTACGTAATAAGAAAGTAGTAACATGAAATCGAAGCGTCACGAATTCAAAATGTCACAGAGTTAACAGCACACAGTAATTCTAACACTCCAAAGCAAGGTTTTCTCCTCGCGGCAACTCAGCCGTAGCCGACGCGAGGGAGTAGTTAACTAGTTACCACCAGTTCTAATTCAGGCGATAAATAACACATTTCGTTTGTATTTGCATTCGTCGGCGAGGACGGAAATTGCTTGCAAAATCTCGACCTCCAAGTATAATGGCGGCGCGGATGCGTCCACTGGTTTGGTGGATGTGGCAGTTTGGGGTATGATTAGAAACTAAAGCATTTGGGCTACTATGTGTAAGTCTGTGACGGTATGTAAATTGTTCAACTGGATCTCCATATGCTACAAGTTTATTTTTCGATTACAATGCGCTATAGACCTTTGGTAATGTGGCGAACCTCAGCCGCCACACTTGACAAAAACGGCACGTAGCGGGCATTTACGGAACTATCCTGCATCGCGCCGTTTTGTCTAGTGTGGCGGATGAGGTTCGCCACACCACTCCCTTCCGAGACTGGAAGTCGTATCGTCTGTGTCGGTCGATGCTTGCAAGTGCCAGTTGATGCTTGAAGTGCTGCTCGAAGTCTGCGGTGAGTCGAGACTGAGAGTGTTGGCGCTGGTCTGCGGTGAGTCGAGACCTGGTCCACGGTGAGTCGGGACCGTGTGTGCGCCGAGTCGCTATGGTCTTCGGTGAGTCGAGACTGATTCCACGGTGAGTCGGGAAGTAGCGACGTAGTGTCCCTGGTGGCTTCTAGTGAACGAAACCTGGTCCGGGTGATCTAGGACGGAGTCAGGGACAGAGTGCGCGACGGGCTGTAAGCACTGGTTCACGGGTGATCTGAATGATGATCCAGGTGGGTTGCGGTGAACTGTGGTGTGCTGAGGTCGTCGCTGATAGCCGGTGGGTGTCTGGATCCAGGAAGCGCGGTGAGTCGGCTGCGTTGGATCTGGTGATGAGGCTGGATGCTGGCTTGCGGTGCTGCTGCTTGACGATGTTGATGGAGAAGGGTAGGAGAGCGACAAGTGAGAGGTTGTATTTTTTATTGAGGTGTGAGGTAACTCTTTTCCTCAAGTCGCTTGAGAGGAACTGGTGGAATGGAGGGTCATGTGGAAGGTATGCATGTTCGGATTTTTCGAAAGTCGTCATCTTCAGCGGGTGATATTGCTGGCAGATGACATCACGTCGGGGTCACCAGTGTGGAGGTCAAAGGTGTGGAGTGGATCGTGGTGATGATGATCCACTCGAGAAGCGCCTCCAACATTCCGGGAAGTCTTCCGACCGAGCCAGGTGATATTGCTCGGGGACAGCTGTCCGATTGTTCCTCGTTGAAACTTCTACTTATACGTCCGGGCCGCGCGAATATCGTTTGCGCGATGCAGGATAGTTCCGTAAATGCCCGCTACGTGCCGTTTTTGTCAAGTGTGGCGGCTGAGGTTCGCCACACCACTCCCTTCCGAGACTGGACCCGAACTTGCTTGCCATGTCAGCGCGCAAAGGTGAGTCGACACGTGTCTGCACCCTTAGGCACTTTCGACCTGCCCCGTGCACGCTTCAAGCAAGTCCATATCGACTTAATAGGCCCCTTACCTGTATCACAGGGCCTCAGGTACTGCCTCACAGCCATTGACCGCTTTACTCGGTGGCCAGAGGTTATGCCAATACCTGACATAACCGCAGAAACAGTGGCAAAGGCACTAATTTCCGGCTGGATATCCAGATACGGTTGCCCCACAGAGATTGTGACAGATCGCGGTCAGCAGTTCAAGTCCGCACTGTTCCAATACCTGGCAAAAACAGCTGGTTTCCATCACAAGTCCACCACTGCCTACCATCCGGCGTGTAATGGACTTGTAGAACGTTTTCACAGGCAGCTCAAAGCGTCCATCACTTGCCATGCCGATCACAATTGGGTAGAGGTCTTACCCTTGGTGTTGCTGGGCATCCGTAGCGCCTTTAAAGAAGACCTACAAAGCTCTTCTGCTGAGTTGCTGTATGGCGAGCCGCTTAGACTCCCCGGCGAATTTTTCGACCCAAGTACGCCCTGTACATCTGACTTGTCAGACTTTACAGCGCGTCTGCATGGTTTCGCTGAGAAGCTTAAGCCTGTTCCAGCATCTCGCCACTCAAAGCACAAGGTCTTTATATTTAAGGAACTGGCCACTGCAGAAAACGTCTTTTTGCGTGAAGACGCTGTCCGCGCCCCTCTCCAACCAGCCTACACAGGCCCACTTAAGGTACTAGAGAGAAGTGACAAGTACTTTAAACTCCTCATAAAAGGAAAACCCGTCACTGTCACAGTAGACCGTTTGAAACCTGCGTATAGTCTTACTGACGAGGAGGATCTATTAGGTAATCCTGGTAAACCACCCCCACCTATACCACCTCCACCATCCCCACTCCCACCAACCTCACGTATACCTACCCCACCAAAGGTAACTCCACCATATCCACCTCCTGACATCGTAGTACCCAAAACAACACGTTCTGGTAGACGTGTTAGATTCCCCGATTTTTATCGACCCTAACCAGGTCTTCGGGGGGGAGTGATGTGGGCTGCTCCCACATTCTTTATGTAGTTTTAATTATAATACACACAAATTAAACATATACAATTACAATATCCATACTACATAATAATACATTACAAACATTCACGCACAATCAGTCAGAAACATAAGTAAATTTATCGTACCATCATCCGTCATTGTGAACCAGCCGGGCGCGTAGCCGTACGATCGCATGGACCCACGCGCCATGGAAGCCGGTCTACGGATGACGCGCGTGTGACGTAGCGGCTCCGGCGCAGAGCTCTGCGACCGGCCGGCCGCGTAGCGGTACCGCGCCGCCCGCGCCCGATCACCAGTTCGATACTACCTACGCCGTCGAACGCACGCTGCTTGAGCCTCGCTTACTTGCTCGCACAACCTGCACTCATTATTCGTTCACTCTCGCGCTTACTATCACTACCATACTGTGCTATCATTTCTTCTTGTGCTCGTACCTTTCTCGCTTGTCGTTTCATCCTTCCATTATTATTGTACAATCTGTTATTGTGTGTGTGTGGATTGCAAATACAATTCAGCTGCCGTTAAATGGACTTGTATTATCATTTCGCCATCAACCCAGCTAAGTGTCACCACCTACACTAATAACCTACAAATATCTTGGCTGTTATATATTATTATATCACTCCCACCGGCCAAAGTAACATGAGAACAAGTCAGACCCTTTGGGCATGAACAGCTTGAGATTTTAACGAACCAACTTACACTTGAAACATTCAGTGTTTATATTCATGAGCAACAAAGAAGACTCCAATCACGGCAGATGAACCTAACACCAATGAACTAAGTATCTATATTATACGGCAAAAAGTAATAAGCCCATTATTGCCGCCTGTGGATATAGTTCGACGGCTCCCGTGCACTGTGACGATGCAGGCTCCATAAAACCTAACGTCTGTAGAATCATAGGACCTCCACTCGATGACGCTTCACATGAAAGTGAAATAACAATCGTGTTGTCAGGACGTTATGCCGTATCTAGCAGGCTGCCATCTCCCGGTCTGCATTCCGAATGAGATGCAAATGCAGGTAGCGGCGGCTCTGGCAGCTCGCTGCAGGAATTTGGCAGGTGGCGCGTAACGAGCTGCGACCAGCCGAGTACAGCACACCATTGTTTTAGCGGCATTACAAAGAACCGTCAAAGTCCCCGCTTGTATTGTCGAACTAGGTAGGTTAGTATGCAAAACCTCTTACATGAATGGGGGCGTAATGTTGAAGATCTCTCTAAGCTTGAAGGTTTTATGTTGGAACATACAGCCAAAGCAACTTGTAAAACAATTGAAAATGTAGTGGCATCTTCGTTATTGAACCTTCCTTCTCAATGCGATATCAAAATATGTGGCAGTATACAAGGTGCTGGATGCCACTGTTGCTGATTTTACGTAATCACGTAGCAAACTTAATCTAGCAAAGTGTTGATCTAGATAAATAGATTCATAGGTAACTCTTTATTGGCTCCAAAATAGACGGAACACAGAAAGGTCAAACTTAAAATATGCCTAGGTACAATAGGAAGTCTGATCTTATCTAGAAAGGATATTTTATCTTAAGTTTTTTTTTCTTCATTTTAATTGTGTCTGCAGGTTTGCTATGGGCATACGCCTATTTCTGTATTGTCGCACCGATTTTCATCAAGTGGCGCCGAGTAAACTGCAAAGAGATATTACAAATATTAAACAGGGTTCCGTACTCAATCATTATTATTTTTCCATGACGTTCATAATTATTATTCTTAAATTTTAAAGGTACGCTAAGCTCACAATGAAGCGAAATAATAATTTAAAATTAAAAATAAGATAGGCGTATGTCTTGAAACAATGCAGTTTCTTTCTCCTTTTGTAACATAATGAACCTTTATTCAGATTAGGTGAATTACAAATTCTGTTTATTGAAGATACCGGCCCAAAACTCAGATCTGTTTTGTTACTTGAATAATATTGTATTGTGGAATAGTCACATTCGACACACTTAAAGCTCCACACCACGTATTTCCGAAATTTAAACAGCACTAGAGCATGTATCACCATTCACTCCTTTGTCAGGTCGTTAAGGCTCCATAATTACTGCGAATAAATCTTTGACGAACTTCCCGCGATGACAAATAAGCCTTTCGGGGCAAAGATTATTTTGGTATAGCAATGAAGAGGTAAGGACAGATATAACATGATTTTTGTTAGTACCACAGAATCGTGGTATCTTACGATGTTACCGGGTAAAGACTAGTAACGTGGTTTAGATTTAGGACTTTTTCATTTAAAACAAAGACAAAATAGTATAATTAACTATTTTGTCTGATATATTAGTATAAACAGAAAGCTATTCATACAATTACCGATTACGACTGCTGAATCGATGTCTGCCCGTTTTACTATCTTGTATTTCTTATTGTGCAATAAATTTTCGTTACAAATAAATGTCCAGATGGCAATAAAATATATTACAGACACTATAAAAGCAGATTCAGTGATTCGTTTATTCAGTCACGAGTTTATGTATGGGCAATATTTGGAACGTCCTAAGCGTCTGACGCATCTGTTCCTATTGCTAAATCTTTGGCTTAAGATGGATAACATCACATGCTCATTTGTGTTTCGGACGAGTGTGCGTGCCTTAATGAATATTAAAAAGTTAGAACTTTCCTCATTGGGAGATTAACAGGGTCGCTGTCGACTCTTGATGTAGATATTTAGACTTATACGTATGCTACGTTGGAATATATTTGTTATTATATTTTTTACTGACTTCAAACAAATGGCCTGCTGATTTTAGATTATGTTTTCGCAGAAAAAACTATTCATACTCAGTTCTTTATTTATCATGATTCTTTTGAATATAATCAGTAGGTAACTAGGTATGATTGTAAATGAAAATCTAAGAACCAATAAGGAATTTATCAATAGTCTATTAGGTTTCCACTTTTACGTCTTTTTTTATCTTTCTTTTCTTGAGAAAAATAACGATACCTTTACGTAATGCTTTTTTTAAAGTACCTATCTATAGAAGAATAAAACAAATACCTACAGAAGAAAAAGTTATAGACCTCACTTCTAATTGTCTATTTGTTTTCTCGAAGCTTGTAGATAGTGCATCCGCTAGTCGTCCCAATAACCCTCTACGGAACCCTTCCCACGTAGACGCGTCGAACATTGTCGGGTTTTTATTTATTTCCAATTGCAAAGTAATCTCGCGATCTGCAGCTGTGCAGATACTTCTTCGGAATGAAAAGGACTGTGTCATTTTGAAATGGAAAACTACTTCTTTGGCACTGCTATTTTTATTTCTTGCTACGGCATTTTGACAGGGTTGCGTAGCTTTTTAATATAGCTTCGCTTAGTTTTGTCTGACATATTTGTTGCGTATTTTTGGTGTTATTTGTTCCGTGTGAAGCTATATTGCATCGTATTTTAAACGTAGATTTCCCAAAAAAATGCAAAAACTGCCGATAAAACAGATAAGACGAGGTTTTACTCAATTTCGAAGTTTTTTAAGTTCGGGAAAGCAATTAAAATGTAAAATTATGAGAGAAAAAAAACCTTTTTGTTAAATTTGATCATAAAATGAAGATGATTAGGAGTACAGAAACACGATTACAAATAATTTGCTCTTTACTTGTCACCTACTAAGAGATTCCATCATGAAACCACATGAAAGTTATACCAATAAGTGGGGCTTGTTATAATAATATAGGAAGTGATTGGGAACTTACATTTTCCAATTTCGTTATCACTTATTTCCAATAAATAAATACATACAAACACTAGCAGTTGAAGCGCTCGCGGGCATCTGCCAGTACCACCAGCATAACCATTAACCACCTTAGTACAACCTGGCTTTAATGTCTAACAATACGATGCGGTAATTAAACCCTATTTCCAGTTAACAGAAGTTAACAGAACATTTATTCTAAAACCCAGTTGTACTGATCTTGAGAACCGTGACTAATAAAACACTTTAAGACCAGAAAATAGTAAGACATCCACCACCGCTATTTTTCCAAACGCCACAAATCACTACAATTTCATTAGCTAATCGCGTTCCTGGAACCTCGCTACGTGCCAGTAGCTGGCACGGGGCGGCCAATCAGGCGAGTTCACCCACCACTAGAGCCAAGGATCAACTTGATTAAAGGCCACCCTTTGTACTCGCCGCCATACGTACATGACAAACATTATTCAGGATCAAGGAGGTTGGAATAAACATAAGGGATTCGGGGATGATTTGACTGTGGAATACTGTGGGTGTGGGGTGACGCGCAATTGAATGGGTAGTGCTTTTGTGTGTTTCTTTCTACGTCTAGTAGGAATAGTTACGGGCTATGCTGAATACATTATTTTTCTTGAAGTTTATGGTCTATAGCAATGGAACACCTTACCAGCGTCTTTATTTCTCGATAGCTATTATCTGGGAGTTTTCAAGGTGAAAGTAAATAGGTGTCTTCTAGCATGGTCCATCTTCAATCGCGTCGTCACTTACCATCAGATGAGATTGCAGTCAAATGTTTGCCCATTCGGAATATACATAATATATTATTTGGTTTTAATATACAACGCCAAACACTCTTTAATAAAATTCATAGTTAGTATGTACCTACTGCATATTCATCAAATTGAGTCTAACGCCATCAACTAGTATTATTTGTTCATCTAGTATACTTGTATACCGTTTTTATCAGTGACTTGTAAATAAGCTACATTATTATCGCCTACTTAGTTGTATAAATTGAGATTTGTGTCAGCTCACTGTCACTATATTGCATTGTCAATAACAAAATTCAACTGATGAATGGAAACGGATTAAAAATGTACAGGCAAGTTTGACCACTTCCATGCTTCTTATGAGTACTACGAACACAGAATTAAATAAAATCTTGCAAGAAAAAACTATGCTCACTTACCCTTTATTTTCCCACATTGTATCAAACCATAACGATTTGCATGAACTGCGAGTCATGGTGTTTGCATAAACCGAAAGTGATTCCGCAAGTACAGATCGGCGGAAAATACCCATTACCATAATATTATTATAGGGCACCCTATAATAATATTCGCATTTATGTTTGCATGTATATTTTTATTGAAGAGCGATCCGTTTGGCAAATGTGGAGGGTGTTGTGTCCAAGAGTTTGTTTATCTATTTGAGTAAGTGGTTTAGTGTACGCAAACATTGTTAAAGGGAGTAGGAAGTGTAATACTTTTAAGCATTACTTAGGTAGGTACTGAAAAGTATTACGTAGTTTTTTGCGAGTATTTGCGTTATACAAGTCTAACACTGAACAGACTTTTAATTTTTAAGTAGGTATTTATATATACTTAGTAAGCGTCAGTGATAATGTGGGCTAGTCCATATACCCTACGAAGAAATATGAACCCTAGTCACTACATAGTATATCGCTCCCACCAATTCAAATCAAATCATTCATAACAAGAATATAGGTAATTAGAGATGATAAATAAATGCCGTAGCTCCTCACATTCCACCAAAACAATGGTGTAAACAATAAAGCAACAAAGTGATGTTACCTAACCATATCTAAACTTATTTTCATAAGTACAATCCCAGTAGGTACCATTCAATACAGTGTATGTAACAGTCGATAGAACTTATAGGTGATTCACTTTCGCATCAACTGTTTTCGCATAAGTTCATGCTATTGATTGAATAAGCCGCGAAGGCAATACCTCCAAATCTTCTAGCGGAACGTCTCCCGTCCCTTCCCTCTTGCCTGTCTCACAAACTTCAATATCAGGCCGTAAAGGCACATCTCCATATAAGCAAAGGGCTGCATTAGAGATGGTCTGTATCCGGAACTGTAACTGTGGTAATTTGTAACCGAAACTAAAGGTTAAACCGAATCAACAGATCAAAAATTGCACAATATAATACATATAGCAATTGAAACTGCGGTTTTGAAACCATAAAATGTTTTTTATTTGATGTAATTATAGCCATGCGACTAAACAAGTTTAACCTGTAGTCTTGTAAATTTCAATCCTTATGACCATAATTATTAAGACAACAAATTATTTTTAATACTATGCGAAAACGTATTCTAGTGAATCTAAATATTCGTATCCGTTCGTAACCAATATTTATGTTTAATATCCTTAATCCGTAACCGGGCTTCCATATCCTATTACAGCCCTAGGCTGCATGCACACACGGTCGCGCCTGGCAATATAAAACAAGCGCGGCGGCTTTATTTCGACATTTGTTGCAAATAAATCATAATTTAAGAAGAACTACGATGGTGATTTGGCGGAGACATCGCAGCGAGTGCTTTGTAGAGCTTGAGAACACACGGGAGAAGAAATACTCGGCTTGAGACTTGCAATATTCTCTTTCCGACGTAAATGCGTTTGCAAATTAGACGCTATTTACGGAAACTTGGCGGAAAGCCGACAGCGCCGAATGTCGCAGAAAATCATCTTCCACCTCTTTCAAATGCAGCTTTACGCTCGCAATATACTTTGGTAATGTTCAACTATCAGCTGACTGTACGCGGGCCACAGTCAATATCAAATCAATCTGTCGTAGTGTCATTAAAATTTGATTGATCAGTTCCAAGTCTCAAAACGTACTTCATTAGAACTGCTCTGCATTAAATGCCTTTACCGAGAGAGGAGTGCGTAAAAACTGGATTTTGATCTGGTTTTGATTTTGTCATCGCCTCAGTTCAATGAGCATAGCAAAACGTCCGCGTGATATTATTATCGGACCGCACCACCACGGCTTTAGTAACTAACTTATTATTTGTAAATATCACCAACTTTGCAAACAATAATAATATGTGAGACTCTTGGGCGGCCTGGCTATAACTCTGACGTCATATATTAAGTCTGCACTTAATTCGGTAATCTAGATGCAGTTAAATGGAACTCTGCAGAACATGCTTCAGATTTTGTAAATTAGCCTTCTTTCTTCTGCATACTTCAATTCGCACCACTGATTCCTAGAAAACAACCTCTCGTATGTTTTCTAAAACCTGGCGGCTTGCATCGTCGATGTTCATATCAACTTATATTCTGTGCATTTGCATAACCTATTTCCCGAAAACCTTTGTGCTTCTGAAGTATAACATTACGTATACAAAGTGGTATTGTCTCTGTGTTCCGTAAACTATGATTCTATTCTGAATGGCTCGAGTCAAATGTGGATGCTTTTGCATCTTTAGGACAATACTTGTGTGTGATTTTTATATTGTATGCATCATTATGTTTATTAGCCTCGACTTTTATTCGTCAACGTTGTTATAATGGTAATATTCCCAGTTAAGCATCTTTTATTTGGCTGTAAAGTGAAGGTTTTAAGATCTGAAAAGTTTTAAGAGTCGTCGTTTGGTGTATCTAATCCAAATGTAAAAATGATTGAGTTCAAGGCAAGCGTTGGTTTCATTAATAAACGTTTTTATGTCCGTTAAAATGTTTCTGTTGGCAACAATGATTAAATTGTCAATTAAAATTTGTATTTATTTATTTCCACTTAGATTACTATTTTAGTATATGAATGTTACCAGTTATAACCAACTAATCGCTTTGTACGGTACGAAGTACGAGTAGTCGCGTCACATATTACTATTACTATATCTATACTCTATAATAATTATTATAAAGAGGAAAGATTTGATTGTTTGTTTGTTTGTTTGCATTGGATAGGCTCCGAAACTACTGAAGCAATTTGAAAAACATGTCACTGTTGGGAAGCTATACACCATCCCCCACTATGACATAGGCTACTTTTTATCCCGTAAAACTTAACGGTTCCCGCGGGATAGTAGTTAACGCGTGTAAATCCGGGAGGCGCTTCCAGTAGTTAATTAGTAATAATATGAGACGCGACGATTGTTCTATTACAAAAATGGAAGGATACAAATTACGTGTTGCCATATCAGCGAACCGGTACGATCTTAAGGCTTCACCATAAAGCTAATCCGCCATAACCTGCGCAGGCCGATGCAGCGGAGAATTTCAACAAGGGCTGATGTGGCAATGAATAAACGATTTCGGACATTTTACGACTCGCCCGGACGGATTACGAGCTACTCGCCTGGACGGATTATGGGCCCCATGATACGTGAGTTTATACAAAACACGTTGTTTATAGACGTGTTGTGTTACGGCATACGGTACACTTTAGTTTCCACTGAATTTCTTAGGTAGTTAGTGACGGTTCGGAGAAGTTTCTTTGACGATTTTCCTTGTTCCATTGTGTTGTTTTAAATATCTATATTTATGAATCCTTTAAAGCCTACATATCGTAACTTTTTTTCACAGTTTAAGTAAATTGGCACTCGATGCAAACTATATTACACCGATTTTGACAGCAAAATGTTGAAATGAATATCCGATTTTAATCATTCAAGAATTAGTGATCTATAGGGTACTGAAACAGTTTTAAATATAAAGTGATTTATTTGAGTAAGGAATAACCTGGTAAAAATACTCAATAGTTTATTTCAACATGATACTATGTTTATACATCGAAATCTTATAAATGTCGTAAGTTAAGATAATAATAATTATGCTAAAAAAATACAAGTCTAGTTTCTACCACTACTTTACTACTTTCGTTTTAATAAACTTTTTAAACATAAAAGTAGTTATACTCGTAGTGCCATATCTATAATAGTTGGACATTATGGTATCCTGGACTTTTTTGTAAGTATTTATGTGTGTTTTAAATAATGATGGGAGTTTTTAGACATAAAAATAATTCAAAGCTTGTCCACATGTCCACAGAATTCATACAAGTAACCTTTTGTCGCACTTTCATAATGAAAACGCGCGTAATGAATGTACACGGAATAATATGGGGGTTATTGTGCGTACTGAAATTCTTCGCGAATAAATTGCGTAACAACACGATGTTTTTACTATACTTACAAGGTCTTAAATTAACTGGCTAAATATAATGAGACGAGCTGAGAGCTCGCAGATAGAAAATAATTAGGTACTCGTAGGTACCAATACTCGAATTATTAACGTAACTAGCTGCGCCCTGCGGTTTCACCCGCGTTTGGATAATATACCATAACATATCTTTATGAATTGTAGCCTATGTGTTATTCTAATATGTAAGCTATATTGTTGTGAAGTTTCATCAAAATCCATTCAGTAGTTTTTGCGTGAAAGAGTAACAAACATCCATCCATCCATCCATACTCACAAACTTTCGCGTTTATAATATTACTAGCTGCGCCCCGCGGTTTCACCCGCGTTTCACATTATAAAACCTATAGAGCGGTGGCTGTTAGATACGACTAGTAACATTGTGTCAGAGAAAATACAGAGGTTAGGTAGTTTTTCACAGTTATTATCACACTGATGGACAAATAAACAGTGATGATGATGGTGATGATGATGATTTGTAGCCTATATTGTGTCTCTAAACTATCTGCATAATACATTTTATGCAACTTAAGGTACTATTTCACAGTTTTTAGGCCACTGTGAATGTGTAAGTTGGGGTATAAGGTAATATATAAGCTATAAAAATACCAAATTTCATGCCAATGGGGTAGTTTGTCACAGTTTTTATTGCACTTATGCAAAATGGTGGTGATGATGATGATGAATTAAAGCCTAAGTCGTAAGTTGCGGGATAACCTATCTACGTACGAAATTTTACGCATATTGGGTAGTTTTTCAGTTTTTATCGCATTGATAGAAAACGGCGATGATTATGATGATGACTTAATAATTATGTTCGTAGCCTATGTCCTAAGTTAGAAGATAACCTTTCTGCGAATCAAATTCTCTCTCCCCCACTCTCCCCTCTTCCCCTCTCCCCTATTTCCCCTTACTCTCCCCTCTTCCCCTACTCCCCTATTTCCCCCCACTCTCCCCTCCTTTTCCCCCCACTCTCCCCCTCTTTCTCCCCCACTCTCCCCCTCTTTCTCCCCCACTCTCCACTCTTTCTCCCCCCACACTACCCTCTTTCTCCCTCACTCTCCCTCTTTCTCCCTCCACTCTCCCCTCTTCCTCCCCACTCTACTCTCTTTATCACCTCACTCTCACCCCATTCTCACCCCACTATCCCCTCTGTCTCCCCCACTCTCCCCTCTCTTTCTTCCCACTCTCCCCTCTTTCTCCCCGCTCTCCCCTCTTTTTCCTCACTCTACCCTCTTTCTCCCCCCCACTTTCTCTCTTTCGCCCACTCTACCCTCTTTCTCATCCCATTCTCCCCTGTTTCTACCCCCACTCTACCCTCTTTCTCCCCCCACTCTCCCCTCTTTGTCCCCCACTCTCCCCTCTTTCTCCCCTCTCTTTCTCCCCACTCTCCCCTCTTTCTCCCCCCACTCCCCCCTCTTTTTAACCCACTCTCCCCTCTTTCTCCCTCCACTCTCCCCTCTTTTTCCCCCACTCTCCCCTCTTTCTCCCTGATCTCCCGTCTCTTTCTCTCCAACCTCCCCTCATTCTCCCCCCCCCCACTCTCCCCTCTTTCTCACCCCACTCTCCTCTCACTCTCCCCTCTTTATCCCCCACTCTCTCCTCTTTCTTCCCGCTCTCCCCGTCTTTCTCCCCACTCTACCCTCTTCTCCCCCCACTCTCGTCTTTCCCCCCACTCTCCTCCTTTCTCCTTCTCCCTTCCCCGCACTCTCCCACCGTTCCTCCCATCGACCTCTCCCTCTTTAAATAACGATCCGTTCAGCCGCTTATTGTGGTCCGTTGGGGGTGCATCTAACGAATACCTAATAATTTCAACCCCCTTGCTTTTCCCCCTTTAGGGATGATTTTGCAAAAAAGCTGAAACCCGTATTTATTTATTTAGTACCAAAAGCCTTAATAAGAATTTTCAGATCCCTAACTTGAAGAATTATGGATTCCCCATACAAACTTTCAACCCCTATTTCATCCCCTTCGAGATTATTTTTTGAGACAAAAGATAGCCTATGTCCGTCTCATAGGTTCAATCTACCCCTATACCAAATTTCATCGAAATCGGTACAGCCGTTTGAGCGTGAAGAAGTAACAAACATACACACATACACACACACTCACAAACTTTCGGCTTTATAATATTAGTAA
Organism: Hylaea fasciaria; assembly: GCA_905147375.1. Lineage (NCBI taxonomy): Eukaryota > Metazoa > Arthropoda > Insecta > Lepidoptera > Geometridae > Hylaea > Hylaea fasciaria. Next base: position 10,500,579 of record LR990208.1, on the reverse strand, counting down.
GATAAGATTACGAACATCGACCAAACCCACTTCGTTATAATTACTCACTCATATTAAATCACTTGGGTATTTACTGAAGCGTCTAGTTCTCAATTGGAAACATAGGTAACTGAGCCTTAATTAATACCTATTTATATCCCGTTCCATCCGTCTATGTATAGCCATCCCTAGAACGTTCTTGAACTACGACTACATTGAAGGCTGGATCATGATCTTTGGTATTGTACTTCGTGCATGATTCCTATAATGTAGCTCTATTGAACATAAGACGTAAATAGTTCCGATACCTGCCGCTAGATGGATCTATTTTAAATCTCAGCCGGCAAACAATAATTACATAGCAATTCTCATATCAAAGCGATTCAATGTAACAAAGTTGAACAAAGGCACAAAGGGTCAAGTTCTCTGAACCTCTGACTTTTGTATTACCAACAAGTGGCGTTGACTTTGAGTGATTCAGGTAAATAAAGGTCCATATGACTTTCTTGGAAACCAATTATACGCTTTTCCGTATTAATCTCATATTTATTCCATTGTTTACTCGCGAAAACAATGCCGATTTTCCTTAAATAAAGCTTAATATCGAAACATTGGGATGTGAGGTCTGATAATAGAGCGAGAATCGTAATTGCTGATATTTGTCTTATTATTATTTTTTTTGTTTCACTCACGTTTCGTTTTAGCAAGCAGGTAGATAGGTAATCAAAATATGTAGGTATTCATTTAGGAAAGGAAAGGTTATCCTTTTATATTTTATGAATGAACTTACTTACTTGGTACTTGGTGAACGGGCTTCTTTTCCGCAACTAGGCCGAATGGTCGGCCCTTTTTGCGTGATGTCGGGTGGCGATTGTTAGTTCAGCCATCCGATATCCTCCAGGAAGGCGAGCAGCTTGCAGATATCAGTGCAGGCCTCCTGCAGGGTTCCCGGTGCGCCCAGGAACTGCGCCCTTTGTGACGCCACGCCTTCGCACTCAAGGAACACGTGCGCGGCCGTTTCTTCTGCCTCCATGCATCCTCTGCATAAGGGGCTGTCCGTGACACCTATAGTAAATAGGTGTTTGTTTAATAGGCAATGACCGGTGACTATACCGACTACATGCCGGAGCTTGTCCCGTTTGAGATTTAGGAGTTTGCGGGAGAATCTCGGACTGAGGTCCGGAAAAGCTTCCTTTGACTGCCTGCAATCTTTTATACTTGCCCAGTACTCTTTATGCTGTTTGGATGTTCTGGCGCGAATCCATGCACGGATCTGGCCGAAAGTTAGAGGGATCATTGGCTCAGGTCCTACGGGGTGCATATCCGAGCCTCTCGTTGCCAGTTTATCAGCCTCGTCGTTGCCTCTGGATCCGCTGTGCCCCTTGATCCATTGGAGGGTTAAAAGATTATACTTACTGACCTCTTCCAGTAGATAGCGGCATTGAACTGTTAACCCCGAGGAATGCTCCACTCTTTGGAGTGCTCTTAAGACCGAAGCACTGTCCGAGAGAATTCTAATGTTTGTGTCTGTTACCTTTTTGTGTAGTATTGCTGTTGCTGCTTGGATTATACCTACACATTCCGCTTGGAAGATGGAGTTATTTGGTCCTAGAGCAATAGCTATATTATGTATGTTAAGGTCCTCCGAGAAGGCGCCTGACCCTGTACCTGTTTTCGTTTTAGAGCCGTCTGTGTATATTCTGACCTCATCCGGGCTGGAACTATCACTCGGTTTTTCGTGCAGCTGCACTTTAAAGCTCTTGGTGAAAAAGTGCTGTTTGGGGACCCTATCATAGATGGAAAGTATGTCTGGGTTGTTTTCTGCGTAAGCTGCCATTATTGACGTGTGTGTTGATTGTCTGTTTTGATCCCAAAGACCTAACGCCCGGAGTCTATACGCAGACGCCGCAGCTTCCTGCTGGATGTGAAACTGTAACGGTGGTTGTCCAAGTAATGCCTCTAGAGCTGCCGTTGGGATTGTCCTCATACAACCCGTTGCAGCCACACACGCCAGTCTTTGGAATTTTTGTAGTTTACCGATGGTGGTGATCTGTGTGGTTCTCGGCCACCAGACTACGGCTCCGTACGTCACTGAGGGTCTTATGACCGTGTTATAGAGCCACATCGTTATTTTCGGGGTTAGTCCCCATGTTTTACCTATAATTTTCCTACATTGCCAAAATGAAATGATAGCTTTATTTGTTTTACTTTCTAGGTGTTTTGCCCAATTCAGTTTACTGTCTAAGGTGATGCCTAGGTATTTAACCTCATCTGTCAGTACTAGCTGTGTGTTGAAGAGGTACGGCAATGCAAATCTACCTAGGTTTCTTTTGTTAGTAAACATTACTAATTGTGTTTTCGTTGGATTCACGGTTAATCCAAAATCTGTACACCAGTTTTCTACGATTTTTAGTGCGTTGTTCATCATGTCGCAGGAGACGCTTGCGAAGTGACCTGATATCAGGATAGCCAGGTCATCCGCGTATCCTACCGTGAGAAACCGTTGTCTATTTAGCTTCGTGATTAGGTCATTAACTACCATGTTCCATAGTAGGGGCGAAAGTACCCCTCCCTGTGGGCATCCTCTAGAGACCACACCTCTGGTGGTCCCCCCAAGGTCCACCCTTACTGCTCTGAATTTTAGCATATTAATGACCCAATCTGTCAGCGTATTCTCTACCCTGTGTTTCGTTAGCGCAGCTTTGATGCTGACAAAGTTTGTTTTGTCGAAAGCTCCTTCAATATCGATGAAGGCTCCGAGACAAAGTGTCTTGTTTTTAATGTTCTGTTCTATTGTGCTTACTACTTTGTGGAGTGCTGACTCCGTCGACTTACCCGCGCTGTAAGCATGTTGATTTGGGTGCAATGGTGTTACTGTTAGAATTTTGTCTCTAATGTATCGATCACATAGTCTCTCTAGAGTTTTGAGGAGAAATGATGTTAAGCTAATTGGTCTGTATGCTTTTGGATCTGTATAGTCACTCTTTCCTGGTTTGGGTATGAAAAGAACTCTGACCTCCCTCCACCCGATTGGTATATATAGGTATGCTAGACAGGCCCTGAAGATGGAATGCAACACTCCGCTGATGTGTTCCTCCCCCCATTGCAGTAGGCCAGGAAAGATGCCATCGAGTCCTGCTGTTTTAAAAGGTTGAAAGGTGTTTATGGCCCATTTTACCCTATCCCTGTCTACCACTGAGTTTGCCACTCGCCAGTCGTTGTCTGTGGGCATCTCCTCTGCACAGTCTCCCCAGTTGGTGGTGTCTGTGATTTGGCATTCTGGGAAGTGTGTCCTTATCAGAAGGCTGTTTGTTTCTAATGTTGTCTTTGTGTATGTGTTGTCTGATTGTTTCAGGGAACCTATAACGCGATTGGGTTCAGCGGCTAAGATTTTCCTAACCCTGTTAGCTTGCGTGTTCGATTCTATGTTGGAAGTGAACCTCTTCCATGACTTACGACCTTTGGAGCGTAGCCGTTTCTTATATTCCGAGCGGGCACTTCTATAGTTGCTCCAGTCTTCATCTTTGTAAGTGTTCATTGCTCTATTGAAGAGTTTACGTACCTTTGTTCTCTGTCTCTCCAGATCCCTACTCCATCCTTTGTTACCGTTTTTACTCGCGTCCGGTGTGGATAGGGGGCACGCCTCTTCGAAGCTTCTGGTGAGACAGTCGGTTAGTTGTGTTACCGCCTGCTCCAGGTTAATGGTATTGTTTATGTGCGATTCTATATTTACCGTATTAAACCGTTGTTTGAGATCCTCGCGAAACTTTACCTTGTCAGTTTTGCGTGGATTGCGAGTTGGTTCTGGTGCTATGGTGGAGTGTTCTATTTCAAAGCAGATCCACCTGTGGTCAGAGCATGACGCCTCCTCTGATACGTGCCAGTTTCTAAAGTTGTTAAGGTTTCCTGATATTAGGGTTAAATCTATAATGGTGCGGCATCTACGCGTCACGAAAGTAGGCTCCGCACCTCTGTTTGCTATGGAGAGGTTCGTGGTGAATAAAAAGTTTACCAAGTCTTCTCCTCTGCTGTTGGCTGCTGCCATTCCCCAAAGTGGGTGATGTGCATTTGTGTCTGCTGAGATGATTAGTCGCATGTTACGTTGCTCACTGTATCTCACCAGGTCAGTTACCTCCTTTGATGGGATCACCTCGTCAGCTGGCATGTACGCTGACGCAATGATGACCGCGTCCTCCGCCGTCGTTCCCCTCTGGAGTCTGGCCGTTGCCAGGTCTCTAGTGCAGAACTCTGCGAGGGTCATTGCTGTTATGTCTCGCGATATATAAATACATGCTCGCGGGTTTGTACAAGTGTTATCAAGTATTAACTTACCAGGTAAGCTTCTGAGACCGCATACACGCCCCGATCTGATCCACGGCTCCTGGATCAGGGCGACGGTCCCACTGCTCTTTGTCTCCAGCACTCTGCGCAGGTTAGCCGTGGCAGTGAGGCTGTGCTGGAGGTTCGCCTGTGTGAAACTAAGCGGGGTAGGGGTCACCATCATCTGGTTTTCCCTTCTCCTCCACCGCTTGCTCCTCTATTTTTCTTTCAATACCACTCCTGGGGGGCTCCTGATCCACACTCATCCCCTCCATACAGCTGGAGGTGGACGGTTTGGGGGAAGAGTGCGTCGGCCCACCCAGGGGGATTCCCCTCTGGTCGTCGGCTGGTGGTGCGTCCTTCTGCTCTGGGGTATCCGTTAAAGAGCCGTCTCTGGCGTAAAATCGGATGTAGACGCTCCCTAATTGGTACACGAGTCTACGTCCGTGTTTCAGTAGGATGGGGACTACATTCTCTGGTATTCCCAGAGTCATGAAGATGTCCTTCTCCATCCTTTGCCGAGTATGGGTGTATACTGTCCAGGTGTTCACGAGGGCCCACGGGTTCTGTCTCACCAGAACCCGATTGATGGCCTCCAGGTTGTTCTTGCAATCCGGGAGGAGCAGGGCCGCTCGTATCCTTCTGAACAGTTCACACTTTTTTTTCACCACTAGCTTTGGGCAAGCCGTAGTGGGAATGTTATTGATGGCGGATGTTAGCCAGTTTAGTGTAGGTTCATCCATGCACCACAGCTTAAGGACTCCATCTGCCATGATGGGCTTGCCCTTGAACAGTGGTACGATGGCGGAGTCTGATGGGTCGTAGGCGACTTCCGTGATCAGATCCTCCAGGAACGTCTTCACGGCTTCGGCCTGTTCTACGCTCAGCTGGACACTGTCGGACCTAGATATCGCGACGCAGAGTCTGTTGTTCAGTATCTCTGCGTAGCTTGTCTGTTCGCGACGAGTGGTGTCCAGCTTCGCTTTCTTGTGCTCCCCTCTCGGGGACACTGTGTCGTCCAACCGCGTCCTCTTGCTAGGCTCTGTTCGGGCAGGTGCCTGTGCCGACTTCGCAATTGCAATTGCTGCTCGCTTCTTGCGGTTGACGCGGTTTCTTTTGTTCCTCTGTCCCTTCTCTTTGCCTCTGTGTGCCTCGGAGCCAGCAGTCACTGCAGACAAGTCCGCGGTTCCCACTGTCGATGCATTCGGCGCCTGAGAGGGATTATTTTTAGCCTCCGGCCTGCTCGCTGTCCGGTATGCGCTCGGTCCTGGTTTAGTCGGTCTGGGGTCTTCTGCCATTGGCTTCAGTCCACCAGTTACCGTACTGCCCTTTTCCTTGCGCTCCCTTCTATAGAGTCGGCGTTTCAGCTTCTGTCTCTCTTTTTTGTTTAGCCCCTCCGTGGCGTGGGCCACCTCGAGGTCTGTAGCACCGCTCGGTCCTCCAGCCGACGACTGGTTCCGCTCTGCACGTGCCTCCTTGTATTCCTTCGGTCTGTTGATGACCTGCCAGGCTGCGGTGTCGTTAGTCGCATCAGCGAATGCCTTCGCGATGCACTCCACCGTCTTGGGGTTTTGTGGGTTGTTGATTTTATTATTCTCCATTTTCTGTAACATTTAAAAAGATTCTTCCGATTAGCTCCCCACCCGCCACGGAGCCCGCACCTGGGGGTGTTGAGTTGCAACACCAGGGCTACTAAAACGGATATAGAGAGGGGGTCCCCGTTGCCCACGAGTCCTAACCAAACGCTGCTGGTCGAGGAACGCCAAAAACCCCCTAAGGGCGTCCCCGACAGGCAGCGCCGACTGCAGGCCCCATAGTCCCCCCTCTCTCGCCTAGTGGAGCTGAAGGCTGCCACCTGTGCTGGATAGACATGGCTGGCTAGGCCATATCCCCCCGTTTCGGTTGAAATTCACACCAAAGAGGAGTGTTGCGAAGGGTTGGCACAAACCGGCCTTCCCCCACTCAGCCTCCAGGTTTGTTGCATCCCACCTACGGGCCCCCCACGCACAGCACCGATTACGTGGGTGGTCATACTCCCACCTGTTATCTTCTTATGTGAGATAGCAGGCCCACAGTGACCTGACCACCTCGTCACTGTAGCTGCCTTTTGGGATTGGATAGGAGTAAGGAGTTGTGTATTGGGAAGGGACTAGGTTATGGAGTACTAGAGGCTCGCCTAAAAGTGTCTGTTACGTCTGTTCCGGATGGGATCAGACCAAGAACGGGCGGCACCACGTGAAGGTACTTTTTAGACTTGTTACGGTTGTCAACACGACCTGCGCTCCTCTCCGTAACCATCTGCCGAGCTTGCTCACCGGACAGGTGGCCAAACTAGGGTTAGTTAGTTTATACAGTATATAAACTACCTAAACCTGCCTTTTTTTATGAATTAATTAAGTACATCAACGCAATAGCGGCGGCGGCGGCGCTAGTGATTGTAAAGGTAGTGATTGTAAAGTAAAACAAATGACAGCTGTGTTTGTAAATTGTACTAGCACTAATCAACTGACCAATAATCATTATAGTTCTCTTGCAAAATCTGATCACTTTTGGCTATGAAGTCAGCCTAAACCAGAAACGCTGTCGCTTATCGCTTAAACCTGCTTTCGGCCCGTCGATATCGGCCAAAAACCGCCCCAAGCCAGGCGCATCGTTAACTATGACAAGCACAAACACAATTACCTACATTACACAGAACATGGCTGCTATCTGCGGCAAATCGAGTTTCAACTCTTCTGATCCATGGCAGAACCAACTTCGGAGTAGGACAACAATAATTAGGTTACATCATGTGATTTGTGATGGTAATGCTGAGGACTGGAAGAGAAAAGAATTGACGAGGAAGGTTGTATAATGTATATGACGTATGTAGGGGCACAAGACTAGGGCGTGGGCGCATGAAATCGCTAGGTCGGCAGAATGCGCCCCCCGCGCCAGTTGTCTCTCCGCCTCGGCACTGTGCACTTGTCAACCCGCCTTATTACGCGTTATGTAATTACGAGCCCATAATTTGTGGAAAGGACAATAAAAATACACTTGGAACGGATGCCAATAAACTATTTTATTCTACCCGGTAGAAGAACACATTTGCTAGGAACCTTCTAATAATAAATACCGAGTAAAACGGTAAACGTACATGCGCTGTGTCGTTACGCACTACGCAGTCAAAAGATCAAGTACTTTATTTTTTTATATACTATAGAATTTCATATTTTGCAGTATACCTACCTAGGCATTTTGCTAGATAGTCATTTTGCGTTTTAGTCATAACGACTCACGATCATTGAGCAACTGGCGTAAAGGAACTGAAAATTCAGTCTTGGCCAGAAATAACGAGTATGAACCTTCCGGTGTAAGTATAACGAAACAGGTTCTCAACTGCTGCCTAAACAACCTCTCTTCAATCTTTTTATGATCACAGTCGATCCCACTTTTCATAAAACTATGCGCGAATCAACCGGTTTCTCTCCCATAAAGCCTATATACAAAAGGTAAGTAATTAAGCTCTAACAAGTACTAACAACTGATTTATACAATAATTCTTAACTTCTCAACTTGGGCTCCTGGCTCCGTACAAACGTGGATTAGACTAATTGTTCCTATTTATTCTGGTACCGTTCGTCTATTTGGCATTCAACATAGGTTGCTCGCTACAGCCGCGCACGCTGTGACTTTGGACTTGGTTAATCTCTGGAGGATTACAAAGCAGGTACTGGTGTAACAAAGTTTGTATGGTTCCGTTTCAGTTGACATTTGGCTATCGCACTGAACAAAGCTTTTTACAAAGGTTTCTTTAACTTGCTGTGTTAGTTAGTGATAAGGTTTTGGATTACTTTTTAGTGTTCAATTGAATTGAAATAGTAGTACATAGCCATCAGGTTTTTTTCTGAGTTATGCCCGTTTTTGAACCCCTAGTTAGCTTTGACCGATGGATAAGTGTATTCCTGTCTTTGTCATTTGTTAAGTGCCAGATAAAGAACACGATAATATCTATCGGTTGGTCAAAGTTGACAGAAGCTCAGAAACTGGACACCGACAGCGCCGTGGTATCTGCAGGGATTTACTTAACAAACTTACATGTCAATTATAAATGTACTTATATGTGAAGATCACATAAAACTCTAAAGATATACACTTCACCATACATACAAAGCACATAATAAATCGGCTGAGTCTATTAATACGGGTACTGTACGAACAATTTATAATTATTAATACGGTTACCGTACGAATAATTTATAATTATTAATACGGGTACTGGACAAACAATTTATTATTATTCGTACATAAGTCCGACGAATAATTTTATTTTATCAATTAGAATGCAAAAAAAAATTGCGTTCCACTCTCCCCTCTTTCTCCCCACTCTCCCCTCTTTCTCCTCCCACTCTCCCCTCTTTCTCCCCGCTCTCCCTTCTATTTCTCCCCACTCTACCCTCTTTCTCCCCTCTTTATCACCCCACTCTCCCCTCTTTCTCCCCCACTCTCCCCTCTTTCTCCCCCCACTCTCCCCTCTTTCCCCCCTTTTTCACCCCGCTCTCCCCTCTCTTTCTCCCCACTCTCCCCTCTTTCTCCCCCCACTCTCCCCTCTTTCTCCCCCCACTCTCCCCTCTTTTTCACGCCACTTTCCTCACTTTCTCCCTCTACTCTCCCCGCTCAGCCCTCTCTTTCTCCCCACTCCCCACCCTACCCTCTTTCTCCCCCCACTCTCCCCTCTTTCTCCCAGCTCTCCCCTCTTTCTCACCCCACTCTCCCCTCTTTCTCCGTCCATTCTCCCCTCTTTCTCCGTCCATTCTCCCCTCTTTCTCCCCCTCTCCCCTCTTTCTCCCTCTATTCTCCCCGCTCTCCCCTCTCTTTCCCCCCACTCTCCTCCTTTCTCTTTCTCCCCCCACTCTACCATCTACTCCCCCTTTAAATAACGATCCGTTCAGCCGTATATTATTGTCCGTTGGGGGTGCATCTAAAGAATACCTCATAATTTCAACCCCCTTGCTTTTCCCCCTTTAGGGATGATTTTGCAAAAAAGCTGAAACCCGTATTTATTTATTTCTTACCAAAAGCCTAAATAAGAATTTTCAGATCCCTAACTTGAAGAATTATGGATTCCCCATACAAACTTTCAACCCCTATTTCATCCCCTTCGAGATTATTTTTTGAGACAAAAGATAACCTATGTCCGACGTCTCATAGGTTCTATAGTGATAGTTTTTTCAGAACATACTACTCTTATAGCGTAACACCTTTTTACAACTATTATGAATCTATATCAGACATTTTTTTTTCATCATACATCAGTGGCCCACCCTAATACTCATTCTTATTGAATAAATGTACGAATAAATATAATTTATTCATCCAGTACCCGTTCAAATAGTCATAGACTTAAAAGACAAGCTAATCATCCAAAGGCTAAAAAAACAAAAGACAAGCTAATCATCCAAAAAAAACAATAAATGTACGAATAAATATAATTTATTCATCCAGTACCCGTACAAATAGCCACTATCTAATAAATCAAGTTTACCAAGTTCCTACTTTCAGCAGGATCGCCGTACCTGCTCGGCTGGTTTCATAAAAGAATTATGATAAAGTTGCGTGATACGTTATCTGTATTGTGTTGGCTTTGTTCCGACGGCTGATGTGACTTGGACGAATGCGGTGCCTTACAATGCAGGCCAACGTATTGTATAGATTTACTTCTGTACAATATTCTTCAATTACTTTGCTAAGCTAGTTTTTTTGTATGTATATAGCGTTGCCACTAGACGGGCCGACGACAACAAAAGAGTCGCAGGCAACCGGTGGATGCAAGTGGCAATTGTCGTTCGGTGTGGCGGTCTAAGGGGGAGGCCCATGTTCAGCAGTGGACTTCTTCAGGCTGATGATGAGGGTTGCGTTTGACCATTATCTTACAGTCATGTAAAATGACGATGCGATTTACGATAGTGCACGCTTACTTAGAAATAACCTGTGTAACACGAGCACTCGTGACATGAAGACACCCAGGTTATAACTAAGGGAAAACACAGATTCCGGCAAGGAGCTCCACTCGGTTCCACCAGTCGAGTACTTAATCGAAGAAACAATACAAATCTGTGATTGTCTGTTTACTGCAAGAGGTAGTGCTGACTTCTGGTCAGTACTTGTCAGGTTGCCGACTGCTATCAGTAGCAACCTAAACACGACTTAACGCAGCTTTTGAAGCGCAGAGCGATGGAGAAGCGCGTATTGGTGCGAGGCCGAGAAACGCATCCGCTGTCGTTTAGTTGAAAAGCACCTATAAACTTACATTCAGTCACCACCTTGCTACTAACAGGTATGAATTAATAATCAATAAACTGACTCGAGCCAGGCTCAACACATGTTCGATGACTCAATTATTACGGCTTACGAGTTAGTATAAATATTAAGTAATCTACACATTGCCTAATTAATATAATTTTACGTCTAGACTCCAGTCTGTACCGATGCCCTTGACCTATAAGCAGTACCTACATAAACCAGTTAGATATTTGGTTACTATCGATTAAGATGTGTTTGATCTCAGAGATGTGTGTGAAGAGTTAATTTCTCTTAGAGTTCGAATTGAAAATAATGTAGAAGCAAAAAGGTATCTAAGTGTATTCTCAACTTGACACCTTCCCATCTTGACATTCAATTAGAGAGTTTTACTCAGCAAAGTAATAATGATCACAAATAAATCCGCAAGTAAAAAAGCTTCAAGAAACCCGTGAAAAGGAGAGAGAGAGATAAATAATGTACTCGATCTCAAGCCCCCAGGACCACAACAAAAACCAATCACGTTATTTTATCTCCGAAGTGACATAATAAACGCAGCGACCGTCCGCAAACATATCTCATAATCCGAGTATATCTTTATGAAAACTATCCTCTGTCATGGCGCATCTGTATGCCGCGGGGCGCGCCGGCCAATCCGTCAGCGAGACCGCCGGGCGTGAGGGGAATGCGGGCCCGCCATACTGCCATGGCGAGAATGGAAGAGACACCCATGGCAATCTAGACTTTTACCCCCGTATCGTTGATCGTTACCTCCAAATTTCTCTCGCTCCACTGCAAGGCCACTTGCCTGTTTTGGTATCGTTAGTTGACAAACTTTCCACCACTTCGTTATTCTTTGACGAGAATCCTTGAACGAAGGAAATAAACCATCTGTCAGCTCAAGGAACCTCGCGACGTACCTTGAGAATTTCCTCGAAGCCGCTTCTCTACGATCATCTTTGTTAAAATGGAATACCGAGGAACCTCGAAAATTCAACTAACGATACCAAATATGAGGAAGTTTTGGGGGGAGATTCGAGATCCCTCGGCAAAGGTCGAGTAATAGAAATTTGGAGGTAACGACTAACGATACGGGGGACAGTCTCTGGTACCGGCATGACCTTAGGAAGTCATCTCAAAAGTGTACTGATCCGACGGCACTATTTACGGCTCGCAAGTTGGTGAACACAATTGGTAAAGCTTCTTGCCACCAAATTAATAATAACACTTTACTGAATCGTGAAGGTGAATATCTGACTGGCGTTGAATAAACCGTGATACTGCCCAGCACCAAGCCAAAACTTAAAAATAAAAAACAATACATACTGCCACTTCCAGTAGCCAATCACCCGCTAGATCCGCATTGTTAGGAAATGTTCCCGACATACAATCGTTACAGCGAAACATCGAGTGGGATTCAATGACGTCATTTGCTTGGCCGGTGGTGAATCCAAATCGTATTTTGAAGAACACAGGCTATTGTTTACTAATGTAGAAGTAAACTGGGTACCTTAACTTTTTGCTATAGTTTGAGGGATTTACGTCTGTAGTAATGGATGGGTCGACCTATTAATGATATAATACAGAGAATTAGTGGAATATGGTCACACGCAAAAACCAGTGTAAATCAGTCACATCTGTGTCTAGTTTTATATTTAGATCAATAATGAGTGCATTTTGGCCACACCATATTTACCAAACCATAATAATAATATTATGATAGCGCTACTGTGTTAAACTCTACTTACTGAAAAAACCTTTGCATATCAAAGGGTACCTACAGTCAGCGTGCTTCGGAGCCGGGCTCTTGCCTAGCTTATATCGATTCATTCAAAATCCTCAGGCAGCCAGTCAAACTTTGACACCAGAGTACACCGCCACCTCATTTCATAGATTTGTTATAAAATAACGTGTATACGAGTATAATTATTATAAAGTCAAAATAGTAGTAGGGAAGCTGGTAATATTTGAAGTTAGAGATTTTTACCCACTAGTAAATTTAATTCCGTTTACATTTTAAAATGAATCCCATAATAATATGCTAATCGAAAAACATTGTATAATTAAAATATTTTTGTGTAGGTACTAACTTCGTTTCAGAGCTAAATTTAAAGCTGCTGTAACAACTCAAAGATCTCATTTAAAACATAGTCCTAAGGATTTCAGATCCTTTGTCATGTCTAAAACAGGATGACTAGGGTCCAAACCACAAAGGCGAAGGTTAGACCTAAAAAGACAACATTACTACCTACGAGTATTTGGACGCCTGACTTATTTAAAGGGGTAACATAGAAATTTGTGTTTTATTTAACGCTTCGTTGAATACTAGTTTAAATTTATTAGACCAATCTATGAATACTATATTGCTTAGTTCAAAGAAAAAGTTTTTTAAATTGCATTACGCGACATAATAATTATCTGTGGTAATAAGTAGCTGAGGAGACTTGGTTACAGTTTCGATTAACGCAATCTCATATTAATGTTAGGCTTGAGATTTTCTGTCAAAGTCAGTAGCAATTAAATTAAAATCTAAACTATACAAAATAATAATAATAAGTGTCTGTTTGGAATTTCAAAATAACAGCTTTTTAAATTATTTTAACATTATAATATGAAAGCATGAGTAAACGGTAGGTACCTACTTAACATATAAATAATATATAGTTTTTTTTAAGTTTATGTGTACTGTGTGTTTGTCAATTTGTGCTGGCTAATCTTCGAAATGGCTAAACCGATTTTGATGGGACTGTCACTGGCAGATAGCTGATGTTATAAAGAATAACTTAGGCTTCTTTTTTATTAACTAACTACGCCCCGCAATTTTACCCGTGGGTTAATAGTATACGCGGGTGAAGTCACACGATAAAGCTAGTTGAACAATATGCAAACCACAGCTTTTATTAATTTTCTATCCAAAGATTTATCAAATTATACGAGCATTCTAAACCCATAGTAATATGAAACCTTCGTTGCCATAACAACAAGACTATTCTAACATGATCCTCATCATAAACCTCGCCCGATGCGGCAAGTTTATTTTGTAAGTTTGAACTGCTACCGTATAAATGTAGATTGGAATTTTCACTTTAATTTTCTCAGTAATTTGCGGCACTTATATGAGGTGGGAGCTGAAATATCTCGTGTGAGAGACGAAATTGTTGTTTTGTATGTATACGAGTAGGTACTTGCATAATTAGCAAACCATAACATGATAGCGCTGAGTACTGTGTTAAACTACTTTGAAGAGGCCTTCCATTAACCATTATATTTTTCAGCATTTTTACACACTTATCCCAGTCACATGTATTTTTTAGAACCTACAAAGAAATCTTCTAATTTTTAGAATAATATTATCTTGAAATACAAGTAAGAAGTATAATTTAATTGAAAAATGTTTAGACAGAAAGGTTGCTGGTTGTTTTTGACAGACAAAATATATCACGTGATATCTTACTACTACCATGTGATATTTTGTGATACCCTTCGCCTCATGTGATTAGTGGACGGTCCCTAAGTACATCATCCCCCAACGATTTTAAACCACACTAAAACCATAATAAAACCACAATAAACCGTAGCACATCTCGTTTCCGCCACACTACAACGCACAAACAATTCCAATTTTATTTTCCAATTGGGAAAGCCACAATTTCCTAAAAAATATATGGCACAGCAACGATAAGAGAGTGTTCGTGCCCGGACACCAGAAAATTGATTTCGGCAGGTGTTCGCTACAAAATTGTTCGGTTGCAGCGCCGCCTCTACATCTCTACATTCGTTTCTCTACACGCTCAACATTCGTTTCTCTACACGGCTCTGCATCGCTCTACATTGTTTTGCACATTTCGTAATATGTAGCGGATCGCGGTCGGAATTTCCGATAAAACTTTCTGTTTGTGAAGGCTGATGGTGAGGGCGCGGATTCGTCGGTGATGCTTTAGTTGGGAGCTTTTAAACTCTACGGGAAGTCTCATTTAATTTTGTTTTCGCTCGTGACTTAGTTTGCATATTTTTTTTTTTTTATTTATACTGGCAAGTGTTTTTATTCACTAGGCTGTCTACTACAAAAAGGTGGCGTTCAAGGTATTCCGGCAGTAACATTTGGCATAGCGTTTTACCATCAAAAACGCCATCACTTCACAAGGTCAAACCTTTTGCCTATGCCAAATTGAATATACAATATATTATAGGTACATTCAAACAAAAGCACCATTCAAACCATGTCTCGTTCACTAGTTCATGCATAGAAGCCTTACCAGTAACCATTTCGGGCAGAAAGCCTTTTAAAAGCCAAGGAAAAAAACAGGAAGCAACACAAAAGACGCAGAGCGAAGGGCGAGTTTCACAACAAATTATTTCCCGTGTCAATAAGCTGATATTAAGGTACGTTTGGTGACAAAAACATGTAACGTTATCCTTCAGGCCTCGTTTGTTTACCTATTTAGCCTCACCTGGTGAAGGACGTCAAGGCGATCCGTCAAGGGGGTGAGTTATTGTTGTGTGCTCGTTTAGCGCAATCTGAGGGAAGGGGATGAAAAATTAGAGGTAATATGAATAAATAAAAAATGTTAACGTATGTATGTGAAAAAGTGACAGTGATATATGAAATGATTTCTTTTAGTACTAATAACAAAACAAAACATGATTTAAAATTATAAACAGTCTTTTTGGTTTGTGCTTTAAGTTTTGGTTAAAGCGCATCTCACACGGCACCGTCTACGACTGCGGTGAGCGGTCAAGGGAATTATCGCACTATTGTGTACTCGTACATAATCCACCATGAGTCCAAAAGTTCGCTCGAGAGTGTCTTAGGCTCGGAATAGAACGCACGTGTCAACACCCCGCAACCGCGAAGCCCCCGTACTACACGAAGGAACTCGCGATTCTTCACACACGCAGCAAGCAATACTGCTCAACGCTAGTAAAGACAGCGCAGTACAGTAGTACCCAACTGATAAGGCGAGTCGTGAATCTTCGTTCGCGCAGAAAAGAAAGTATGGTCCGAAGATTAACGAAAGAATGCTTAAAACTTACAATCAACCTAAGATCACTATTATAAGGTTCATAATACACTGCAGCTGTTAGTTCCATCTCACTCGCAAGCCACGCGGCGATCGCTAAGATGGGTATCAGTTGGGGACTACTATACCGCCATACAAGGCTGCAATATGCGAATAAGCAATGCACTCACCGCCACCGTATGAGATACGCCTAAACTTGCAGAATTTTGATCTGACTATGTTAAAACGTTGTGCTTCGCTTAACAAAAGCGAAACGTAATAACTAAAGCTGCTATTAGCTACCGAGAAATTGTAATTATGATCAAATTATTTGAGCTCCCCAGATTCACGAAACACTCACTATATCTTGAATCCTCCAAGAATTTAGATTAAAGTCCTCGGCCCCAAAATCTGTGAAGATTAAATGCCAAGAACTCGCCGCCATTATATTTTATTTTGGAAAACGTTCACTTAAATTAAGTTAAACAGTCTATGGGGGCATCGAGTTTTATTGCAAAGAGGATTAATAAATAAAATCTACTTTTTGTGAACCTTAGGTTGAAGCGTCTCAAATTTAATCTAAGTTGGTACTTATGCTTACTTATTGTATCATAAAAAAAAAACTAATTTTACTAACCACTTGACTCATAATTTATAGAGTCGATAGGTACCTATACCACAGTAATTTTACGCGCGACGATAATATTAATGGAGTGAAGATATTGACGTCTATGAAGTGAGTTGATCGGATCTGGCAGACAACCGCGACAGATATGGGACACCTTTGCCCAGCTGTGGGACAATACGAGTTTAAAGGCTTTAAAGGTTCAATTATTATTTATGAATTGCATAATCAAGCTTATTACACACAAAATTTGTGTGTAATAATTATACAAACAACATTGTTTTTTGCTCTAAAAAATTTTCACCAACTCTAGAGTGAACGGTAATAATTTTGTGAATTGGCTTAGTTGGTAGGTAATAGTATGTTATACTCAGTTTATTTTCGGTAAAATCACGTCTCATTTTAAAGCGAATTCCAATTAGGTACAGGCCAATTTACACTGACACAGATTAAAACCTAAGCACTGGCATTTGTGTGGCTCTGGCTTATAAATTCGCACTTTCTCAATACAATCCCCACTCTCTCTATATGGAATGGAATAAACCCTGATCTACTAGAATAGTTATTAAAAATAATTGATTCATCTAGATTCTAGAAGTAATGGCAGTAAGACGATCAATTCCCACAACTATCAAACGCTGTTCATTATAAAGTTTTCCAATAAAAAAAGCATCCTTTTTCCATCCGCCTGCGTCTCGGCATCTGCGCACGCCGCCGGTTGTTCTGCAATTGAAAACAAATAATAATAAATACGGGGCAAGGAAATTGAAAAAATGGAAGTAGACGGTAGAAACCAGATGGTACGACGAAGAGATCGTTAGTAGATTGCCACTACTTTTACTTAAGTATACAAAAACGAATTCAAAAAAGGAAGTTGTCAATTCGTTTGTATTGTTTATCTATCTATATATACCTACTTACAGGTATATGGTAAATGCCACGCATACCATAATCACCCATAACAGTTACAGTTATGACCCATCTAGAATTTGCACTGTATTGTATGGCACTGCACTGCATTCACCCTTAGAAATTGGTTCTTATAATCTCATAATGTTATGTCTACAGTTTTTCTTTCTCCCTACCAGTACGTACTTTGTTAATATGTCTCTCAATACCTACTCAAGTGTGCACCAACGCAAAAAATAAATGATATAAGTACGCAAAAGTAATCTATAAGAACACTCTGACAATAATGATCTGAACCAACACAACTATGGCATGAAACTTGATCCAAACAGTACATCGCTAAACAAAATGAACAACTAACGCCCATACATTAATTACAGGTAGAGTCGAGTGTCGACTGTCAAGTGTCGCAAAAAGCCGACCGAGTGTCGCCATATCTCAGTGACCGGGGCACTGTCTCTAATCGCGGATTTACTTCAACCTCCTGGGTCACCGGGATTCATTGCGGGGTCGTTGACCTCACTT
Organism: Hylaea fasciaria; assembly: GCA_905147375.1. Taxonomy (NCBI): domain Eukaryota; kingdom Metazoa; phylum Arthropoda; class Insecta; order Lepidoptera; family Geometridae; genus Hylaea; species Hylaea fasciaria. The sequence continues at coordinate 10,482,942 of LR990208.1, read as the reverse complement.
ATTAGCTTACTATGCGAGGTCAAAGACCTTACTAATAGTAAAGAACATGCGTTCTTGGGTCTTCTGCAAAGTAGAATTACTTTAGAAATTGGATCTACAACAAATGAAGAAATCATACAAAATCTCCAGCGCTGCAGTAACTTGGAGATGAAATTATTCATACTCGTAGGTTAAACGTACCTACTTATAACGATAACGTACTTCCTTGAATTAAAACTTTGACTCTAAAACAATTCACTTAAAATATGATATACTTACTACAATTTAACGTCTACTAAAAATGTTAACAGTTGTTTTAGCGCTTAGTAGTATCAAACATACAAACGCAAACTACCTCATTTATCACTAAGAAAGCGCTCATTAGGTATTATTTACTAATAATAGAATTCGTACCTTGTATAGAGTGGGTTTTAGAGGGTAGTCAACGCATTAGTAATGCCCTACCCTGGCGTCCATAGACGGCGGAAACCGATAACCATCAGGCGAGGCATCAGCTTGTTTGCCGCTACTAATAATGACCTGAAACTTTTAAAATCAGCCTTGTGCAAGCTCATTAAAAGCAATATAATTACAAAAAATCACGAGCACCCCCCAATCCTTTAACTGCTTTTAACTTCCACCAAATCATCCCTGTTTAACTCGGTTTCATTAATCACGGGGTTCAAGCCGTCAGTCAATTAGCCGCGACGCAGCGGAAGCGAAAACTCAAAGGTTGCCGCCAGTGTGCCCACAAAGAGTACAGAAGTTGGTTTAAAAAAGAAATGGAAAAAGTTCCCTCATTATATCAGCATTAGAGAAGCGGCGGCCCTGAAGGGTATTCAGATTCTGTGACTAGATGCGTGTATAACCGCCTTTAAGGCTCAGACTTTTTGCATGTTTTTGGGTGTCTATATCTATACGGTAAAAATAGCAGGCAAAGTTTTTGCAGTTCTGGCAGGAAACCAAAAATGTGTTTTTGTTGATAATTTGTCATTCAGTGGAATAATATGAACCATTACGTGTTATTAGTTAACTTACATGAGCGTGACCCGAAACTCACAAAAACTGTAATTTTCGGGTTTTCTCCTAAACTTACAGGAGGTTTCTGTAAAGCGTCGCCAACTTTACTGAATTTTGATGTTAACTGCTTGACAAGCCTACTGACTTCCTTACTGAACCGATATCGACATGACGATATATTAGTATTATAAAAATGAACTTAACACGCTAGCTTCATTCACAAATTGGCTGAAACCAAAACACACTTATGGTGAGGGCATGCGTTTGTCGTATAACACTTTCCTCACTATCTATAGTAAATTATGAATAGGCATTGCAAAGTACCGTATAATACGAGTATAATATGGAATTATCTACCTACTGTCATATAAAACCAAGTCATACTGCGATTATTACCGACCAATCGCAAGTATCGCCAAGGATCTTGCTAAACAATCTACCGTGTTGACATACAGGAGTTAACCCCTCAGAAGTATAAATCTTTCCACCGACTAACTCAAGCTTCCCTACCTACAACGTAAAGTATTAACTCTCACTATCTGCTATTCGGAGCGAACTAATTCTCGTCTCTTAGCCATCCGGGACACCGGGAAAAATAACTTTAAGTCGTTGATTAAACCCATGCATTTGTCTCGTGAGTAGAGGTGGAAGCGACAGCCAACAGTTAAAAGCTAAAGCTGAGTCTAGGTGCTGATATATTAGCGGATTTCAGAGCTAGCCAGGATTAGGACCCGATGGATGACGGAGTCTACGTTCTTTTGTTCCCTGATGCACTTTCGGCAGTGTCCTCAAGTGGTTACTTCTTTGAGGATTTATTAGGAGGTGCTATTGTATATTAGATAGGTACCTATACGGTAGAGTAGGTATACTCGCAATGTCTTTCAACTCAATTCAACAATGGTTTCAAGATTTGACCTAAGCAAAACAATGAAGTAGAAATATATGTAGTTTTAATCCCGCCAAAAATTCGTCTGATCAATGTTGGCTAGATGACTGATGTCGTAATCTTGTATACTAATAACCCCCTGAAAAAACCTAGCTAATATCCCAAACAGTACTCTACCCCCTAATTATGCCCAAAAAATGTTTATGAAAAAACACCGTCCCCTAATAATCCACAAAGCCCTGTGTCCCCTCTAATCTGAAACCCAGTACAAAAAATGACCGAACGTAAAATAAATAAAATAAAAAGACTTACTCCCATCCAAGAACCTATCAAAAGACTTACTCCTAAAACTACATATATTTCTACTTCATTGTTTTGAATATGGATTTCCGCAAAGTAACGCCTGATTCTATCAACTATTTGACCTAAGCCAATATATCCATAATAATAAATCACTAATGTAGCTATACTAGCTTTTGCCCGCGTCTTCGTCCGCGTAGAAGTCAAAAATGGTTCTAATAGGATTTTTATTTGCACCTGCACTTCACTTTCATGTTCCCCGGGCAGGAGCAGTAGGAGTGGTAGAAGTATGAAAAGTATACGGTCTTACCACAAAACATTTATACCAGAGTTGAACATGTTTTTAAATATTTTTTACGTTTTTAATTTTGTTTTAACATTTTAAATGATTTTGTTCAAATGTTTGAATAATTATATAATAAAACAATCTTTATTATAGTGTAGGGATTTAAGCCTTATCGTTTTTTCGTCGGGGGTTAAAAAAGAGAACATAAACAAGAATGTCATAAAATCGCGACATGACACTTTACTTGCGACACTTTTATGGCATGACGCGTGAAGGGTTATTAATGACAGCTTTCATACAGATCCTCTTGCACTGAAAGGAACTGCGTGCTCGTTTCGTTTAATTTAATAAGTAATTAAAAATACACAGCACATACATGACTGTGTTGCATTACATCCTCGACAGTCATGTATCAGGGCGGCTCATTACGCAGTGAGCGGGGGCCCGGGAAGGGTCCCTAATTGTGTCACTCCGTGCGTGAAGGGGCCACTTAGTTACGACACCACTACTACAAAATCTCGAACGGGTCCGGTATGATGAAAATCGTCGTGTGCTAGGATTTTTTTTTAACAATATAGGTACCCGGTTTCATTCCACCTAACTATAAATTGATTGTAATGTAAGCGACGTCGGCGTCGGTATAAACGTCAGTGTCGTTACCGGCGTGAAAGTTTTCTTTCATTAAAAAAATACTGTGCTTAGCAATATTCAGCCGAAGAATCTCATATCTTTTTATTTATAAAACTCTTTCACTACACCATCACTACTACTAAGCTGCGTACCATCCATTTAAATTCAAACAAAGCAATCGAGTCTAATAACCAATAATTTCGAGAACCACTAGTACCCAGTTTTAAACTAAAGGACGCAGGGTGTCAGTGTAATGATGTCCTATCCAAATAGATGGGCTCATAGGCCCTCACTCTAACCTTTTCTCAATTACCAACTTTAAAACAGCCACCGCATATAATTAACTTCACAACTGGGAAAATAAAGTAAAAACGGTAGCTCTGATTTGCCTACGTTGGCTTTGGGATTAAGAGGAAGTCTAATTGGACAGCTGTTGGTGTTAACCGTCGAAATTATTGTTAGCTGTCTGTTAAGCTACATTTTTTTTATGCTTTTCTAATAACTCTACCCTTACTATTATTAAATATTACTAAATATTTACTATGTTATGAATTATTTTGATAGGTAGGTAGATACTCGTAAGTATTGAAGCAGGTAATTTTATTATTGTTGTGATTGTTTCTGTTTTTCTGGTATTTTGAAATAATATAATTACATAAAACAATAAAATTATTCAGTGAACATTATCAATGATATAGTTGACCACAATACAACAGTTAGTTGTACCTTGAGTGGCCTTATCACTACCAAAAAACAAAGCAACATAACATAACATAGCTCTAAAACCTAGGGTGATTTTAAACTGGCCCATGCGATGAAAGTAATCGATCATGACACTAAATATAACAAAATTAAAATTGTACCAAGTAAACCAACCGGCTCACGGCCAATTTCCTCAAAAGGAAGATTAACTCAAGACGGAGAATTAATTATAAAAAAACAAAACGTCGGTACAAAAAGCCCAGCTATCCTCTAAACAAGTAATTCGCCCATACAAACACAGCATAAATGGAATTTAATCAAGGAGGATAAAAAAGTTCGGGCCCTCACCCGGTTTAATTAAAAAATACGAGTTCAGATATTTTGTTTCACATAGAAAATCTGCAAAATACTTCGGGTTAGGCCCGAAACGGGTTTGGAGAAGCGCCCCTGGTAATTACTCATTAATATCGCTGACGCCGGTTTGAGCCATGGATATGGCTGTATGGGTATTTATTGCTTGTATGGAGAAAGGAAGCGGGTGGTGGTGGGTGCGATGGTAGCCTTGTGGATTATGACCGAATCTTACGCACGAAAGTGAGGGGAGGCCTTTGCCCAGCTGTGGGACAGTATAGGCTAAACTATTTTTACTATTATAATTATTATTAAGGACTAACTTGGATAGGGTGCGGTGATGGTCGAGCGGTAACCACATGCGACTCTGCACCCTAATCACATTGTACATGATTAGAAGCCATCGCTCAAAATCGGCGAACATAAACATTTTAGAACCGGCATGCAAACATTACTATTCAAGGATGAGCTAACTATTCTATAACCATCAGTGAACCGAGGAAGGAATGTAATAGCACGGAATACTGGTAGGAGGTGGATGATGATGACGAGTAAGCCGTGTCTGAATATAAATAAGTACGGTTTGAGTTCATATCCTTGCCCATTTCTGTGAGTTAGCATTTTGCGTACAATTTGCAGTCCAGTCCAAAACTCCAGTTTTAAGGAATTAAAAAATATCGTGAGGTAAGTGGCAACCGAGATTCTCTGAAACTCGTGACGTCTTAAAGTCGTCAAGTCACGAGTATAATGATTATGACTAGGTAAGGTGTGCACCATCGATTTAAACAAACCCATTACCTATAGTTAACAAAAAAGAAACGCAGAGCTTCCTACTTGTGACCTCTATTCGACGCACTCTCCAGACAAAAGACACTCAACCACACGCAGACACGGGGGAATTGAAAGTCACTGAACATAACTGAAGCACTCGTTACGATGGTGTCTCTCATTACTTTTTCAACATTAGTCTTGGGGTGATGCGATAGTATTATTACTACAAATACCGTTACTAATAAAGAAGGATAACAAATAACAAAATAAAAACATCCATTTATCTAAAATTGATTAGATTGTCTACAATGACTCTTAATAAAGCTTTGAATTTCTCCAAGCATGACTAGCAACACTCTTGAATTGCTTTTAACTGGAGTAAATAATGTGCACAATAATGTATAAGTACTTCAAAATACAACTTAATACAACAAAATTCTAAACACAACTCACAGCATAATAAAACTAACATTAAAAGTATAAGATAAACAAAAAAAGGCAGATATGAATGAAATAAAAAGTAAAAGATTCCATGTAAAGTCACAGTTAGACTCCACCTTATAGCGTGATTACATTTGCCAGCGGCTGCCAGCCTACAGAGTACTTCTTGCCACTTGTTCAGTGCAGGAGAGGCGGGATAATGAGCTGTGAGGCTCTTCATTAAAACTGTCCCGACCGGATTCCTTTATGAAAACGTGATGTTTTTTACAAGTAGTACCAATCGTGACGGAATGGAAGAGGAAGGCTCGTTATATTAAATATTTTATAGAGACTTGAAAAGCCATTTCACATCCTGTAAGTTACCTTCTGGCTGAGTCCCGTGCCTTACCTTGTTTTCCATACTAATTTAAACACCATTTCACCTTTTTAGTGGCAGGTTTTCGGATTGTACAACCCTAAATATAGACTATTTTTGTACCTAACTCATTCAAATTTAGTATGCCGTGATCACGTAAGAAACAAACAAACATATTCGCATAGAAACTATAAATTTATTTGATTATGTTTTAACCATGATGTTGATGATGGCACATCGACATCGAGACAAGAGGCACTTGTCTCACCATGATGTCACGTCCATCCGAGAAAAAATATAGAACCATTTCATTCTGTTTTCAAAACAACGTAGTTGTCATCCCTCATACGAAGCGACAAGCTTCAAACCTACACTATAACCACTTTTACTCTAAAACAATTTACTTTCCCCAATCGAAAATGAACCTTAGCAAACAGAAATAGAGTTTACATAGCCGGTCAGTATTTTGGAAATGGGTTAGCCACTTTATTTAGTTAGGAGATAATCCATTACAAGAGGCACCATTGAGCTACGAACTATTTGAGGCGATCACTGGGTGTAGTTTCTCTGGAAAGTTAACCTTATTGTTGGCTTTCAACATGGAATTACGAATATCATGTTGTGTCAAAAACGTTCAAATGAAGTTTTCATCGGTTTATGACTCTGTGAATTTATACTAAAGCATATAATACAGAATTGAAGTGTCGATATCTTAGCGAGCATTTCTTCCTTACTTTCCCCTATCTATACAGTACTAGTTAACTTTTACCTTCCTAATATCTGAAACAATCCCTCTCCAGCATTGCTGCATAAAAATTTATCATCCATGCCCTGATTGCAGACACCTGGAGCATCGGGACTCCAATTACAGTTTACGGAATAAATTGCTGCGAACGTTACCGGAGTTATCATAAAACAACAGCCTTGGGGCTTGTTTACACTCTGCCTAGTATTTTTATCATTACATCTTCGAAACGTTAAATTTTATTAACTTATTACGTAGATGTTCGTAGCGGTGGTATTATGGCGGTATGCCAGCGCAGCAGACTGGCGCATGGCGTAGCATATCCAAACAGATTTGATCTCTATCTACATCGGCATTTCCTAGTTGTCATGATCAAGATCGAAGGTCACCGATGTCGTGATAAGGAACGTGGCATGACCTCGGAGCTCAGCGGTCACGGCGCGTGTAACCGCGACCTTACTGTAAACAGTGGGCCGAGAGCGATGCTCGAACGAAACCCACTTTCCAGAGTTTCAACGTTTATTGTTTAAGTTTTGCTGTTAAAATCTCGGCTGTACACCCATCGGAGAAACCCTTGCCTTTAATATCAACCCTAACTCTGTGACATAAAGTCTGGGACTTCAAATACTTGCGTGGCAGGTTGTATGATGTAGATAGGGTACCGGCTGCGCTCCTCAGGTATATTACACCTGATTCTTAAACGGAATACACAGTTACAGCGTGCTGTTTAACTTTATACTTTGTAGCGTTTGCTCAATTAGTTTTGTTGATGTAACAGTTTTCGAATAACGTCTCGGAGAAGTTGAGATTCAGGATTGTTCTAAGTTGTAAAGATAAGTAAATTGTATGTGTGTGTTGGTTCATTAAGTTCCAGTGTTCTGCATTGTAGAGTAGAATGGTAACTTAACGTGTTAGCGACGGCAGAACTTTTGTAGAGTTAAGTTACTATTAGCATAGGTATACCGGATATACTGGGAACAAAGAGTAATTCAATGTACTCAAAATAGTTATATAATGAACATTAATAATTGTGATGCCTTCTTTAATAAATTATGAATCTCAGAACTGCTACGGGCTTCTAAATATATACGAAATATAGCTGTAATACATTCAATATGTTAAAATCTTGAAATCATATTTTAAGGCGTCCGTATACCCAAAAGGAAAACGGGACCCTATTACCAAGATTCCACTGTCCGTCCGTCTATCCATCCGTCCGTCTGTCTCTCCGTCCATCTGTCCGTTCGTCTGCCCGTCCGTCTGTCCGTCCGTTTGTCACCAGGCTGTATCCCATTAACCGTGCTAGTTAGACAGTTGAAATATTCACAGAATATGATGTTTTATTTCTATTGCCGCTACGAGTATAACAACAAATATTAAAAACAGTATATAAGAGGGCTCCCCATACAATAAACGTGTTTTTTGCCGTTTTTATAGATAATGGTACGGAACCCTTCGTGCGCGAGTCCGACTCGCACTTGGCCGGTTTTTTACTATTAACATCCTTCAACTACTCAACTAATAACACATGAACATAAAACTAAAAACCACCCTCTACAATTTGAATGTCTACAAATTCCCAGAAAGCACCGGAAGCTTAGCCGGAAGCTACGTACCCCCACGCCAACTTTTTAAAACAATCCTCGCAGGAATACAGCCATCCCCGGAAGTCTGCCGTCGCGAGTTACGTACTACCTTCAAACAGTTAACTCACTCGAGATGAATGACTAATTACCGACGCTCGTAAGACACCGAGATTTCGGGCTCAGGAACTCGCCCCTTGGAGCCCAATGAGTAAATAACGTAGATACTTTATTTTAAACGGCTTTAGCCGTTTTCCACTGAATCTATGGCAGCAATACTTAACAAAGTCTGGGTGGGAGTGCAGTTTAGGAAGACGCTCTATGAATGAATGGAAAAATAACGATACTAGACTTTATTGAACAAATTAACAAAAGTAGCGACATCAACGTAAATCAGACAATGATAATCAACATAGAAAAGTTTCAAATCAACGCAATTACGTTAAAAATAAATGTAATATTGGCTGAGGCAAAGATGTTTCTTTCTCCATTCATTTCTTGATCACCATCGACACGTAAGGTAGCTATCAAATTCTATTAACCTAAGTAAATTATTCAAGGAAAATCTTCATCTTGGATTCGATGTTGTAAATCGTGGCAACAATGTATGGATAAAGTAACGCAAAGATAGTCAGCAATGGCAAGCCATGGCAAGAAACTGAAGACCGAATTATCCTCCTCACAGAATAGCCCCAGTGCGGATTGTTGCCACAAGGCACATGGCCAAAACATTGGCTACTTTAAAACAAGCTTATTAAAGGCGTTAATTGAATCATACATGCAGCATAACTAACCCTGTCTGCAGCATGTGATATAAATCCAGCCTCGCATCCGTTTGAATTAAATGCATTTAAAGTTTTCTCTGCAAACAAGTGATGAATAGTTGGAACAATTTATTAAGTTCGCCCGTTGGCGCACATCGCCGGACAAGATGTCCATGAAGGGAGAACCGGCACAGACTGAGATACTAAACTACACAGGACTGGGTGAAATAGGGCAGTTGACTGGTAAAAATGGCTTGGATGTCTTTGACTATAATATGAATAAAGAAGGATGATAATTTGTACGTAGCTTGAATTATGTGTAAAAGTAGGAAGAACATCTTTTTTAAATGTATTTCAACCTCATTCTATGAATTTTTATTTTTATAATATTTAAAATAAATCTACCATTTTACAATCATAATGTAACTGAACAAGCTTATTCAATTCGTCTATTGGACAATAGGTACCTATATACTTATACAATCACTTTATATTAATTGCAACTTTTTGATCAAGGCCTTTTTCAGGCATGCAGAGTTCAAACCAAAGGCCCGTTCTACCTTGATCTCGCTACGTTCCCCCGCAGCACCTAGTTTCTCGTTTGAAACATCGCAGTTCGTTGCGAGTGTGGACTGAATTTTATTTGCTTATAATGAGTTGATGAAATATTATTATATTTTAGAACATTCCGGTGGAGTACAAACTTCCACGAAGTTCCTCCTTTGATCTATCTTTCTGGATCACTTTTGAACTCGATTGGAAATGTTTTGGGATAACGGTTTTGCTGAGGAATGGGGCGGGTCGGGAGAAAGTTAGAATTTCGATACTAGGAAACCTGGGTACAAATAAAAAGAAAATGTTGGAATTGTAGCCTTACACTTTGGTGATTACGGCGATTGCTTTTTTCTGAAATCAAACTTTACGCTTTAGCTTTGTATCTTCATTCATCTTGTACGATGTCAGTTTAGTGCAAATCTCAATGTAAACAACCGTCAATTACTGAACGAGCACCTCTACTGAACTGAGGTTAGCACTGTAACGTGGAATAACTTTCAATTCACAGGAGTTCCAGGATTTACAGGAGCAAGTCGCCAATAAAGGAGGTATATTATGTTTTTGTGGAACCCTTGTTCGATGAATAGTAATACGCAAAGAATGTTACAGAATTCAATGTATTTTCATTTGGCTGTAATACGTGGGCGGAGGGACGCAATGTCGCTCAAGGCGGTTGACAGGACGCTACTTACCATAACTCTGTCACTCGGCAGTACTCGGCACCCTTCTCACTACGACGCTAGACAATATTATAGCCATGAAATGATCCTAATCGTTTCTGATGCTTTTACTTTGTACGGGTTTTGTGCGAAAACAAGCTAAACCCGTTATTATAATAGGAAGAAACTTATTTTTAAATTATAGCGTTGTCATCTATTACGGCTTTATTTTGTTTTGTATTTTATAAGTCTTTGAGGCAAGAAGCCTTGTCTCGGAATGCATGGGACATTATCCACCATAGTGGCACTTGTTCCGAAATGCTTTTATTCTAGGACCGGACGAAAAATTTGTGTAATTCTAACTAATCTACAAAAAACAACTATTAGGAAAATATTTCAGTATTTTCATCATATAATATCAAAACCTTTTTTACTCGCCAACAAAAAGTTCAGAATTCTTTAAATTTTTACCAACGGAGAGAACGATTTTAGTATAAAATGTATTCTAAGAAATGGGAAATAATTAATTCCATTTCATAACCCATTTAAAACTCTGTATTAAAATACGCTTTGATGAATGAACACGCCATTATAATTTATTTTCCGTACGTTTGTGTCTAGCGCAAGACGAGACTAATGTATTTACAATCCATTAAGTACTTCAGCGTACTTCTACTTTACCGAGCGCTTAAACAAACACTCTAAAACATAAGCTATAGAGTTGATAATAAATTGGCTGGGAATTCATGTTTAAGTTAACAGTACGAAGTGTCTTAAACAAGACAATTTGAAGTAACACCTAGTCTTAGGTGGGCAGATTTATAGGGGTAACTTGGGGGTGTTTTGTGACGTCATTAGGTAGGTACCTACTATAGGTAGTGTTTTAGTGCTCTAGGCATCTGAGAGGAAGTTACGAGTAGACTTAGAAGAATAACACATAGAAGTCAAGTACTCGCTAGCGCCGTGTAGCCATTTTTACTGAGGCTTTTTGGGCCTAGTTAGGACTTGATGCGCTATTGCTTTAAATCAAAGCTTTTATGGTAGATATTTTTCATTTTCCTTGTTTTTGGACTAAATACCGACGCATGCGACATTTTCATTGCGGTTCTGTGCTTTTTAGATAAGATAATGACACCGCACTCACGTACATACACAATTACACACACATTGATAAAACAGTAGCTTCACTTTTGAGTGAAACTACGCATGGAACTATCCTTCTCTGCGTTATTATTCTAAGCAGGTAGATGTCTATTTGGGTTGCCTAGTTAGGGAGTTAGAGGGATGGTGGCCGAGTGGTAACATGTGCGCTTTAGAATCTCACAATACTGGGGTCGATTCTCGACCCTGCGCCAATGACTTTTCGTAAGTCATGTCCAGTGTTCCATCGCTAAGTGCTTTGGAGGGCACGTTAAGCCGTCGGTCCTGGTTGCTATCGATTGATAGCGGTCGTTAAGCCACTTCAGAGGCCGTTGGGCGGTCTGATAATCTCTGATATTAGAGGGTAGTAGAACATCATACGACAAATAACGACGGTTAGGGAGTAATGTGCAGTTTCTTTATCCTACTTTTTTAGCTTGCCTTAATTTTTCTCTCACTTTATTTTTTTATAAACGTAGCCCCTCATTTCTTCTGTGTCGTGGGTAACGTTTACAGACAATAATTTCACATACACATAACACCCAGACCAGAAACAAATATTATGTGGATCACAGAAATATTTGTTCCGGGTGGGCATTAACCCCGCGACACCAAGCGCAACAGTCCGGTTGCTCAGCCACTACACCGAACGCCTTGTAATAACTATGCTAGTTAGATTTTCGTATGGATGATGTTCAAACCTTAGTCAGGTGCTTGCAAGACAATTTTGACTCGGCTTCCGGTGTTCAATAGAGTTGATGCTTTGCATGTCTGTCAAGTTCTAATGACAATAATTATCGGATACGATGATATATAATTATAGAGGTGTAGGAGGTCAATGTACTCCACAGTGAGTGACAGTATATTGATGGTGCTTGGGCTCATTATGTTTAGCGTACGGCATTGAACAAGTATACGTAGCTATTCTATCAAAGCGTAAAGAGACAAAAAAGTTAGCGAAAAATTAGTGACTGTGTGAGTATTTTAACAAGTGTTTGAGCCGAATACTACGCCATGTTGCGCAACAAGGCAGTGCAACATTGCATGCCTAATTGGCCACGTTCAACTTCGCTCATCAACTTATGTTACAAAACTTTGATACGTGATACATTGATAATACAGATACGTCATTTTCAAACTCTACCCGAAAATGAATACTTCCGTCGGAACCTCGAAACCCCAAACATTCAATCATCAAACCCTTTAACGACATCACGTTACAAACGCTGAAGTTCACTCATCCATCAATCGGTATACGCATTTATTCAATTTGGCAACACCGCGGGTAATTTTATTAGGCAAAAATGAACGAAGTAAATTGCAACACATGATTGATACGGTCCTCGGGTAATATAGAATGTGTAAACATAATTATCGATTTCAGATACAGAATGTTTTATTTGATACTGGCAACTTGTTTTTATGGGCGAGATTAAAAATTACCTAGGGTTGCTTTGCAAGTATAACCTTTTATCTTTGGACGTGCTTATGCTTACATCTTTGGGGCAAATGGTCATAAGGTAAGATATCTTTATTGCAGTCCAAGACATAATACAAGAGAAATGGTTATACATATACAAGTAAAGTGAGCGGCCTAATTTCTAAACAGCAATCTCTTGCAGATAACCTTGGGATCATTATTAGCCTACATTTTTTAAGTTTTTATCTCTCTTTTTTGCGTTTTACTCGTTATAATCCTGAATATATTCGTTTATAACACGAGTTTTTAAAGTTTTAAAGTAAATTTACAAAATAAAAAAAATAGTTCTTGTAATAGTAGGTAGTAGAATATTGTTAGTATAATAATAAATTTGGCATTTATTGCGACATCTCTCGTGGTGATTCATTAATTCTATATATTAGTTTAAATAAAATTAATTAATGATATATTTGCATTGTCAATATAATTATCTCAACTAACAAATATTTGAGAATGCGATCGCAACACTAGATTTATTAAGTTTACATAATTAATTCACTTAAAAAATCTTTTTTATCAGCCAACTAGAATCACAACCTCCTCTGCAACTTGCTTAGACAATGTTTTTTGTAACTGTGAACCACAAAGCATGGCTATATGTGACAAGCTTAGCTCGGATCATTGTGGCCAAAGCACTGTGTTTCCATGCAGATCAAATAAAATCTCCCCGGAGTTTACTTACAGACCCATTACCACCAACCGTATGGAACAGTTTTCAGAAGGCATTGTTAAGCAACTTACATATCTACCGTTTGTTGAGAATCCAGATGAACTTTGCAATTCGTTGTTCAATATGATAGATAAACAGTTCAACGCTATATTTAAATTGAAAACATGTAGAGGTAAAATCAAGGCGAGATTTGATGGCGACTGGGCTACACCGGGTATCTATAAAAGCAGGAATAAATTGTATGACTTATATTCACAAAAAAGTATAAATGCAGATGACACTAAATTTTTAGACTACCTATGTGAAACAATACTCAAAGACTTTCAAATCTGTGTGCCGTACCGCGAAGTCTCTTCATTTGAGTAGAAAAATTAAGCAATCTGAAGACAAAATCAAAACGACGTGGAAAATAATCAACAATGAAACCGGCAAAATTAAGCCTCGGGACCGTAAATTTGTTTTAAATATAAACCAAAAATTAATTTCTAATGATTGCGAAGTAGCCAATGCGTTTGAATATTTTTTTACCAAAATACCTATAGTTACTACTCAGTCGTTACATTCATCCCCGGTTGAGGCTGCTTCCTTACTACAAAATAATGTTGAAAGGTGTAATGATGTATTTAAATTCAAACATATTAATGTAGACACGATTGTTAAGACTTTTAAATTGCTTAATATTAAAAACACCGAGGATCTTTGGGGAATATCAACAAAAATTTTAACTTGTATTGTTAGTTCTATTGCCCCATACTTGGTCGTTATTTTTAATATGAGTGTTGATGAAGGAGTTTTTCCCGACGTAATGAAATATAGTAAACTGATACCTTTGTATAAATCCGGCAATAAAAGTGATCCTACTAATTACAGACCAATCTCAATACTTCCCGCTCTTAGTAAAATCTTTGAAAAAATTATTCTTAATCAATTACTGACTCATTTTAATTTGAACGGTCTGCTTCACAGTGAACAATATGGCTTCACTAAAGGCCGTTCCACCACAGATGCAGGGATAAGGCTCTTAAAGCATATTTTCGATGCTTGGGAGAAGTCACAGGATGCTATTGGTGTTTTCTGTGACCTATCCAAAGCATTTGACTGCGTTAGTCACGAAACATTAATTTCTAAATTACAACATTACGGGGTTCATGGGAAAGCTCTCGATCTAGTCTTCTCGTATCTCAGTAACAGAATCCAGAAAGTGGATATAAATGGAGTTAAGTCATCTGGGTCTCTCATTACAATGGGTGTTCCTCAAGGTTCAATTCTGGGGCCATTCTTGTTCTTGGTGTATATTAACGATCTTGCCTTTTTTGTAAAGAACTTATGTGATATTGTTTTGTTCGCTGATGACACGTCACTTATTTTTAAGACTGACAGAACTAAGAACAATTTTGACGATGTTAACAAGGCAATCGCGCTAGTTCTTAAATGGTTCACGATCAATAATTTAGTGCTAAATTCTAAAAAAACTAAATGTGTCAAATTCTCGCTGCCCAATGTTAAAAGAGACCCCACAAATTCATGTATTTTAATTAATAATGAGGCTATAGACCAGGTAGATTCAACTATATTCCTGGGAATTAATTTAGATTCAAAATTACAGTGGGGTCCTCACATATCATCTTTAACTGGAAGATTGAGCTCTGCAGCTTTTGCTGTACGTAAAATCAGACAGTTTACTGATGAAGCCACTGCAAGATTAGTATATTTTAGTTACTTTCACAGCATTATGTCATATGGCATTCTGTTGTGGGGCAAAGCCGCGGATATTCAATCAGTGTTCGTGCTACAGAAGAGAGCAATTCGTTCGATATATAATATGAAAACCCGCGATTCTCTCCGGGAACGGTTTAAAGACATCAGCATTCTTACAGTGGCTTGCCAATATATATATGAAAACTTATTGTATGTTCGTAAAAATATTAACACGTTTACTAAAAATAGTGACGTGCACAATTTCAACACTAGAAATAAAAATAAACTGAATGTACCAAGATTTCGGTTGCAGAAGGTTAATGGTTCATTTATGGGGAACTGTATACGCTTTTATAATAAGTTACCAGAAGGAATAGATCAATTATCCATGCAAAGGTTTAAAATTTATATCAAGGTTAATCTCATCAAGAAAGCCTATTACACTGTTAATGACTATGTTAAAGATAAAAATGCATGGCCTCAATGTCCCCAGCTCCATGATAATAATAATTAACGTGAATTTTATGAATTATTTTGTTCGTGTGTGTTAATCTATATATTGTATGTTTGTTAATTTATATGACTGAAAAAAGAATTTGAAAAATAATAAGTTAAAAAATGACATCCCCGTAGAGTTTCTTGGTGCTGTCTTCTCTAACGGGCGTATTCCGAAGCACTGGTAGAGTCAACGGAGTTTCCTTTTCCTGTCCAGAATCTTGGTACAGTGCTTGAAAAGGAAACATCCTTTTTTCAAAATCAAACCATAATCAATTTCAATTTGTTTTTATAATAATAATAGTTGTTTAATTCTTATCTAAATAAATAACATTACTGTTTAATTTAATGTATCATACTTTATGTTTTTATGATTCTCTTGTAACTTTTGTTTGACTTGTAAAAGTGCGATTTAATTGCCTATTTACAATAAATGCTTTGACTTTGACTTTGACTTTGAAATTAATTCGTAAGATAGGTAGCCTATTTTAGGTCTCGTGTTCTTTTTATCTTTACTATACTTACTTCATTATGCAGAACTGCAGGTATGGGTTACAATTAACAATTTGTTCGTTAACTCATAAATTAACGCTTTTGTATAGAAATCAAAAATTCAAATCCATCAAATGAAAATTGTGAATGAAATCAAAAAGTTTCTCTGGCCGTTAACGAAGCGAACTTGTAACAACGCAACGTTTGATTGAAATTCAATTTGCAACTTAAACGTTTTAAATACATAACAAATTGTGATTATTGGGAGAAACGTTTGAACAGCCAAATATGTTTTTATAGGAAGCGATGGAAAACAAATATCCCAATTCACTGTATTAGATAATCATTATCCAATCAATGTGGGTTGATCCTAATATTAAACACTTTAATTTTTAACGGCCATAGAGATTATTAACGTCGTTCAATGTGGCAACGCCATTACCTATAACTTATGTTTTGTAATTTATCCAAGTGTAGTTGTAAGTTATGACATAGTAACCATCGGCTTGTGCATCCATAAAAGTCATGTATGTAATCCTCTCATGATACAGTAAACGCCTGGCAGGGTAGCTTACACTGAAATAATTTATTGTCGACTGTTAAAACAGCAATGTAATCATGCATCATATTGTTGCACAGCTTTGTTTGCTTCTAAAATAGCTTTGTGCCGCATTATGATACACTACGGGGTTACTTCGAACAATCGCCTGATATACGGACCGAGAGCTCAAAGCTTCGTTCCCAGACCTCGGCTACATCTACTGCTATAAATCCCGTGAGACCTGCCCCCCCCCTCCCCCTTCTCCCCACTCGAGATAACGCGCAAAACACAGATAACGTTCCTCGATTGATCGTCAATGAGTAGAAATTCATTTATCTCAACCAAACCTTAAGCAAACTGCTACACGAAGAAATATCGACCCATACTGATACAGCGGAGAGTTCACTTTGGTCTGTACTCTAGCACAATGGCGCGGGCTTAAGGTGCGATCCCGCTATAGCGCATCCATTTTCTAGTCGAAAGGCATAACGCTTTACAGATTGAATAAAATCATAATAAATGTCGAAATCTCTCGACTACTTAGCACGTAATTGCGTTCGTCAAAGATCAAAGTAAACGAATCTAATTTTAATTTAAGGGCTTACTTTGGCGAGGTTACTCCAGTTTTATGGGCGGAATTTCCATAATTATTTAAGTTCGTCGTTGCCTAGATTTAGTATTTTTCTCTCGTAATTTCGTGAGTTTGTCCACCAAGTTTCAGTTATGATTATACAGTGTAAGAAAATATTCTGTCAAACATGTAAGCAACTTTCAGTTTGATGCAATTACAATGTAGACTGCAAATTTCTCTCTTGCTTAATGTCGGATTTCTCTCTTCCAATACATTTTGTTACTGTTACATAATTATTTTTCCACTTCAAAAGTAGGTTCCTTTTTGATTTATTTCACAGTTTTCCTATGTGAGCAATAACTTAAGACCTATCAAATGTATGTTATTTGAGTAAATTGTTCTCAAATTTGACTTTGGCGCTCTGGCTACTTCGCGGACGCATCCTCGAGACCAGCCCTTAAGTCACGAAGCACATAATTTGTGAACGCTATCGACACCTAGATAAAACCGTGTGATTCGGCGCGACTTTAATTTCTTTCCCCACGATAAATGTTCTAACACACGTCCCTTTCTTATATGGGCCGACAGAAAGAGACAAACTGCTTCAAACAAAGAAGTTTAGTTATTGCAGGGAAGTTAAATTGTGTTGTTGTGTTTGGAATGCTTCGCTGTTGTTGGCTTCGCTGTTAGCGGTGCGCGCGACACTTCTAGATACTGTTTATTGAGTTTGAATGTAGGTCGACGTAATTTAGTTCTTGATTGGACAAGTAAATACTTAGGCGGTTTGCTGTAAGCTACTCAGGTATTAATAGATAAAGTTAGGTGAGCTAGTAAATAATGGACGGTACTTGATAGACTGGTTGTATTTCTTACAATTCACTGGTTTTAACTCTATGTAAAGTCTTTGTTTTAAACGGTCATACCGAAATGTGCTCTCTCAGCCTTCATGGGACCGTTATAGTACGTCTTGGGCCACAAGCAATGAATTATTAAATACGTACTTAGAGGCGCTAAGGACGACTTGACAGCTGATGTTAGCGATCGCTACGTCGCTTCGCGTCGTTTAGCATGAATATTAGTTAGAATTATACACATTACGTTCCTGACCTTCTGAATAAAAAAAACACTCGAACTGAGAACCTCCTTCTTTTTGGAAGTCGGCAAAGGAAGTTCCGCTATTTTATCATCTAAGTAGAGGCCCGAAAACTTATCCTCATTATTATATAAATACTAGCTGCGCCCCGCGGTTTCACCCGCGTTTCACATTATAAAATCTACAGGGCGGTGGCTATTAGGTACGACTTGTAACATTGTGTCAGAGTAAATACTGAAGTTAGGTCGTTTTTCACAGTTATTATTGCACTGATGGACAGGAAAACAGTGATGATGATGATGACTTGTAGCCTATATTGTGTCTCTAAACTATCTGCATACAACATTTCGTGCAAATTAAGGTACTATTTCTCAGTTTAGCCCCATGTGTATTGTGTAAGTTGGTATATAAGTTATCAAAATACCAAATTTCAAGCCAATGGGGTAGTTTTTCACAGTTTTTATTGCACTGATGCAAAACGGTGACGGGGATAATGAGGAATTAAAGCCTAAGTCGTAAGTTGCGGGATAACCTATCTACGTACGAAATTTTACGCACATTAGGTGTTTTATCGCATTGATGGAAAACGGCGATGATTATGATGATGACCTAATAATATGTTCGTAGCCTATGTCCTAAGTTGGAAGATAACCTATCTGTGAACCAAATTATCTCCCACCACTCTCCCCTCTTCCCCCTCTCCCCTATTTCCCCCCCCCTCTTTCTTCCCACTGTCCTACGTTCTCCCCCCACTCTCCCTTCTTTCTCTTCCCACCCTCCCCTCTTTCTACCCGCTCTCCCCCTCACTTTCTCCCCACTCTACCCTGTCTCTCCCCCCACTCTCCCCTCTTTCTCCCAGCTCTCCCCTCTTTCTCCCCGCTCTCCCCACCCTCCCCTCTTTCTCCCCGCTCTACCCTCTCTTTCTCCCCACTCTACCCTCTTTCTCCCCCACTCTCCCCTCTTTCTCCCTCCCCCCACTCTCCCCTCTATCTCAACCTACTCTCCTCTCTTTCTCCCTCCACTCTCCCCACTTTCTTCCACACTCTCCCCGCTCTCCCCTCTCTTTCTCCCCACTCTCCCCTCTTTCTCCCCCTTTCCCCCATTCTCCCCCTCCCCCTCCCCCGCACTCTCCCCCCTCTCCACCCATCGCACTCTCCCCCTTTAAATAACGATCCGTTCAGCCGTTTATTGTGGTCCGTAAGGGGTGCATCTAAAAATATACCTCATAATTTCAACCCCTTGCTTTACCCCCTTTAGGGATGATTTTGGACAAAAGCTGAAACCCGTATTTCTTTATCTTCTACCAAAAGCCTAAATATACATTTTCAGATTCCTAACTTGAAGAATTATTAATTACCCATACAAACTTTCAACCCCTATTTCATCCCTTTCGAGATTATTTTTTGAGACAAAAGATAGCCTATGTCCGTCTCATAGGTCCAATCTACCCTTATACCAAATTTCATCGAAATCGGTCCAGCCGTTTGAGCGTGAAGAGGTAACAAACATACATACACACTCACAAACTTTCGGCTTTATAATATTAGTAAGATACTAAAAATTAGAGAGTTCTTACATTTCAAAATTTAATTGTGAAAGATGTCGTTAATTTTAATTCATATTAATAATATACAATTGGGTAAAATAATCCAACGTAAAATTCTAGGTATCACCGTAACTCTCATTGACAAGCGTGGCAGCGCTTACCTATGGACGAAGGATACTGCTCTGCTCATATTCTCCATTACGTAAAAATAACCCAAAAATTAGAACCGAATCAGTTCAAAGCACCTATTAGAAAGTATTACCTTCGTAGATTACATTGTGTAAGTTATTTCAATTAACTCCACAATCCCACTTCTGAACAAGGCACAGATCTAAAAGCTAGCTTAGTAAGTAAACCGTGCCACCTGAAGATCTGAGACAGTGACGTAATGAAGCGAATAATGACCGGGTACTACAGCTGGCCTGAATTTCAGGAGGAGCGCGCTGACCGCTGCGAGTAAACCCGACGGCGGCGGCCATATCTCGGTGACCGCAGCGCGGGTACTGCATTACAGGTAGCAGGGCCACAGATTAAACATCACTGGCTGCGGCTCACACCGAGGGGCATCTACGAACGCTCATATTTCAAGGAACTCGTATAATATACCGCCTGAAATATGATTACTCTGGTATACTTTCGAGAGTGAGTATATTATATTTTTTATTAAGAGGAGGATCTTAAGGATCGACTTATCGGCGGATCCATTTTAAACAGAAAAAATATGTAAAAGATCCTTCAACATTCTAAGCTAAACCTCTGAATGTCGTGACTGAATGTCGTGACTGAATGTCGTGACTGAATGTCGTCGTGACTGAATGTCGTGAACCAAAAGAGAGATGGGAATGGGGAGACAAGGCAGAAATAGAGAGACATGGGAATGGGGTGAGCCGGGAATGGATGGGAATTGGTACAGATGGGAATGGGTACAGATGGGAATGGGAAGAAATGAGAATGGGGAGAGATGGGAATGGGAAGAGATGAAAATGGGAAGGGACGGAAATGGGAAGAGACAGGAATGGGAAGAGATGGGAATGTGAAGAGATGGGAATAGGGAGAGGTAGAAATAAAGTGAGATGGGAATGGGTACAGATGGGAATAGAAAAAGATGGGAAAGGGATGAGATGGGAATTGGGTACAGTTGGGAATGGGTATAGTTGGGAATGGGTACAGTTGGGTATGGGTACATATGGAAGTGGCTACAGTTAAGAATGTGTACGGATGGGAATGGGTACAGTTGGGAACGGGTTCTGTTAGGAATGGGTACTGTTTGGAATGGGGAAAAAATGGAAATGGGTGTAGGTGGCAATAGGAAAATATGGGAATGTTACAGGGGGGAATAGGGTGTTGGAAATGGGTACAATTGGGAATGGGTATAGTTCGGCATGGGTACAGTTGCGAATCGGTATACATATGGGAATGGGTACAGTTGGGAATGGGTACATATGGGAATGGTAAAAAATGGGAATTGGTACAGATGGGATTGGGGGAAAATGGGAATATGTACAGATGGCAATGGGAAAATATGCGAATGGGTTTGGTTGGGAATTGGTTCTGTTGGGAATGGGGGAAAAATGGGAATGGGTGTAGATGGCAATGGGAAAATATGGGAATGGGAGATGAGATGAGATGTGATGTGATGATGTCGTTCAAGTCAAAGTCGTCGAAATGGAAGTAGTTCATAGTACAAAAATAAATAAATAACATTGTATGGATACCTGTAACTCGGCCGATTGGCCGAGATGAACCCCAACTCTTGTATAGGGGTGTTTCCAAAATATTATTTTATTGGGCACGTACACAATAGGACGTTGTCAATCCATGCAAAATGATTCGAAATTTTCTTTCATTATTCATTCAGTTTTTGCGGTCAACTGACAGTTATTTGTATGACACAGCTATATTACGCTCCGGTGTAATGTCGTCAGTAGCAAATCCTGCAGTGTCCGGCCATCTCTCCGCGTCGCTCCAGATTTAATCTGAGCGTCTCGGGGTAGCCGGGACCCTCTTGCCGAATTAAGTCTCACTTATAGTTAATACACTTAAACTCGACTGAATGTGTATTAGAAGTACACTTATTTGGTACACCTTGGAGGTAAGTGGCTGTTTAATATTAAACTGGTGATTATTCTGTTTGTGAAACGTCGTTTTGATTAGGACTAGTAGTTTCCAGTTTCTCACTCTCTTTGAAATGATAACGTTCCTAATAGAAACATAGGACAATCAATCTTGGAAACTATTATAATTATCTCAACAGCAACATCTGCTGGTCTGTCTAATTCGATTAACAACAATACAAAAGCGTCAAAACAAATCTCACAATTTCTGCTAAATACACACCTAAACTAACCTAGATGTTTTGTGTTCAAACTACCTGGTATTGACACGTCGCCGTAGCTTATCATCGTCATCACCATCTACAACCCATATCCGACTGCTGAGCATAGAGGAGCATTAGGCACAACGAGGGCCAGTCTGAATTGGTAGATCACATTCCGCCGATAAGTTCTTTTGCCACGTTTTCCTTCACCGAAAAACGTTTAATCATAATTTTCCGGTAGATATATATTTACAAGAACCCCATTGGTATTGGTACGTGGCCACTGGAATTTGTATTTAAACCCGTTTCTTGGCAGGCGAACGTTTTACCACTAGACTATCACGTACTACATATTTATAGACCTGTTAAGGATTCACCCTACATAGGAAATGCAGACGTAGCACCGAACGTGTTGACCCCAATCAATATTCAATATTGCATCAGCCATCGAACATGCATCGGACCATGCGGTTTTGCACACGGCCCGAGTCAGCACAATGGGACCAGCGGCTTTGCACACGGCCCGACTCCCCGAGTCAGCACAACGCGAACGCGGGGTCGCCGAGCCTCGGTTTACCTAGTTTTTAAGCACTTTTGTTTCAACCATCGAACGATTGTCATCTTTTACTTTATAATTAAATTTATCATTTTTAATTTCGGTTTTTTTTGGAACCTACCCTGCGACCCCACGTATTTGGCGCAGTCGGTAGGATACTCGCGGGACGCTTAGCGAGTCGGGATAAAACGGGAATATCGTATTCACAAACCGCGCGCGAGCTACCCGGGTGGCTATCTACCACCAGCACGAGTATCCAGAATCTACACGGCGGCGTTGCAGGAGGGTGTATCCAGCCATTGATACGCAAAGGAAACCGAATTATGCATATGTGAGTACCTTGAATCTTCTTGTGTTTGCTCTCCTTACCTTGTAGTTAAATTTAATCATCCAAGATTTTCCATCCACGGCAATCGAGGACCCTTAGACCTAGTAACAGTGCTAGAATAGATGTAGTAGACGCGAATAGAGATTTAAATAATTCAAGTGATAGTAATAACAGTGTTGAAGTAGTGAGTTACGGAAATATGGCTGACTTAGATAATATTTTTAAGGCCTTACGCCTTGTCCCTGAGTTCGACGGGAACCCTAATGTGTTAACTAGATTTATAGGGTTGTGTGATCGATTGGTAGAGCAGTTTACCACCGGAGAGCAATCTAACGATCTTAATACGCTTGCTCTCATTAATGGTATATTAAATAAAGTCACCGGGAACGCTGCCCGCCTAATTAATTCTAACGGGATCCCGGAACACTGGAATGGCATTCGAAACGCATTAGTAAACAATTTTGCAGACCAGCGCGATGAGACCGCTCTCTATAATGACTTAGCCCTTTTAGTCCAGGGACAGAATTCCCCTCAGGAATTCTACGAGCGCTGCCAAAGCTTGTTCAGTACAATAATTACATATGTTTCATTACACGAATCTGTTCAGACGACGGTTGACGCGAAGCGAGATCTTTACAAAAAGCTCACCTTGCAAGCATTCCTACGTGGGCTCAAAGATCCCTTGGGATCTCGTATTAGATGCATGCGCCCTGAAACGATTGAGAAGGCCCTTGAATTTGTACACGAAGAAACTAACACCATGTACATGCAGAACCGAAACGAGTATTTACACTCAGATAGGAAACCCGCGGCTCAATCAGTTGTAGGTAATAAGCCTCAATCATTTGTCATGCCTTTCAAACCTCTTAGCGTACCCGGCCCTTCTAGGCCCTTCGCGATGCCACAACAGCCTATGTGGAGACCGCAATTTAATCATCAACCACGTCTGGCGGGCCCATCGCGTACGCAACAGATGTTTCGTGCAGCGCCCCCAAATTACAGCGCTCAAGAGAACGCCTTTAGACTACCCCCGCGCCCAGTGCCATCAGCACCGCGCCCTATGAGTGGCGTTAGTCACTTTGCCCCCAGAAACTTGCCGTCAACCTCTTTCGCCAATGCGCATGATTGGAGAAAATTCGGGAATCCTCCCCCTACTAACTATTTCAAATCCAGGGAGATGAACTTCAACGATTGCTTGGGGTACGAACCCAACTATGAGCCCTATCAATCTTATCAAGTCTATGAGACTTATGATCCCGCATATTATGCCCACGACTTTGACGGTCAAGATTATTATCAACCCTATTCTGGAGTTGAATACGAACCCCCAACAGTTGAGGAGGCTCCTGAAGCCAGTCAGGATTTTCAGGAAGCACCTCCGTCCGGAAAATCAAAATAGAGGTCAACTTACAGACGCAACGTCAACTACCTTACATAGAGATTACATCGCCACCATTGAAGTTGCTCATAGACACAGGTGCAAATCAATCATTCATAAGCCCCTTTGTAGTTGAAAAACATTTTAGTGACCTACCCTTAAATTACACCCCTTTCGAGGTTTGTAATGTCCATGCTGTGAGCCGTAATGACTATTCCATTACCCTGCCCACCTTTACAGAACTGCGAGATGAAAACGAAATTACATTGTTCGTCTATAACTTCCACGATTACTTTGATGGGCTGATAGGATCCGATCTTTTGGATAAGTGGGAAGCTACGATTGATTATAAAAATAAGACTCTTACGACACGGAATGCTTCAAATCCCATCAAAGTCTACGATTCACGCAATGCAAACTTGTACGAAGACATTATCCCAGCCGGCTCATCAAAATTAATTAAAGTACCTATTAATGTTAGAAATGGTGATGCCCTCGTACCAGAGCAAGTAATATCAAATTGTGTAATCAGTGATTGCGTAACAACCGCTAGTAATAGCAGGGGCATTCTAGAAGTGCATAACCCTACTCGTAATGACGTCATATTTTCTATGGACCGCGCTGTTTGCGCCGAAGTTTATAATGCGGAGTGCACGCGTACGAAGGCTGACCGTAAGCGAGCCGATGACGTCATTTCGCGATTACGCACCGATCACTTAAACGTCGAGGAGCGCGTTAACCTAGAAATCTTGTGCGCGCGTTATGCAGACGTATTTTATGTAGAAGGGGAACCGCTAACTTTTACAAATCAAATCAAACATCGTATTAAAACTACTGACGAAGTCCCGGTCTATACTAAAAGTTATCGGTACCCATTTGTGCATAGACAGGAGGTACAGGATCAAATGGCGAAAATGTTAGAACAACGTATCATCCGACCTTCAAACTCAGCATGGAGTTCACCCATTTGGGTTGTCCCTAAGAAGGCAGACGCCTCAGGGAAAGTCAAATGGCGAATAGTAGTAGACTTTCGCAAAGTCAACGAAAAGACAATTGATGATAAATACCCTATACCTAATATTGCTGACGTCCTGGATAAGCTGGGGAACTGTCAATATTTCACCACGCTAGATCTTGCCAGCGGCTTCTACCAAGTCGAAATGGATCCCTCTGATATTCCCAAGACCGCCTTCAATGTCGAGCATGGGCACTTTGAATTTCTTCGTATGCCCATGGGTCTGAAGAATAGCCCTTCCACTTTTCAAAGGGTTATGGATAACGTGCTCAGAGATCTACAGAACACCATTTGCCTAGTCTACCTGGATGACATAATTGTCTTCAGCACCTCCCTCCAGGAGCACATGGTCAACCTTGAAAAGGTATTTCAAAGGTTACGGGAATCGAACTTTAAAATCCAAATGGATAAGTCGGAGTTTCTAAAACTAGAAACGGCTTACCTTGGACACGTTATCAGTAGAGATGGTATTAAACCAAATCCGGATAAAATAACGGCTATAACAAATTATCCAATTCCAAAAACCGCAACTGAGTTTAAGCGATTTTTAGGGCTACTGGGATACTATCGGAAGTTTATTCCTGACTTTGCGAAAATCACGAAGCCCATGACTCAGTGTCTTAAGAAAGGATCCAAGATTCTAATGAGCAACGACTACGTAGAGTGTTTTAAAAAATGTAAAACACTTCTTGTAAACGATCCTATTCTACAGTACCCTGATTTTAATAGAGAGTTCATATTAACCACCGACGCCTCCAACTTGGCTATAGGCGCAGTGCTTTCACAGGGAACTGTAGGGTCCGACAAACCAATCGCGTACGCTTCACGTACCCTAAATACAAGCGAAATTAATTATAGCACGATAGAGAAGGAATTACTAGCGATTGTGTGGGCTACGAAATACTTTCGCCCTTATCTCTTCGGGCGGAAATTTAAGATCATCACGGACCACAGGCCGCTACAATGGGTGATGAACCTTAAAGAGCCTAACTCACGTTTAACGCGATGGAGGCTCAAGCTAAGCGAGTTTGACTACACTGTAATATACAAGCAAGGGAAATTAAACACCAACGCGGATGCTTTATCTAGGGTAGAAATTCATAACGACGAGGTAAACTCTGTGGCTGTTAATGTTTCGGAAAGCCCACCTAGTGTGGCAGGTTCAAGTACAATTACTGTACATACGGATGCTGAGAACCCCATCTTAGAGGTGCTGTTACGAAACCCCATACACGCCGACCGCATAGAGACGGAAACGCTGACGCTTGCACTTTTAGCGAGGCCAGCGTTTCCGATATCATGCATATTTCGGTCTGGTAGTTTCCCACGTTTCTAAGTCAGTCAGACTTGAACTTCGGGCGCGGTCAGATATTGTTTATGTTCTAATATCTTTTACTAATTTTCAATTTCCATAATATAATATTTTTTCTAGTTTAATAAAATCTTTTTTTTAAAAACCGTTTCCTGACCCACCCCGTAACAGTGGTGTCAGAAGTGGGATGAGTTGGCAAAATTAAGCTAACCATCTCATACGGGTCAAAAGGAAAGTTCGCTTGTGCTCGCCATCAACCTGGTGTCCCGCGCTGGCCCTGAGCCGCGTGGACCCCAAAGCTGCCGCCGTCGCCCCGCTGTGCCCCAACTTTGTTTACGCTGGTATTGTACCGCGTAAACCCTGAGACCGTCGCCGCGTCTGACTCCCGTTCTCGTCCATCGCTGGCTGTGTGCCGCGTGGACACCGCCGCATCACGCTGTATCCTGGTACAAACACGGGCTGTGTGAGCCCGTAGTCTCCGCGCACTCGCCGCCATCCGCCGCTCCTCTTCGCCACCGCTCCTGCGTTCCTGGGATAGAAGTCTACCTGGAATCGAGGCTGCCCACCGCTGCCAACCTGCTGCCACTGTATCGTCAACCCCGATAGCCGACACAGGATGTTCACCGTGCAAGTCGTAATCGTCCTGTGAGTAGAACCTATTTTTATCCGTTATTGCCACAGTCTACTCACTTATCCAACTGACTAATACTAAATTCGTTCAATACCTTATTTCAATAAGTAAATAATTTGATTCTATATCTGTGTTGTTCGCTCGTATCGTATACTATTTCCATCATGTCCCAAAAAAGTGAATTATCCGATAAGGTTTTAGAATCCGCTGCATCACCCGAGTTTCCGATCAATGTTTTGTGTAATTTTATAAATACTTACAAGGGAGATAGAGAAACGTTGCCGGCGTTCCTCACTAATTGCAAAAATGCCCTCGAGCTGGCCTCACAAAACCAAAAAGGGCTACTTTTCAAATACATTATTTCAAGGCTAGAAGGAAAAGCCCAAATTGCATGTACCACCAAACTTTTCGACAATTTCGATGAACTAAAAACTTTCCTCCAGCTAAACTTTGGTGAAAGGAAACATTACTCCCACTTGTTGTTAGAACTGCAGTCATGCAAACAGTTACCGAACGAAACGGTAGCCCAGTTCGCCCTTCGGGTTGAAACTTACGTCACAGAACTCCAGTCTGAAATTCACAATTCAGAGACTTATAAAAAAGACCTGCCTGGTAGAATAGCAATGACCGAAGACCTAGGTCTCCACACGTTCTGTCTGGGTCTTAGCCCGCGTATCAGCGCGATCGTTCGCGCGAGGGACGTTAAAACCCTCAACGCTGCGATTAACCTAGCTATCAGCGAAGAAAAAGTCCAAAATGTACTATATAGAACCGGTAATGGAAGTTCAGTTCCCTCAGGGTCCATGACTTGTAGGTTTTGTCACAAGTTAGGGCATGCCGAAAAAGATTGCCGCGCTAAAAAGATGCAAGCTTTAGTCCCGAGTCCACCTCAAGGACTCCCCATGCAACAATATCGCGCTCAGAGACCCCCGATACAACAATTTCAACAACAAAGGGCCCCTTTCCAACAGCATCAGTTCCAAAGACCTGCTGCACCACAAGTGTGCAGATATTGTAAAAATATAGGACACGACATATCACAGTGTATAAAACGTAGAGTTAATAACTCGCGACAAGGCACGTTTCAACGTAGCCTCCCGCAACAGAATCATGTTACCATAGAATCACCGCCGCCTTCTGAATATAATGAAGAACATTTAAACTAAAGTATCAGGTATCGAATACGTGCCGACGAGTACCTGATACTAAAACAGGCACATTTGCAAGTGTTCAACCTACTGAACTGATAAACAGTTTAAAAACGACAATCGATCCTATTTCTCGTAAAAAACTTTATAGTGATATTGTGGTAGGACGTCCTTCTACAATGCCCTCTGTTCCACGTGGTCCCCCTGTCTCTGTCGACCACCATCATTCGATGCCCCCTGGTTCACGTGGTCCCACTGTTTCTATTAATAATAATTATTTTAAGTCGATACCCTCTGATTCGTGTGGTCCCTCCGTTTTTTCTGACCATCATCATTCTAAATCGATGCCCTCTGGTTCATATGGCTCCTCTGTTTCTGCAAACCGTTACTATGCTAAGTCGATGTCCTCTGTCTCGCGTGGTCCCTCTGTTCCTGCCGACCATCATTATCCTAAACCAATGCCCTCTGGTTCATATGGCTCCTCTGTTTCTGAAAACCGTTACTATTCTAAGTCAATGCCCTCTGTTTCGCGTGGTCCCTCTGGTTCTTCTGACCATCACAATTCTGCATCAACGCCCTCTGGCTCGTATGGTCCCTCTGTTTCTGACGATCGCCGCCATTCTAAATCAATGTCCTCTGTTCCGCATGCACCCACTGTTTCTATTAGCTGTCGTAATGCCAAACCGATATCCTCTGTGTCATATAATCCCTCTGTCTCCAACGACCTTTATAACATGAAATTATTGTCCGCTGTACCCCCAAACTCCTCTGTGCCTATCAATCGCTGTCCAACTAAATCGACGCGCTCTGACTCACACAGTTCTGGTTCCGCACCTGTAACAGATAATCAAAATTTTAAAAATAACGAAAATAAATACCTCTCGGAGTCACGATACGCAGCATCATCTGAAAGAAAATATAGGAAACATGACAAAAATTCGAGATCAAAAATAAACGAGGAAATCGTCGTGTACGATATTCGTGAAGACAAGTCTTCCCTGCCATTTATAGAAGTTCTTACCTCACATTCTTGTAAACCTCTCCGTCTCTTGATTGATTCCGGTAGTTCTATTTGCCTCATCAGAGAGTCTAGCCTCACACCAATGCCTAAATTAGAAAACCATACAATAAAGTTTAAAGGCATCAATGACGTAAATTCCTACGCTGAGACAAAAGGCAAGTTCATTTTATCTATTAAGCTAAATGAAACCGACTCTTTACCCTTTTACTTCCATGTCGTAGGTAGAGATATAAATTTAGATTATGACGGAATCATCGGTACTAGTTTCATGAAAGCTTATAATGCAAACGTCCGATATTCTAAATCAAGGTTAGAAATATCCGATAACCCGAACTGCTACTTCAACATTAAAATGACAAAGAACATTTACGATGTCCCCGCTCGCAGCGAAATGTTTATAGAATGTGTCGTCACAAATCCAGAAATCAAAGAAGGACTCATTTTGGAAAATACTTTATCTAAATATCCGGACTTATACTTTGCTAGGTGCCTCGTAAGTGTAAATTCTAGGGATAGTGTTGTCATCTCTGTGTTAAACACGTCCGAATACAACGTCCTTGTAGAGGACCTTAAGTTCACGCTAGAACCAGTCTCTCAAGTGCTAGAAATCGCAATTCCATCTCCCGAATCAAATGACGAAGATCTCTCTCTGGACCCTTCTCAGATTCCCTGTTTCATGACTGTTACTAATTCCCAACGAGATCTCAAGGTCCAAAGTTCCCTTCGTTGTGATCATATGAACGACGAAGAAGAAAAGTCGTTACGTGACTTATGCTCTAGATACTCAGATATCTTTCACCTTGAAGGTGACCCGCTGACTCATACTAACTCAATACAACATGAAATTCGTACCACCTCAGAAACACCGATCAACGTAAAAAGTTATAGATTCCCTGAATGCCACAAACAGGAAGTAAGTAAGCAAATTCAAGATATGCTAGACCAAAAAATAATACGTCCTTCCAATTCACCTTGGTCAGCTCCCATCTGGGTCGTCCCTAAAAAGCCGGACGCTTCAGGCAAAATGAAGTGGCGTATTGTTATAGACTATAGAAAGTTGAATGAAATAACGATTGGTGACGCTTACCCCATCCCTAACATAACTGACATTCTAGATCAGCTTGGACACAGTAAATATTTTACAACCCTCGATTTAGCGTCAAGTTTCCACCAAATTTGTGTCAAGGACACCGAAAAAACCGCCTTCAGTGTCCCAGCCGGACACTACGAATTCACTAGAATGCCTTTCGGGCTTCGCAACGCACCTTCCACGTTTCAAAGACTAATGAATATCGTCTTAACCGGCCTTCAAGGTCTCCATTGTTATACGTACATGGATGACGTCATAATACACAATTCTAATCTAAATATGCATATAGAAAGCCTAGAACATGTATTTAAGAGACTCCGAGAACACAATCTCAAACTCCAACCAGACAAGAGTGAGTTTTTGCGAAAAGAGGTTCAATACTTAGGCCACATAATCTCCGATCAGGGCGTGAAACCTGACCCCAAAAAGATAGAGTGCGTCGCTGAATTTCCAATTCCGAAATCTCCCAAGGATATAAAATCCTTCCTCGGATTGGTTGGTTATTACCGTCGTTTCATACAAGATTTTTCTAATATCTCGAAGCCCCTGACAAGCCTCTTGAAAAAAGATACTAATTTTCACTGGACCCTCGATCAACAAAAATCTTTCGAACTCCTAAAACTAAAAATAACCACCGCCCCTATACTACAATTCCCAGACTTTACTAAACCATTTGTTCTTACCACTGACGCTTCTAATTTCGCTATCTCTGCAATTCTCTCTCAAGGTGAAGTAGGGAAAGATTTACCCATCTCGTTCGCATCAAGAACCCTTAACAAAGCCGAAGGCAATTATTCAACAACAGAAAAAGAATGCTTAGCTATCATATTTGGAACGAAAGTGTTCCGTCCTTACCTTTTCGGTCACAAGTTCAAAATCGTCACTGATCATAAACCGTTACAATGGCTTTTCAGTTGTAAAGATCCTAGTTCGAAACTCGTCCGCTGGCGGCTCAGATTAGAAGAATTCGATTACGAAATTGAATATAAAAAAGGAACTCTTAATAATAACGCCGATTCTCTGTCTAGAAATCCACCAGTCCTTGCTGTCGATGACAATAACCCGCTGAATTCTCCCACAACCTCAGAAACCTACGAAAAGTATTTACAAGTATGTCGCGATTCTCCCTCTGCATCTTACAACACTATAATCGAAGAACATAACGAGTCTCTTCTTAGAGCTAAATGTAAAATGGTAGCTTATCCTACCTCGATTGACCTAGACGATTCTACCCCATATTGTTCTGAGATAATATCCTTATCTACAAGTAAACCATGCATCCGAGATGTCGAACGCGAACTATACACTTTCTATAACACATCGAATGATAAACACGTGTTTACTCACCTTTTTCTTTCGGTACATCACTACGACGAAATCTCATATAAATACATATTCAACATCTTACGTGACTATAGAGATATGATCAAATACTGGTGGCTAGAAGAAAAAGAAGTTGCCATCTCAGACTTTTCTAATCCATTCACTAAGTTATCATTCACGAGAATATACAATATCATTGCATTTATTTTCCATGACACAGACATAAAAGTCCACATTTATCACAACAATATACTATTTCCAACACCAGACGAAATAAAGAAAATTCTTAAAGACAATCATGACTCACCCTCGGCGGGCCACCCTGGCATAGCTCGAATGTATGAACGCATTAAAACAATGTATTGGTGGAAGAATATGCGTACAGATATAGAAGAATATGTTAAAGCTTGCAAGTCATGCCAAGTCAACAAACCTCTGCGTCAGACAAATCGGGCACCCATGATAATAACCTCCACCGCGACCAGACCCATAGAAAAAGTCTATCTTGACATTGTTGGCCCACTTCCGGAAACTTACGAATTCACGTACAAGTTCATTCTCACCCTTCAAGACGACTTAACAAAGTATTCCCAGGCTTACCCGTTACAAACCTGCTCCGCCGAGGAAACCTCAAAGAAATTTGTACACTTCATTTCCCATGTCGGAATACCCAGACTGATCATCAGCGATCAAGGAACTAATTTTTGTAGCGAAGTCTTCCGACAGTTAGAACACCTCTTCGGGATCAAACATATTTTTGCGAGTCCTTACCACCCGCAAACATCTGGCGCCCTTGAAAGGAGCCACTCCACTCTTAAAGAGTATTTACGTCCTTTTGTGAACGATAGCCCTAATGCTTGGGATTTATATCTAGACTCTGCAATGTTAGCTTACAATACAAATGTACATACTACCACCGGTTTCACTCCTTTTGAGCTACTGTTTGGTTTTAAACCTTATGTCCCAAAGTCCATCGACGTCATCGAAAATAATACCTACACAGACTATATTCGGGCACTGAACCATAGACTGTTTTATAGTAGACAGAGAGCCCTTCAAAATATACAATGTTCTAAAGAAAGGTCCAAAAAGTACTACGACTCGCGTACAAAACCAACAACTTATAATGTCGGCGATATGGTATATTTAAAATGCCATCATAAACAGAACAAGTCTCTCTTGCCCATCTGGAAAGGTCCTTTTAGAGTTATTAAGATAAACGGAAATCACACAGTTACTCTACTGATAAACCGACGCCATGTGCGTCATCATTATGATGAAATAAAACTAGCCGCCGATAATCCCTCACAGTAACTTCTCTTCTTTTCCAGACAAATCTTTCTCGCTACCAGTTCGAGCCACCCGTTCACAGCCTCTATAGTAGATAGTTCCGGCCTTTACTATGATAAGTTGCTCGACGTTAAGTTCAGTAATGATAAGTGGGACGTTGTAACTTTCACAGATATTCGTAACATACAACCTCATCTAAATGTGGTAGATAGTCTACTAGGTAAGGTCGAAGAGTTTTGTAGGTCCACGTCCTCAAAAATACAAATAGAGTGCACCAACTCCCTATCGTCCTTAGAAAGCCTGCACGTAAATAACATAAAGAAATTCTCCTCTGTTTCATATCTAATCTTCGGTAATGAACCTACACGATTCAAACGTGGTTTAATTGACGCAGGCGGATCTTTACTTAAATCATTGTTCGGAACGCTCGATAGTGATGACGCTTTAAAATACTCAGAAGCCATTGACAAGGTACAATCAGACGAAAAACAGTTATTACACCTAATGAAAGATAATATTCATGTCATTAAGTCTACTATATCTACGTTCAACAAGTCCATTTCTAAAACTGAGGATAATGAAAAACGTCTTAACCATAACTTAGAACTAATTAATGAATCTTTTGCACAACTTTCCAATTCTAACGATAAATTAGAAATTAAATCCCAGTTAAACTTAGTACTAAATTCGCTAGAAAGTATTATCATTTCTATCTCCTTCGATATCGAAGATATAAACAATGCCATTTTGTTCGGTAAACTAAACATTCTACACCCGACTGTACTCAGCCCGCAACAGGTTTACAACGAGCTCGAGTTACACAGAAACCGCTTACCCAGACATTGTGAATTACCTTTATCGCTATCTCTACACAATGTGCATCAATTAATAGATATCTCTAAACTCATCTGCTATTACCATAACCAAAAATTTGTAACCATTCTTCGAATCCCACTCGTGCTTCCCCAAAAATATAGACTCTATCATGTTATCCCTATGCCAGTCCCTTATGATATCGCGAAACCTAACACGTATGCCTTGCTAGCTCCTCACCAACCCTATGTGGCAATAACTGTAGATAATATGTTCTACTCGCTGTTGGACTCTATCGATAATTGTAAACTTATAGTAGGAGAGTGCTACGTCTGTGATCTATCTAGTGCAAATGTGTTATCCACCATAGCCAATCCCGCGTGTGAAACAATTCTCCTAACAGAAGTGGTGCGTAAACTGCCACCTCAGTGCGAAGTAAAACTAATTAAAGGTGTCGTAGATGCTTTTCACAGAATTAGCAACAATCGGTGGATTTACGCCCAATCGGAGCCAGGGAAGTGCCACATAGCGTGTGAAAGTGACACTCATGACGAAGTTCTATTCGGCACCGGTATCCTAAGCCTTCCTAAGAAATGTAAAGCATTCTTTAAAACTCTACAATTCACGCCAAGTGACGTTCTTGTAAGTAATACCAGTATGAACACTGTTTCCAATTTTAAACTAGTTGAAGACGATTGTTGTATACAAACCATTAAGAATAAAACACTCCAAACTCTCCCGTTTATGAAACTAGGGAATACGGGAGACTTCCATTCGCTACTTCACGCAAGCTTGTCACTCAAGAACCTTGAGGACGAACTAAATAAAATTGAAAGTCCAACGCATTTCCAGCAATATGGAGTGCATTATACGTCGATAGGATATACTATATCTTTAATTACATTACTGTACCTCTTGTATAAATGTAAGAGATTAATATGTGGCAAAAATGCCTCGCAATGTTGCATAAGAATTTATAATCAATGCTATACTAATTCAAAATCGAATTCTGTACAAACTGTAAAAGTCAATGAGCCTTCTAAAAATCCTGACACATCAGAGGATGAAGAAGCTGAAATATCTTATAGCACAGTAAGTAAACGTAATATCATTAAATTGAACCAAACATTGTAAGAACTCAATTATATAACTCTGTGTCTCTCTGTGTCACTCTGTATCTCTCTGTGTCACTCTGTGCCTCTCCGTGTCGCTCTGTGTCGCTTTGTGTTACTCTGTGTCATTCACTTTTGTTACTAGTTGTACTAGTTAATTACTATATAGAGAATAAGAATAAACCTTACATAGGTTTATAGTCTTTTAAATGCTATTTTCAAGTTTCTTATATAATTTCAATGTAGGTTAAGATTTGTATTAGAAATAATTAACTACTTATTTAGTTCCAGATCCGAAACGAAGTTCCAGTCTGTTCATGATTCCTCATCACTTCCTCTGTGATGATCCATCTTATGGGGGGGGTTGTTACGAAACCCCATACACGCCGACCGCATAGAGACGGAAACGCTGACGCTTGCACTTTTAGCGAGGCCAGCGTTTCCGATATCATGCATATTTCGGTCTGGTAGTTTCCCACGTTTCTAAGTCAGTCAGACTTGAACTTCGGGCGCGGTCAGATATTGTTTATGTTCTAATATCTTTTACTAATTTTCAATTTCCATAATATAATATTTTTTCTAGTTTAATAAAATCTTTTTTTTAAAAACCGTTTCCTGACCCACCCCGTAACAGTGCCCATCACGGACGACCCTCTCAATAGATTCCATAGGCAGATATCTATCACAGTCGTCGAAGACATCAAGGGCAGACCAATCACCTCCAAGCCCTTCGAGAGTCACACCAAAACAACCCTTCAGGTTTCCAGAGCTAATCTGGAAGAAGACATAATTAACACTATTAAAGAATATGTAAACCCTAAGGTCAAAACCGGTATTAAGATTAGTCCACCTTTAGAAATGTACTCCATCGTGCCAATTATACAGAATGCATTCAAAAGTTCCTCCATGAATCTCTACTTATGTAAAACTGAGTTAGAAAATGTAAAGGATTATTTGAAACAGCAAGAAATCATAAAGAACTACCACGAAGGGAAAACTAACCATCGCGGTATAACTGAGTGTTACCTATCACTATCCTATAAGTACTACTGGCCGAAGATGAGGGAACATGTTACAAAATACATCAATGAATGTAACATATGCGGCCAGGCTAAGTATGACCGCAATCCGATACATCAAAGATTTCATGTCGTTCCACCCCCAACGAAACCTTTCGAAATAATACACTTAGATCTATTCAGTGCGGAAAATCAGAAATATTTGACCATCATCGATGCATTCTCCAAATATGCACAAGCATATTACCTACGGGATGCCACAGCTGTTAGTGTGGTTCAAGCTCTTCTACAGTTCTTCACACATCACGGTGTACCCATGACAGTAGTGACAGACAGAGGCACAGAATTCACTAACCAAGTATTTTTGGAATTCATTAGGGTCCATAAAATCAACCACCACAAAATCCTAGCATACGCCCCTAACGAAAATGGAATGGTAGAGCGCTTACATTCCACACTTCTAGAACATCTACGAATCTTGAAACTAGAGCATCGCAACGAATCTATCGTTAATCTAATGCTGTACGCAGTTCTGGCGTACAATAGTACAATTCATAGTTTCACAAAATGCCGGCCACTCAATATCATTACAGGGCACATGGATCCCCGCGACCCTCTGGATATTAACTTATCTGAAAATGTATTACAGCAATATGTTCAAGACCATCGTAAAAGAATGCAAAAGGTATTCGATCTTTTAAATGAATCCTCCCTTCACCGTCGAACAGAAATAATAGAGAATATGAACAAAAACCGCGAACCAGAAGTAAATTACTCACCTGAACAAAATGTATTCATACGCAATCCCGCAGCTAGCCGTCAAAAGATAGCCCCGCGATACACCCAAGACACGGTTTTAGCAGACCTCCCTATCCATATATACACCAAAAAGAAAAGAGGTCCCGTAGCTAAGTCGCGCTTAAAGCGCATCCCTAATAGTTCACGGTTGTTGCAGGATAATGCTTCTGATACTGGGCCTGACGCATGCGGAGGAGATAACCCTAAGTAGCCTGGATGAAGGACCTGGGATATTACCCTTTAATCTAGGACCCTCAAAGGTCATCTCACATTACCACTCCTTTCTCCAAACAATCAGTCTGTCAAACATTAGAGAAAGCATAGAATCCGTCCAAAACCAATTGAAAATTTATAGACCTCAACTAGACAATAAGACCTTATCGCTATACGAACCACATGTTGACTATCTCAACTTCAAACTTAAGAAAATATCTGATCATTTACGCACATTTGAACCCAACCGTAGTAAGAGAGGCCTCATCGACGGACTCGGCTCCATTATAAAAAGCGTCACAGGAAATCTTGACTACGCAGATGCTATGAAATACGATAATGCCATTAAAGTTTTACAGGATCACGAACGTAGTATAACCACCGAAATAAATAGCCATGTCAGCCTTAGTAAGCATTGGGTAGTTGAAAATTCTAAAGTCCTTAAAAGGCTAACTGAAAATCAGTCTAAGATTGAGAAGGTCATTAGTTTAATATTGCAGAGCGACGTTACTCATGAAACTGAGCTTATAAAGTATGCACACCTAGCGCAATTCTTTATCATCTTAGGAGATAACATAGACCACTTATCAGAAGAACTATTTCGGCTTGAGAACGCATTATCATTCATTAAAGCGAAAACGACTCATCATTCATTGTTAACTTTCAATTCATTTAAGGACATAATGACTAAAATAAAAATTATATATAAGAAGGAGGAAATATTAGACGTTAGCTTTAGAGACTACTTCGACATAATTAAGTTAGGATATTATTACAGTAACGATAATATAATTTTGGTCTTAAAGGTCCCCATTGTCTCACCTATCACCTACAACTTGTACAAACTTTCCTTAGTCCCTAACAAAAATAATCAAGTCATAATCCCTCCATATCCTTACGTAGCAATCCACAAGGATGATTTCATGTACATGGAGGCAGAATGCCCGAAGTCCGATTTATGGTTTCTTTGCGAACGGCGGGCCCACTACATGACGTCGAGCCAGCGGCAATGCATCCAGCATCTCATTCTGAACCAGCAGATAGATCTCTCCTGCAACTTAACTCAAATCACGCTCAATTTAGCTGCATTCGAAGCCCTCGACGAGCGGCATTACGTCATAAGCCTGCCTACACCTACGAAAATCCGGTTATCCTGTGTTCAAGACCAGTACAACACAATGAAAGGGAGCTACCTAGCAATCATCCCCAAAGGGTGCATGTTACGAACCCCGCAGTTCACCATAAGCAACGTGAACGACCGCATAAAAGGGCAAGCCTTGAAAATTATAGATATTCCACCGAATGAAGACATAGAACATACGCATCAAGCAACACTAACACTCAACTCCATTAACCTCGAGAGCCTACAATCAAGTAATACTGACATAAGCCTGCAGCCTGCCCTGGAGATGAGCGGCAGTCTATCGAACACTGTCTACCACACCACAATACCGGTGTACCTCATCCTGTCAATCACTATAATAACCATCATCATAATGGTTATACGCCGACACACCCTGAACCGTCAAACTACCATAAGAGCAGAGGCCAAGGACCCTGAACCAAACGAAGGAGCAGTCTACGCCGAGATACGGAACATCAGAAATCCAGCTCCTGCTCCTCTCTCAGCACTATTCTCAACCAAAGTCGTCCAATAGATGCTGAGCTTATGGGGGGAGATGTTAAGGATTCACCCTACATAGGAAATGCAGACGTAGCACCGAACGTGTTGACCCCAATCAATATTCAATATTGCATCAGCCATCGAACATGCATCGGACCATGCGGTTTTGCACACGGCCCGAGTCAGCACAATGGGACCAGCGGCTTTGCACACGGCCCGACTCCCCGAGTCAGCACAACGCGAACGCGGGGTCGCCGAGCCTCGGTTTACCTAGTTTTTAAGCACTTTTGTTTCAACCATCGAACGATTGTCATCTTTTACTTTATAATTAAATTTATCATTTTTAATTTCGGTTTTTTTTGGAACCTACCCTGCGACCCCACGTATTTGACCCCTTCTATGGCCTAAATAAACAAAATTCTAGACCCCACAGGCCTTGACTCTTGACTCGGCGATGTTATGAATTTTGGAATCTGCCAACCCTGGGTGAATATCGGTGAAAAACTCACCCACATCTTTATTGGAGAGCATTATAACCCTTTCATATCCCAGAGAACCACAAGAGGTGTTATAGGAAATAAAATATAGGGCTTCGATGTCCGTTCGTACAATATCGGCTGTGGTAGGGATGAGACTTCGGGGAACCGTAAATCGTAGTGGATGTGGCGATACTTATAAGAATTTTGCACTTCGAACTTGTAACTGCTATAGAAAATGTGTGAAGTTTATTCGTTTGTGAAACACTAGGATGCAGTTGGGAAAAACTACTAAAATATTGATGACAATTTCAATTTTGCCACTGATAATTTTTTGAATAAATTCGTAGTTACAAATGCTTTTTCTTTTATAAAATAGCTAACCTGTGTCACCATAATCTGATTGTTTGCCTGTAATTAAGCGTCTGTCTACAAACGGAGAGGGTCATCTTATACATCACCTTCATTATAATATGCATTATTTATATTTAACTGCAAATTCCTACAACTGCGCCTGCAAAACTATTCTTGTAACCCTATGATAAGTATGATTGTGTTGGAGTTATAATAATTCATGACACGAATCCGTAATTACTCCGTAAAAGCTTCATAATCCGCAACCGATACCATCCCTAGCCGTAATATCGGCACGTGACAAGGGTCCGGCGATATTACGGCCTCAGAGCTATCTCCTCCCGTCGACCTATTGATTTTACCTAAACATCGGATTATATTGTATCTGTAGCCACTCACAACCGCCGCTAGATATTTCATCGTCTTTCTTTACGGATCTTTACGGATTTTACAGACTCGCAGAGAAATTGAGTCTGGACAATGTTATAGTCGACTTGGATTAGGTTTGGTGTTATCTAGTTTTGCGATTATATTTTGTTGAAGGATTTTTTATATTTTTGGGGTAATTTTGTTTTATATAGTGCAGCGGCTGGCGAGTGTTTGAGAAAATTTGATAAAAACTCTAAAAAATGAGGCAGTATTTTTTCGAACGTGCTATTTGTGGCAATATTGCTACATTGAGTATTCTTGACCTTCGAAAAATTGTGCATTTAGTTAGCAGATTAGCTATTTTTTTTCATATGCAAGTGAATCTGCATTCAACGTCAGTTGAGTGAGAGTTGTGACGATTTTGAATGTCAAATGTGCCAACCATAAGGCCGTCAGGTACGGCTTCACGTTTCGCAAATTCATTCACTACTAGCTGCGCCCCGCGGTTTCACCCGCGTACATATACGACACCTATAGATATTTGAAAGGTTCGTGCATATTATTGTGTCATCAATGATCATAGTTGACATCCGCGGACTATTTAAGATAAACATTTCCATCATACATTACATATGTGTTACTCTAGCGGTTTTGGCAGCGCAGGCCAGAATAGCTCGCAAATGGTAGATTTTTTCCTACGTACTTGACACTTATAGTTATATTTTGGACAATTCACACAATATCTTTCAAAATTGTAGCCTATGTGTTATTCTGATGTATAAGCTATATTATTGTAAAGTTTCATTACAATCCATTCAGTAGTTTTTACGTGAAAGAGTAAGAAACATCCATCCATCCATCCATACTTACAAACTTTTGCGTTTATAATATTAGTAGGATTGCGTGACTTTCCAGGAAAGTTAGATAATGCCACCTAGGTAGAGAGACTTCTATGAGAATGCAAGCTAAGCTTGCTTTCGAGTGAGCTTTCAAACGAATGCTACCATACACACACCTACACATACACATACACATATCATTACATCCACGTGTATTCGCAATCTGGTGAAATGCAGTTTATTTTCGTAGCTTTAAGCGATCTTAATGTCAGGTCTTGCGTAAGGTTCGCCGCACGCTGTCAGCATTTCAATTATCAAAGTGTCAGTTGTGCGGATTGATTTGGTATTCGCGTCGACGACGGTTGAAAATCTTAGTCGGAAATTAAATTCTGATGACGAGACGTGGTAACGCGCATCGGGTTGACATTGATTCGATGAAAATAATGGTGAAAGGTTTTGCCAAACTTACTGAGTTTTTCTATTAAAATTCAAATAAATTGGCCTGGCACCTATCAAAGAAACTTATTACTTACCTTCCAGGTAATCAATACACTTCTGCTTAAAAAAAAATCGGTTGTGGTGTGAATTAACTGTGTCTCTTATCGAATTGATTCTTTCATACCAAAGTCTTTGCTTTGCAGATCATCCTATACAAAAATAAAGTGCAAACAGACCGTAGTGCGAAACGGCCCATATTCCGTTAATACAGCTTT
This sequence comes from Hylaea fasciaria, assembly GCA_905147375.1. Taxonomy (NCBI): domain Eukaryota; kingdom Metazoa; phylum Arthropoda; class Insecta; order Lepidoptera; family Geometridae; genus Hylaea; species Hylaea fasciaria. Next base: position 10,441,450 of record LR990208.1, on the reverse strand, counting down.
TGGTCTTCAGAATGGACAAAGTCAAAGTCAAATCATTTATTGTAAAAAGGCAATAAAATCGCACTTTTACAAATAAAAACTAGTCACGGTTTGCGTGTCGACACAGAGGCGTTGGTCAAAAGCACTAGCGGATTTTACCTTTATGAAATAACTGTGTTACAAAAAACTTTCATCTTCAACCTGAAGACGTCCACTGCTGAACATAGGCCTCCCCCTTAAACAGCTACACTGAACGACAATTTGTCTATTGCATCCACCAAAAAAAAACTTTAGGATACTTTATTTGCATACATTCAATGATGTTCCGTCAAGCCTTCAATATTGGTGTGACAGTGTGCGGTGGGCCTAATGCTCGTAGTTGGCTCGCACGCTTTTAACTGATTGCTAACGTCGCATAGAGTTCCGATAGCTTAGCGGCCATACTCTACAGACTCTACTGCAGAACCGCGGTAGAGCTTAGAACGGTCTAAATTCAATGTTCTGCAGTGCAAAATGAAAATGACTTTGCTTCGTTCATTGGTTTTCATTTAATAAAGAAAACTGGTATACATTTTATCGGCTGTGTGTGGGCTACTAAGCGACAATGCTTTTTTGCTGGCAACACATACCGCGAGAAATTTGGCCCCTAGTGAATACCCGGCCGTAGACACTTTATTATAACTCTACTTTAACTCTACATGTATTAACATAATAGAAGCATCCTTTTACAACATAATGCTCAGTTCCGATTGCATCCTTTCTCTATCGCCGTGTTACGGACTCGATCATTGTTTCTTTTTCATTCACTGAACGAGTGAACGACGGAATGAATGAAGGCTATTGAACGGTTCGACTCAGACTATTGTCATAGCAGATGGAAACCTTTTGATTGGAAATGTCGTATAAATCCGTTGCCTTTGAATAGTAGTTTTGTACAGCTCTACAAAATTCTATTCTACCTGCCTAGTGTTCAAAATAGCTTAAAAACTGCTTTCAAAATTTTATTTTTTCTGTGTAGTTACTTATGTGTGTTAGTGTTTCTGTGAGTGTATGTGTTCTCAAAGTATATGAAAATCTTGCCGTTTCCACATTGGGTACTAAAGTCTCCTACTCCCCGGATCGCGTCGGTAAACGCTCCCTGAAGACAACGTGGCTTTACGGCTTCAACCAGAGTGTGGCCACAGTTATAGCGGGGGACTAACATTACTAGACAAAAGAAACAATGGTTGTTGGACATGATCAGTCGATTTAGTAATTAAAGTCCGTTCGTCGAAGAAGTCTTGTAGATATGGCGCTAGTTTATGTGTGAAAGGTGGTAGACTAACTAATTAATACAATTATGTATGTATTTGAAATGAATTCAAATTTATTTTGATTAATTTGTTAACTGTCATTACCTGTCTGCCAAATAATCTGATATCTATTCAACGTTGAACATTCAAGAACCTAGCGGATGCAAACTCAAAGGAAAGGATTGCACAGAATTATTCCAATTTAGTGCTTTGCCTTTTGTGCTTTGCCTTCGTCTGTATTTTCGGCTACATACAAAATTGTGTTGAATTCAAGAGAGAACAGGTTTCTTCTAGACAAGTATGTAAAACCTTCTTAGTCCTCGCCTAGTACGTGATACAAAAATATAAACTTTCCTTCGGCAATTGTGTGAAAACAGCGGACGGTAACCTCCAGATTCATAGCCCCGCGGTTATGTCACAAGTTTGATTGACGTGCCATCATCGAGCGCGTGCGAGGCTTACCAAATACCCACAGAATAACTTGCACACATAAATCTCTTGTTTCCTACTAAATAAAACCTTCAAGGGTTTACTTTTGGATACACCAGCATATGCGTAAACGCCGCCGAGCGGTCGTAAAGAGTTCCAACTTTTATGCGGTGAAATTGTTTTAGGCATTATCAAAGTTTTACCCGCACTGGGGCTGTATTATAAGCTTACTTAAAACCAGGCAAGTTGAGGCATTCCACTTCTGCATGGATACAATGTTGTTTTTTTTAATGTAGCCCCACACCTAGTATTGCTCCTGTATCGTGGGTACCACTTACAGACATATAGGTATAATTTCACATACACATAACACCCAGACCTGGATACATTGTTATATGAAGTTCTATGTGGTTTTTGTTTTTCCAGCCAGTTAGCCGGCCAGCCTGCCAGACAAATATTTTTGCTTATTATTTTTCCCCTGTGTAACGCTCACATTGAATCGAATCTCATTACACCGCATAATATACCTATATAATGTTGAGTATAGAGTGGCGCAACGAATTAGACATACGTTGCATACATACGCTCAAAAAACAAACCTCCTCAGGCACTCGGGTAAATAGTACTGTTACTCTCTACACCCGAATAGCAAGTAACTTGTTTTCTTTCTGAAAATAATTTCCGTATTCTTCCTCGTCGTCACATCTCACCACGCAGCCTACTTAAAAAGGCTATTAAATAAAAAAAAAACACCTGAAACGAAAGCTTAGAACCACTTTCGGAAGATGAATCATCGAGTTTTTGCGTCTTATAATTTGCGAGCAAAGTTTACCAATTTATCAACGCGCCGCATCGCTCGGGGTCGCGCGGCCTTTATGTGTTCTTTCATGATGATTCCTATCTGATCTCTCAGTTTACGAGGCTTTGTCATAAATGCTTGCGGAAATTCAGCAAGGTGTTGCGTACGAAAGTTTTTCTTTTATCTTTGCGTTATTGTTTTTGTTTGGAGCGTTACAATTGCCGTTGATTTAGCATTTGAAATTCTGTGGCGCATATCACCAGCATGTTGCATTAAATATTACCTATCAGTATTTCTTCTGTTGTAGGTATATTGTTGTATTTTGTAGTAGGTAGTTGTAAAATAAAACGCCACTAGTCTAGATAACACAATGTATCTACAGAGTTTTGATTTGATCTGACTGGATGTTTTCGTACGAAATGTGCTCTTCTCAAGAATCGTGGTCTTCTCACGAACCCTTCTTGAAATTACTACGATAAATTAAAATAAATCATCTACTATACAGAATTAGCATTGTTACTGTAACATGAAGTTACAAAGAGTGATTCCTACACTAGCGATGGCAGACACCGAAATATTTAAATAATCGAAAGAGTTGCATTCGATAAAAACTTACGATCGCTCGACTGAACTATCGAGATAATTCCAAATCCTCTGACTCGCCGCCGTTCCCTTCGCTTGCTTTCTTTCGCTCGTGTATTTCCTGGGGAGGACTACACTCGAAAAAAAAGCACTAAGTATTTCCCTTTACTCAAATTCACTCGACAGCGAGAGGAAACTATCGAGAACCACCGAGATGTTTAAACAATCGAAACAATCAACTCAAACATCTTGGATTCACCCATCGCTATCCTGCCAGTAAAGTCAACTCCTAAAACTGTCGTCTCCAAGTACACTCCATATCCACCTGGCCTCACGCCAAGCACGTACCGTACACTGGCTAAGAACCTGACTAATCAGCTTGGAACAACAAAGGAAACTGGACTGAAGAAATTGTTTTAGATTGCTATGAAAACAAGCCATGAAGGCGAATGAAGGTCAATGATTGATTGCTTTAGAAATCATTTTCATTTGATAACAGTTTTAGTCATGTCCATAACTGAGTTTTGATTCACTATTATAGACACGCATTAAAATCTTAGAGTGTCCAGAAGAAGTAATAACAAGTATTCCCTCTTTTATTCAACAAACTAAAACGTACGTACATAAACACAACCTATTTTAAGTTTAGCTAATTGCAGCGGGCCGGTGTTCAGTGTTGGTGAATAACCGAAAATATTATTACTATAAGGGTCTTGCGTATTTTCTACCTTTACTATCTATATTATATGCATTTATTTATATTTTTGTGAGGTTTTTCAATTAATTATAAGTACATTTATTTTAGCTCTATCTCTTCATACGGAAGAAATTTGTCTTCTCAATGAAAGACGCGAAGCTTTCCCACGACACGAAATCACCTACAGAAATCTACAAGTTTCAGAAAGTTCTAACACGACCGAGTTAAAAAACAAAATCTATAATTTTTAAAACATTTCGTACAAAATAATTCCAACGATTGCGACAGTTGGACTCCGTAAATTGTTGAAGGGGAACCTCCGACCAACTTGTTATACCTTTGCAAATATAACCATTCTACCCCTACTTTCCTATGTGTATGCTCATACAGTTCAAAATGTCATAATGTAGACGTAAAGTCCTCGCTATAAGGTTGCCGACTTGTTCGGGTCCAGGGAAGTTTATGTACCAGCATTCTGCATATTCGTCGGAAATGTGAGATATAAAATAGTAGCAACGATGTAGGTAATGCATCATGTATCGACACACTTGAATATATTGGGGCTCTCGTTGGTACCGCAGCGGTGGCTTTGGATTTATTTTGGAGTGACACACTGGCTGTTTGTAACATGGAAAAGACACACGAAAAAACGATTGTTCCCATTAGAACTTAAGAACTTAGAATGCAAGGAATGAGGCTAAATAGCCTTGGTCTACCCATTCCAGTCTTATGCCATTCTGAAAAGACTGCTTACCAGCCAACTCTGGCAATTTCGTCATCCCATATCACTCCATACAGCTGGTGATAAAACTGTTACCAACTGGAATACAAATTTATAGGAATCGTGAAGTTCGTCCGTCAACCAACTGTCAGCGGACGAAGTGAGTCAGAGTATTGATGGCTAAATTATCCAAGCATACGTCTAAGCTCTAACTTTGGCGATAGTTGGTCGATAACCAAAAATGTCTACTCCATATTATATATTGTTTTCCACGCGTATACATTTCAGTCTTTACACTGTGGCATAGTTATTATTTGATATTTTCAAGTACCTATGTCGCGTGATGTCGTTACGTCGAGTTTGTTGCTCACCTAGATCTCGATCAATCTTCGAATGTGGTGATGGCATCTTCAGGCGTTAGCGTTTGTCTGACTCAAATGCCTAGGACATGACTGGTAGTGCTATAAATCGGTAACAATAGGGACCGACGATTTATAACGCTTTCCGAAGCCGAGAAGCGGCAGCGCTTAGTTACCATGTAAGTTGCTACGCCACTAACTAGTAGCCTATTTAAATATATGCCACTAGGGGAGGGGTACTGTTGACTTTGGTGAGCTCAGTCAAACTATGCTAGCGAGTTCTTACTTGCTTACCTAGAACTAGCAAATACCAGGGGGTTTACCATGACGTCTTATTGCGTTCCAATTGAGGACCTAAACAGAATTGTTTCACCTTAAATAATACTAATGCATGGCTTCGATATCATTTAGGTAGACGTCAACCCCTTTAGATGTAAGATCAACCTAAATTGAGCGTCAAGATGTCACAACAAGACGTTATGGCACGAATAAGTAGTAATTAGTAAAACAATTATGTTTAGGTTCTCAATTGGATCACAGTAAGACGTCATGGTAAACTCCCAGAACAGATTATAACATTATAAAAGCCCTGCACTAAAATCTAAAACTCCAGCACTCGGCTCCTAACGCACCCAATTGAATTAGTAATTCTTTATTAGATAAAAGTTAATTTTCGAATGTTTCCGCTCAACATTTCAGAAAGTTTTCTAACGCAATTTATCAACCATTAAAAAGGCCGTCACAGTTACCAATTTTAAAATATTACCTGAAGTAATGAAATTTATAAACGAAATGTAGAGGCAGATAAAAATCTCATTTGTTAATTACCCTCTGGCTGCTTTGAAGGCCGTAATGTTTCAGCTTTCAGCTCTCTGTCAGGCCTTGTTTTGGATAAGTTTTTCGCGAAATTTCTAAAGGTTAATTAATTTGAAATACATTGGGATGGCTCACAATGTTGCCTTGTTTCTTATGTTTTAGACGTGGTAAACATTTATTGCGTTAATAAATTCGGTACCTGCTAAGTTTGTACATAAGCTAATTAATAAGTCCAGGTGTTTTGCATCCATTTTCACTTCATGCCTATAGTTCAAAATCTTCCGCATGAATTACATACCTAGAGTAATTAATAACACGTAGATCACAGATTGTAAGTACAAATAATAAATGTTGTGTGTGTCACGAATCAATGTGTTTCTTCCTTTTTTCTTTACAATGTTTATTTAATTTATTTTTTATTAAAGCGCTGCTTGTGGATGTTTATGTTTGGACCATAAATAAAACTCTACTAAAAGTTAATCCTGTTATCCCGCCTCGCCCACATTACCCCGCGCTACCCTGATCTGCAGCACACCTACTCGTACATCCTCCGAAGACAATCTCATTTCACACACCAATTCTTTCGGCGAAAATCTCGAGTCTTCAGAGTAATTCGTTAAAAATTACCTTTCCACCGTTTCCGGGGCCTAACATAAAACACAGTATAATTCCCGGACATTATTCACAGTTCTCGTGCCCCGGGGGCGGGGGGAGGGGGGAGGGGTAATGACTTTATTTCAAATGGAATTCGGTAAGGCGCGGACAAGTTTCCGACGGACGGCGTGGATGAGATCTAATGAAAGATATTTTTAATGGATTGGTGTATACTCTAGGGCGGTTCATTCTCGAACAGCCCTGGGGTTGTAAATAATCCGACTAGGCCTACGTGGATTTGGGCCTGATACAACTCACGAAAGTCAAGATCCACCTGACGGGAAGCTAAGTTGTTTTAGTCGTACCGCAAAATCTGCCAGACTTCTAGAAAATAAACGTATACTAAGACATTTTGTTGACTTCTCGTTATTGCCTAAAATAGATCGCCGGAGTCCCATTAAGACACTTTTTTTCTCAACATTTACTTTAGTTTTGTTACCTATATGACGCTTTGAATGTCTCTACCTAGAGTACCTACCTACCTATTTTTCCAAAAAAGTCATTTACTGACTATATAATAGAGACGATTTCCGCTTGACTCAACCACTATAGCAAAGTCTCCAATCTGCAGCTCTCTGAATAGACTCTCCAAACAACCCGCGTTGACCGAATTGTCAGAACTATCAGTCCCCGGCCGCATTTGAATACAATCTGACCTAAGATGGCCATTTTCCCAGAACTTGGGACCCACCTACTTAGCACAGTGTGGCCAAGTGGCCATTCTAGTTTGCTCAAACTGGAAACTGTGCTGTCATAGTTTAGGTATATATCCTACTATGACTATTGTGTATTGTGGGTACACCTCAGCTCACATACTACCACGTAGGCATTGATTACTGTTCCTAGTTATGTCATCAGTGTGCCTAGTGCGAGTTTTGTCAACTTATTTGCGCGCTCGGTCCGTTTGTCGTAAACTTGAAATTGTATTGAATAAGAGCAGCGCCATCTAGCGTCAGTGAATCAGTCACTAGATGGCGCTGCTCTTATTCCATACAATTTCAAGTTTACGCCAAACGGACCGAGCGCGTAAATAAATTGTCAAAACTCGCACTAGGCACCCAGTACCTTGATCGAGATCTGTGGCTTTTCCCTCAGACTGTATATTTCAACGAGTAAATAAAAAAGTACGACCGATTGGGATAATTATGAGAAAACAAAATAAATTTGTTTATTTTGAAAGTATGACCGATCGGGACAATATGCTTTCAAAACTGTGACAGATTGGGCTTTTGACCGAGTGTTACTAACTCAGCTCTACCAACAGGCTTCCCGTACAAACTTTTTATTTAATTACTTAGCTGTTTGTTTGCTTGTTTAATTTTCGTATGAGATTGTCCTAGCCTCTAGTGTCAGAGTTTAGGTCCGCTCAAGAACCTCTGACGCGGTTAACGACTGAAATCCATCGATAATAATCAATGACACAGCTGCTGTCTTAATTACGCTTTCGGTGGATAATGGAATCTGATAATGTGTCTGATAAGGACTACTGTTACTTACTGAGTAATTCCTTTGTTTACCTTCTATCTGTATCATCAGATCCGCTCGCTGTTGTCAAAATATTGTATTTTTATCAGAAATTAAACCATGCCAAATTTCAACCCAATTGAACGGGGTAAAAATTGAATGGCAATTTGGCCTAAAAAAAATATCTATCCATCCTTAATATTATTCTATCACACTCATAAACAAACATACTCACTGAAATAAAACAGTGAGTTGTTTATGGTTATGAAAATATTGTAAGTATTAATTCAATTGACCTTTCGCCAATAACAAGGAATAAGTTGAGTTTTTCCTCAGGCCACAAGAAAGTGGTTAAAGGTCACAGCGTGTGTAGTGTGCACCTACCCTTAAACTTAGAAGAAACTGAAACCGCCTTTGATTCCAAAGGGAAATATTCTCAAATACGTGAGTTTTCCTAAAACTATGCTATAAATGTGAGCTAGATTGGGGTCGGTAGGATTCCCGTGGTTTCATAGAGATGTTTTTCAGCAATCTACGGAATGTTATATTGTGATAAAAGAAATAGACAATTTCGAAATTGTAAGCTAAAATTGTCTTGCTACAATAGTTTTATCCGAAAATAAAGCTTTGAACGCAATAAAAGCAGTAACGGATAAGCATCCTATCAAAGATGGATATAAAATAATTTTGATTTAGGACACCACGCCATGAATAGGTACATACAAATTTGACCACACGTCGAAGTGTATACCGGAAAAACTATCACGACTATCTAAGATTTTTATCTTTCCTACCCTAAGAATAACACATATGAACCAAGTACTCGCTAGGGCCGTGTAGCCATGTTAGCGTGTAGCGATTGAGACTTTTTGGGCCTAGTTCGGACTATAACTCGCTATTGCTCGAAATCAAAGCTTTTATCGTAAATATTTATTATTTTCCCTGCTTTTGGACTAAATACCAACACGCATGCGACATTTTCATTGCGCTTGTGTGCGTTTTGGAGAAGATAATTACATGCCACACACATTAATAAAAAAGTGGGCTCAATTTTGAGTGAAACTACGCAAGGAACTATCCTTCTTTGCGTTATTATTCTCAGTTTCCTACCATAAAAGGTATATTTCCCCACTGGCCAACTGAACCTGGTACAACTATGAGCAGCAAACCCGCGGCTGCACGACCGTTTACCTTCGCCATGTATTGTACTGTAGACACAGAACGCAAGTGACAATGGTAACTTATCCCCGACTCCGCAACTCGGCGCCGAGATGCTAAGCTGCTGGAAGTGAACTTATGATCAATGTAGAACTGTGTAGTTTTCAACTACTCAAATATTCAAGCAACAGGGACGAAAGCATTAGTCGTTGTATTCTAATTCAATTGCTAAGACTTCAATTTGGTCTTGCTGAAACTTTTTAGTGTACTTATAGCAAAAATGTTTCGATAAATTCTAATATTATCTCAACCACTTTCTCTTTCTGCTTCCTATTTTCTGTTTTAAGCTGACAACCTATCGAACTTCCTCTTTCTTCTTCTTCTCTGTTCTGTGCTGCACAAATACAACAGCTCTATCCAGCCTCTTTTAATCCGCATCAACTAGTTTACAAACTCGCTACTGTCTAGTTGTCTTAATTCAGTTCTGCTGTCGTCGGCGACCGCTGCGGCTCCGCTGCGATTCTCCGACGATAAACTTGCGTTTAACTGTTGTTCACTCCGAGACCGTTTAGAACGGAACTTTTTCAATTATTCCACTTGTAGGTAGTTTACTGGATTCGATTCCTTCTTATTTGATTTACAAGTTTACAAGTTTCCGGTGAGGAATGCAAAGTTGGCCACGGAGCTGCGATGGGATCGTTAGCAAAGTGCGAAGCGGTTTTGCTCGGACTTGATACAGTTAGTTAATTAGCTAGAAGATTTGTTTTTACACAAAAACATTGATACTATTCGGTTATGAAATTTGATGAATGTGTTGAAAAACTTATAATGATTTTAGGATTGTGAAGCGTATAATGTTTCAGGTGTGTCCTTTGCAATTGCATATTATTATGTGTTCAACATTGCTATGTAGGTAGTCAGTGTCACGTTAGTTAGATTGAAATGTGTATGTTCGTCGAACGAATAATTAAGTATGCGATGCATTTCAACTCTTATCAAGAATGCGACAACGTCTAAAACGAAGATATCTCTTTTTCAAAACACCTCAAAATTAAATGTGCGTAGGCACTTAACTCGCCAATTATCCTATCTGGCCAAATGTACATAATTTTTGCGCCAAACCCACTTTTTCAAAGCAAACTGGTAACTTTTAATAGGACTATTAAGTACCTAAGTAAAATCTTGCCATAAAACTTCTTACAATCAGGGTCTCCGAGAAAGTTATTTCCCATCCACATTCTCCACTTTAAATATTTCACCGATATTAAAAATATCTTGCGAGCGGTCTCAACAAAAATTCGATTTGGTAACTTCTGTGAGCGTTTCCAAGTTTATCGGAGTTCCTAACTTGTCGCCGCGTCGTGGTCTGAATATATGCTCAGATGTATCGCGATATTTCATACCTTACTCCTGTAAGTTTAGGAGTGATTTTGGCTCGGCAATGTTGTATTGAAGTTATTTGAAACATGCTATGAACATCGTAGGTTCGAGTTGGCGTGTTTCTTCTTAGATGGTAATTGTTGTCTAATGTGTTTATTTGCGAGTAATGGACGTGAGCTGACATACTTATTTCAATTATTATGTGATTTACTGAGGAGAAAGAGTGCAAAACCTGGTGACATCACTAATTTTTCGGGCCCCCAAAAATATCCGCCAGTTTGCTTAAAAATATGTTTCAGATCAAACGCTTCGTCACTTGGATGAGATCCGGCTTTATTTGAGACCCTCATGGAAAACTCTTTATGAGATAATAATTGCACACATGTTATACTCTAGCTGCTTAGCCCCGCTGATTACCCTCGTCGTTTTTGAGGATGATATGCTGTGAATAATGATCACACAGTACCACATTTCGCAGGCAACCGGTAGATGCAAGAGGCAAACTGGCGTTCGGTGTGGGCGTTCTAAGAGCGAGGTCTTTGTTCAGCAGTGGATGTCTTCAGGCTGATGATGATAATGATGATGAGTACCGCATTTAATAATTTTAGTAGGAGAGGAAACCAGATTATATGCGTCGTGGTATACCCGCGGAACCTTTGTACTAATACAGGATTTAAACTAAAGTACCGCTGTGTACCGCATGCTAAACGTCGAACTTCGGCGTCGCACTTCAGACTAAGATGTAGGTGTACAGATAGAGGGGCTTAAGTGGAGATGGGCAGGACACTTGGCAAGACGTGAGGACCAAAGGTGGACCAAGGAGTGGTGGCCTATAGGTGAGCAGCTAGCACGAGGCAAACTACCAGCCCGATGGTCGGATGACATCGCCAGGCACGCAGACACAGACTGGGTGAGACTCGCACAGTACCGGAACAAGTGGCGTGAGACAGAGGAGATTACCTTTATACCAAAATCAATCCGCTTCTATAACACGGAGCAGCTTTAATTCCTATCCCGCAGCGGTCCACGAGCAGCCTTCTTGTAAAACCGAATGTCATTACGGAGATGGGAACCCATAAAGAAATACAAATCCCGACCGTCCCATATCATAAAACAAATAAGGTGTCCCACGAACACCGGATCCAAGATTATGTTAAATGGGGTCCGGGTGATCCGGCACTTATACCCGGCTCCGCACTAGAGGTCACTCTGTCCTAGCCAAAGCCGGTAAGTGGACCAGGGTCTCGGACAAATCCGTATATTACGGTTATGGCCCTGGAGGAACCCAACCTCCTTTGTATACGACCACTCCCGACCATTATAACGGTTTTTCTGATAGTATTTTTCAATATACATTATTGTCGCTGAAGAATGTTTTGTGATATTTACGACCCTATTTCGATGCTGTTTGAATAAGTTTGAGGGTAAACGATTTAGTTATGTAACTATGATCGGGATTTCCGACCTCGCCGTGCTGTTACATATTGTTTACTCGTACTTACATGCGAAGTGAAAATGTGAATTCTAGGTGGAATAAAATAAAATTAAGTTTAACAATGTATTAATTAGAGAATAAATAAGCAAGTTACACTTCTGTCACCACCGCAACGGTCACGATTTATCAAAAACTACACCTACACTGGCAACAAGATTAGAGTTTTTTTTGCGCTGCTAGCTTCTTTCTCAGAGATTCGGGCATCGCGGGCGGGGGCGGGCGCGGCATGTTAGTGTACACCTTGAAAGCATCGTACACGAACCACTGCAGGCCGGTGAGCGTGCCGATCATGATGATGCGCGCCACGAGGCCGCGCCAGATGCCCACCATGCCCACCTCTCCGATGATGCCGCCGATCGTGGCGCTGGGGTCCTTGTTCAGCTTGGACACGATCGTGTCGGACGGGTGCGACACGATCGCGCACAGGACCCCGGCTATGTACCCCGCGGTGAACGTCACCACCAGCTGCTCCATCGCCGTGCACTGCTCGCGCGGCTTCGGCACGACATTGGCGTACAGGTATTCCAGAGTCTTCTCGAACGACGAGAACTTCATCATCGTGTAGGGCACCTGGCGGCCCCACAGCGGCACGAGCCCCCTGTAGAACACCCCGAACCCCTCCGTGGAGTTCATGTGCGGCATCGCCCTCCTCATCTGCGAGGTGTAGCCCGGCGTGGTCTGCATCCGCACTTTGACGGCCTCGAAGGGCGCCAGCGCACAGTCGGCGATGAGCTCGGCCGACGCCGACGCCGCTAGGTACAGATAGGTGCGGTACACGAACGCCGATTCCTCGTCCACCATGTTGGAAAACTTGTACTTGAAGTATTCGTAGCCGGCGAATTTGAAGGCGCCCTGCGTCGAGTACCCTATGAGGGTGGGCGCCCAGCCTTTCACGAGGTTGCGGACGCCGCCCTCTTGGAAGGAGACGCGGAATCCTCTGAAGATGTTCTTGTACTTACCGGGGTCTACTTGCAGGCGGCACTTGACCAGGTCAAGGGGTGTGACGAAGGCGTGCGTGGAGCCGCAAGCCACGGCGCCGCCGGCCGCGCACAACCAGAAGAATTTGTTGCTGTGCATCTCACAAGAGTACTTCGGTGGATCCTTCCCCATCCTAATTTCCTTTCACTATTCCACCGACCGGAAAGACACCACCGCCTCAGTTTGTAGTATTTGAAAAGCCTCAATGGTTTCTATTTGGGAAATAATAGAGTAACTTTTTGGAAATGGCTTCTCTTTCGTGCCATTTTCGCGTGACGTGCGTGACGTAAGATTTGCTTGTTTCTGTGACAAGCTATGCACGTAGATAAAAGTAAAATAGTTACGAATTAAAATGTTGAATAAGGGTTTATTTATAAAGGTAGACCATGGTTTCTTCCGCGAAGTGTTGCGTTGATATGTGTATTGTTGTGTAGGGCATGAACAATAGAACGTTTATGGTAGGGGTTATTAAAAGAAGATGCTATTATGAGGTACTTTATGTTGGATTAGAACAAGAATCACTTTCGAGAATATAGGAAAATAACAAACAAAATACATGAAAATTTTAATTTATTAACTTCATTTTTATCAATAATAATTATTCATCTTAAGATCTACGTTAAAATATATTCGCTAGTAAAACTACATATTTTATATTAATTTTACCTCGCTGTATACACATATTTACAAAACGAATCTATTGCATCGATTTTTGTACTCCTAGGCCTAATTATAATTGCCGAAAGTAATAAACTCAAAATATAAAAATATCTCACAAAAAATAAGTAGATTATTCGAAACAACGCTATTAACATTGAAGATAGAAATAAATAATATCCCCTTACATCTACATTAGACCTTATAAATACATTATTTAATATCCATCATTCTACTGGCTTCATATCTATGGCAAAATTAGTGATACCTCGTTACTACAATCAAAATATCGACACTTATAAATCGACACAACGAATCGACTGCGTCGTCAACTAACTACATTATTATGCATTCAATCACACATTATATATTTTAATACTGCCGACAAGATCTCATCTCGACCTCATGGTAACGTGCAGTCAATATTTTGTGACGACGGAATTACAAGAAATCAATTACTAAAAAACCAAAATCTGTCTGCCATTCAAAAATAAATAGAACGAAATACAAATAAACAACTCCGTTGGTACAGAATATGAGGCACCTTCAGGGAACGGTCCCGCTCGTTATGTCCCGAGACTATCGACATAATTATCGTATCGAACTCGATGGCGTTTTAAACTTAACTCTTACTCTTTAAGGCTCAAAATTGCACTACAGATTACAATCTGGATAATTATTTATCCATAAGGCACTATTCGTCACAATATCGACGACTATGTTAATAATGGCAGTGACTCTCATAAATCTTTCGGTCACGGTCACATTTATCCTTTTCTTTATACATAGATTGGCAGTTGATGAAGGAAGTTACAGAAAAGTGTCCTGTGAGAAAAAATCAATTCAAGAAGTTGTCCTAACACGTTTTTATTCTGCGGTTCCGTCGGGAAAAACAATCTCATTTATTTTTTTTGCCACTTTATTTGTGTTAGTTCTTTTTTAAAGCAAGGCTATTTTGTTTCATCCAAAACATAAATTATTTATTACTATTTATTTATGTATAAGTAATTTTTACGTGGACTGAATTGTTCAATTAACAGCTTTACACTTACCTACTCAAAACGATTCAAAGCAACCTCGACTGAAGTGGTACTATATTGATATTTATTTTTTAGTTCACGGAAAAGAGCAACGACAAAATTAGAAGTGTGAAGAGAGCGGGGCGAACGTGCCATCCATTTGTATCGTTGTACAAAACCAACGCCCAGTTGTGCCATACAGCATACATACAAGTTATATGCTCTACGTCTGCCACTCATTAAAAATTGCCTAATGTGCAGTTTTAGAGCCCATTAAAATGAAGCTTATCAGGTAACATATAAGACACATTTTCAAATAAACGGAAGTTGACTTATAAACCTTCATTGACACAATAACTTTTTGGCAAAAGCAGTTCCGATACAGATTTAAAGTTAAATCACTTCGACTGGTCTCGTTAGTTCATGGTTTAGTCCTATAAGCAATTTGACGTATGTTCCATACCGGCAAAACAAAATGGATACCTACTTAAACGTTAGGGCTGTCAAATTCAGTTGATTAAATTTGTGCTAACAGGATTGATACCATGGTCAAGTTACCAGAGATCGTTTCTCCATCAGACCCTAAACTACAGATATCCTATTTTACGAATATCACTCAGCTAAGGTGGAGTCGCAACGCGTAGTGTACCTATAAGATTTTATAATCTAGATATGTGTGCGTGTCATGGCCGAAGACTGAGCATACGCACACTAAACCAATGTACATAAACACGTAACAACAATCGTAGACAAGCGGTCTTCGTGAGATAGAACTGTGGCTCGTGCGAACGCCCCTCAGCGCTCGCCGGGCACCCGTCAGCGCTCGCCGGGCGCCCGTCAGCGCTCGCCAGGCACCCGTCAGCGCTTGCCGGGCGCCCGTCAGCGCTCGCTGGGCGCGACGCGCACGGACACGTAGAACCTCATCGGCGCCGGCACGCTGAGGTCAACCTCCCGTCTGCTCCTCCTTCTCGAGCCGATCTCGGGGATCGGGACGAACCTGGTTCAAATAGGTATAAATTATATCCTAAATTTTGCAACACTGAGTCCGGAATTAACGATGTAAGAAAGAAATTCCGATGGTAGCCTTGTTGTGAACGCGGCTGATGCGGAAGATCGAAACGTCCTCGTGAGAACTTCTATTCGAAGCGATGTAGACTAGACGACTATCGTCCAACTGTCCGTCTAGAAAAGACAAAGCCTAATAATACCTGGCTTCCAACTCCAGCTGCTTCTGCATCACCATCTGCGGCTTCAGGTGCTTCCTGAGCCGGAGTGCCCAGACTCCGTCGCGCTTGTTCAGGATGAAGTCTTTGTTGTCGTCCCCATACGCGACCCGGTAATGAGGCTTGGCGCCGCCCTCCGCCGGCAGCAGCCGCAGCAGCGGCGCGCGGTGCCAGGTCTGCTTCGGAGTCGCTTGGACGACTATCAGCTCTGCTTCCGGCTCTAGGAGAGAGCGGCGACCTTGGGCGATAGAATTGATAGTAAATTCAGTTGCCTTTCCTTCAATCACCCAACTTCTCGTAGAAGAACTCACATATCCACAGTGTATAAAATACCATAAAAATATCAAAGATACTTACGGCGACTGCGTCTCTTGCGTTTCCGCATGACGGTGGTTCCGTTTGCAAAGATGATGGCTTCATCAGGTGCTCTTCTTCTTCTGCCATTCACCTGAAAGAAGGCCAGACAACGTCAGTGTTACTCGTCATCAGAAACATGGAGACGCGGCATCATAAGAAAAGAGTTTTCACGAACACCATCAATTCCCATGGTTTGAAAAAGTCTAGCGTACCATGGACAGCTACTGCGTCGAGATTCCACCGAAGCAGACTTATAAAATGTCGGGTCAATCGCTCACCTTACAACTGAAGCAGCCTTCAGTAGATATCAGCTCGTTCTTCCCTCCGATCTTGTACTGGTCTCGCACCGGGAACACGGGCACGTCGCCAATGTCATCGGGCGGGAGAGCTCCGTCCAGCGCGGTGAGGCAGTGGCCGGCGCCGACCAGCTGGTAGCCGGTGGGGCAGCCGCACTGGTAGCTGTCGCCGAAGGCAGTGCAGCCGAACAGGCAGGATGCGCTGGCGCAGCCGCCGGCCAGCTGCAGGCGGTTTTGTTTCTTAGTCTTAATTTTTACTTCTTTTGAATGACAGCATGGCTGTTCAGACTAGAATATTGGAACTAGGTATTTTTGAAGACTTGTCTATACAGAAAGCTGAGAAGCGTGATTGAATATCGGTGATCTGGTGAACGAATTTTAGCTCAACTTTTCATTTTCTAGTAGGTATATGAAATACGAATACGCAACTTCGGTCAACTCATCACTAGCTGCCACCATAGAAGCCATCTTGGTAACGGAAGACTAACCTGCAAGCACACGGCATGGCCGGCGTCCCAGCCGTACCCGCTGGGGCAGCCGCAGCGGTAGGCGCCGGCGACGGCGAAGCAAGGCGAGCTGCCGCCGCACGGACTCGACGAGCACGCGTCCTGCGGTATGCACACCCCGCTGCCCGACCGCACCGTGCCTGCAAACGGGGAGTTACAAGTCTTTAGTTTCCATATGCCTTATACCAGAGCCATGTTCTAATATAAATCGGGCCGAGCGGTAATTTAAACGCTTGAGAATCCAACGATATCCTCGGCCTCGCACCTTTCGTGAGCTATGTGCAGATGCCCATCGCTCCGTGCTTCGACTCTAACACTAAATAACACAACCTCATGCGAATGCATTTTCTCATCGTGAAACATAGTATGCAACTGACCCTGTGGACAGTCGCAGCGGTACCCGCCCGCGTAGTTCCGGCACGGCGACTGGCAGCGGCCGTCGGCGCACTCGTCGCGGTCGAGGCAGCGCGCGCCCTCCAGGTCCAGGCGGAACCCGCGCGGGCACACGCAGCGGAACGAGCCCAGCAGGTTCACGCACTTGCCGGGCGCCGGGCACAGACCCTCCTCGTGGCACTCGTTGATGTCTGCGACCAACCAGATACATTGTAGCGTCTCTTAAACGCGTGGCTTTGCGATCCTTACAAGGTCGCGGGATAGGAACTGAAGGAGTGTCTTCATGATCCTCAAAAGGTATTTGTGAAAACTACTAGAGATAGAGTTTCAAGGAGTTCTGGAGGAGCTGTAAGCACGTTATTGTACAATGGGTCTTGCAGCAGTGCTGAATTTATCATGGCCAGTTGATTATAATCTATTCGAATCACCATATGAGCTCTTACCAACACAGCCATCCCCTCTCTTCTCGTACCCCTCCTCGCACTCGCACTCGTACGAGCCCTCGGTGTTGGTGCAGCCTTGCTGGCAGGTGTGGGTCCCGCGCGCGCACTCGTCTATGTCGCGGCAGTTGGCGCCGTCCTCGTCCACCTCGTACCCGGACCGACACAGGCACTCGTACGATCCTGAGTGGGATATAAAAATTATGACCACGAATACCCCGATAGACTTGATACCACAACAGACATGAGAAGGTATTGTACTTTACATGCATTGATGTGGTAAAGGTTTACAACCAAATCCCCATAGTTCCTGAGGACTGAGGATAACGCGTAACCATGCCATTGCAAAGCCATTCTTCTTGATAGCATCGCTGATTATATTTCTTGCCTTGTAACGCAGTTCAGACATCCCACTGACCTTCCGTGTTCTTGCAGAGCTGCTCGCAGGGCGGCGGGCGCACGCTGCACTCGTCCACGTCCGTGCACTCCGCGCCCGCCGGCTTGTAGCCGCGCCCGCATACACAGCGGAAGCTGCAACAATCGCACATAGCGTAAGCGGCTAACTAATTGACGCTGATAAAAGGATCCATATAAGTAATAGAGGACTGACTCTTTTGTGTTTTCTCGTCTTGGCTTGATTTGAGCGAGATAGGATCAAATTCAATGAGTCCATATCACCAGCATTTTTATACTTTTCCAGGTACGTGTTTAGAATAATTCCAGTTGAAAAGACGTGAGGAAACTGTTATACAAAGGTGTTGAATAGCCAGTGTATAAAGAGAAGGTGCAAAACGGTACTAACCTGCCAATAGTATTGACACATCTGCCCGGCGCGCAGAGCCCCGGCATTGCCGCACACTCGTCCACGTCTCCAAACACGTCAACACCGTTCCCAATCACCATCCCGTCTCCAGTCACTCCAGGAATGCCGGGAATCATTCCTGGGATGTGGCCTCCTCCAGGCAAGTTCGAGGGGGAGCAGAGTTCCTGACGTTCAGGAGAACCGGGAGTCGGACAGAGCTCGCACTCCGGACCCCACGCTACTCCGAGAGTGCAGCAACATTGCGCCCTGAAGTTGAGAAGAAGAGACAAAATATAGAGAGTTCTGTATAGGTAATTAGGTAGTTCGTTTTATGTTCAGTTTTATGTAACAGTTAAGTCACGTACCTAGTAACTTGCGAGGGTGGGGGAGGAGTGGAGGCAATAGATCTTGGCCAGGGTTCTGGTACGCAACGACCGGCCACCAGGGATCTGTGACACATGCCCGTTCGATGATCTGGAAGGAAACACGGCGCGCTGATTAGAACTTTTACTTTTCCATAAATATTTCGGTGGTGATTTGGAAACGTGCTGAGTGAAGAATAAGCATAATATTTAGTGGCAAAGAGCAAGACCATTGAGAAACGAAATTATTAACGGTCGAGAATAACAAAGTTAAAATTTATTTATTTTCGACCCTAAACTCTACTACTATCTGACAATAGAATGCTCTATAAAATTCCACAGCTTAAAACATGAATTCTAGTAACCCTAGGGAGGTTTTAGCATCAAAAAGTTCTTGCAGGAACCTTACCAATGCACTCGGTCCCGTCCTCGCTCGGCTCGTACCCCGCGTCGCAGTCGCAGATGAACCCTCCGTCGGTGTTGATGCAGACCCCCGGGGAGCAGCGCTCGGGCTTCTCCGAGCACTCGTCCATGTCCTCGCACGCGTCCGCGGCGTCGTGCGGGGAGGAGGTGCGCCGGTAGCCTGGGGATATACGGGTGAGGAATGTTCTAGAGATCTTTATGTAAGTGGAAGATGCTTGCAGGAGTGCAGATATCGATATCTTTCAGATCTTGAAAGCAGTGTCGATGTGAGTTTGAAATATGTGTTGCTTGTTGCTTATAAAAATGTGGTATGTAGTCTTTGATTTATTATATTATCTATTCTGATTACATTTTTCAGTCGTTATGCTATGTCAGTGGTATTTGGGTGCTTTAAAATCTGATACAGAAGAAGCGGCTACCTATCTCACTCAAAATCGATTGTTAAGTTGCTGCGTTCCATGTATGTAAGTACCTACAGAAGTTAAAGAGAAGAGATGAGACGAGAGAAAAACGGAAAATAGGTAACCAAGTCATCAGAAAATAACCTTTTGTTAAGAATTTTGAACTTTGACCAACCGATGAGAGTGCTGTCTTTGTCATTTGTTTAGAGCTACCAAACAGAGACTCACCATCAGGACACTTGCAGATGTAGGATCCGACGACGTTCTCGCAGGCGTGCGGGCACACGCCGGGCGCGGCGCACTCGTCCACGTCGCGGCAGTGCGCGCCGTCGGCCGCCACGGCGTACCCGTACGGGCACGTGCAGCGGTACGAGCCGGGCGTGTTGTGGCAGCGGAACGTGCACGGCGCGCGCCCCTCCGCGCACTCGTCGATGTCCACGCACGTCTGCCGACACACTCACACCTTTACATCTGTACGTGGCGTCTGTGGCTTAAATTGGTTATGAAACGACTGCGAAATGTTAAAGGTTGATTATAGAACTAACATTTGGGTAAACGACGGGTTTTGCTAAGTCTGGATGTTTGTGAGATTCTTTAGACACGGGAAATCCTAGTTAGGCCACTCAAAATCTTTGTATACACGACGTTATCGATGTGATAAGATATAATTTATTAAAATGTATCGTTTTTTACAACAAAATGGTTACACTGAAACTTAGGTAGATGCCGCTTTAACAAGTTTAGAATAGTACCCCCAAAAGAGATACAAGACCTATCAAACCAACCCACATTACACTTGCGCTAGGTTTTCAACAGTCGCATCACCGTGACCTACTTACACTCGCGTCTTCTCTAAACACAATAAATACCTACTGTTTCGTTGTCATATAGCTCGCACCATAGTTACAATCCTAACGATGTTCAATTTCTCAAAAATAAGCTGCGGAGGAGGGTAGTCACCACTCGACTACTTACCGATGCACCGCGCATTCGTAAAATCATTGGAGCTGAAGTAGCGTGATAACTACCGACGCGCGGGACACGCAGAAGAGAATAAAACAGCACCGACCTGGTCCGGGCCCTGCGTGAAGCCGAGGTTGCAGCGGCACTCGTACCCGCCGGGCGTGTTGGTGCAGGTGCCGTTCCCGCACACGCGCGGGTCCTGCGCGCACTCGTCCGCGTCCGCGCAGCGCAGCCCCGAGCCGTCCAGCGCGAACCCGGCCGGGCACGCGCAGCGGAACGAGCCGTCCGTGTTCACGCAGTGCCCGCCCGCGCACACGTCCGGCCGCACCTTGCACTCGTCCAGGTCCTGTGGAGGGGTCGACGGTCACTTCGGTTCCAGGTGAAGTACACTTATAACCGACTATAGTACGAGGACGTTACCTGAGTGAGATTCGGTCGGCCCATTCCACCTTGACAGATGCGAAGGAATTCAGCGGAGTCCGGCGCCGGGCAGCGCTCGCAGTACCTTCCCCACGCGGCACCTGACGATCGACCATTATACATTCTAAAAATATGATCACACTTACATTCTTCGATTTCTTTTCCATCAAAGAAATACTCTGGTGACGTTTCGTTCATTAGCAAAGTGAATTTTGGCTTTTGTATCGTTAAGAACAAAGTATGGTGATATTAGACGATTGTGAGGATGTACCTTCTGAGCAGCAGCACTCGGGGCGCGCGAGCTGCAGCGGGCGCGCGCGGTGGCAGCGGCCCTGCTCCCACGCGTCGTAGCACAGCTCGCGCCGCTCGTCCACGCACACCGCCGCCACCGCGTCGAACCGCCAGCCCGCGGGGCAGTCGCACACGTACCTGCAAGTTTCAGTCTTTCAACTAGTCCCTTCTAGTTTCCTAGTTACAAGTCCCTTCTAGACCGAACTGCCCCGATACTTTCAGGTTTTTGCAGACTTTTCCGTTTGTGTACTATACCTATAATAACCTTTGCGTGTCTTTTCGAAACAAGACTCATAAGTACTCTATTCAGTTATTCGACAAGATCTTGAAAATCTCTAAAATTGTCTACCATTGACTTATTTTCCCCTTTATAATCTCAGGATAATAGATTCCCTTTGCAAATCTTACCCTCCATTGAAGTTTCGACACTCTCCACCGGCACACACATGCTGCAGCTCCCTGCACTCGTCGCGGTCTATACACCGTCTGCCCATGAGCCGCCATCCCACGCCGCACGAGCACTCGTACCTAGAAACAGTTACTTTAAGTAACGGACCAAGCATACTACCTTGCAGTACACCACGATGAATTGAAGCAAAGTATTGACTAAATTTGTTACTTATTAGGTAAAAATTTTATATCTTTATCATAAAAGACATTTCAAATAGTTTTGTTACGGACGAAAGCCTCGAGAGCGGGACGGCACCAAAACAAACAGTCTGTCTCGCTCCCACATGTGTGAAGAGCACCGGGATATCGCGTTCTCAGTCACTCTTAATGATGTATAATTGTAGATTATCTCTTTGACTTAGTGGCAGTTGCCATAGCTAAAAGTTGTTTAAATATAGGAAGGTTTGGAAGATCTGGGTTCGGGTTCGATACAGCGCCGAGATCTTCCAGCCTCAAGAAAGAAAACCTTGTAACTACTAAGAAGAAAGAAATACAGTCCACTACGAAAATTCATCGGTGTTTTTGTTTACAAACACATACCGACGATAGGAATCCCCCACAATTTGGTGGTCCTGTCGTCGCCGGATAAGTGAACAGCACGTCGATCGTCGGGGGGATAAGCGCCGCGCTTATTATCTGGCGCCAGTGAAACGCACCACCCTTACATTACGGTGCGTTTCAAGAAGAGATCCAGTGAAGCGCGCCAGTGGGCGTGAAGATCACCCAACGGTGCGACCACGACGAGTTTCGGCGCGAGGAAGAAAGAAGATCACCCAACGGTGCGACCACGACGGGTTCAACGCGAGGAAAAAAGAAGGTCACCCAACGGTGCAACTACGACGTGTCTTCGGGCCTGGCAGGTGCTTAAGGGCGAGACAAGACTCGCCCTACGCGGTTTGCCGCGGCTGTTGCACACCGTCCACCTTGCGGTGTTAAACGGCCGGGTGCAACGGTTAACGCCGTTCCACGGCGGTGTGGTGTTTTGTGTGGCACCACCAGTCTGTCAAGATCGGACTGAAGTTGCACATCCTCGCCGGTAAGGGTTCACGTGGTGCGGGGGCCGGACTGTAGGCACTGCCAATGGTATCGGAAAGTCCAGCCGGTACCGAGCGCCCCGTAGTACGTGTTCCCCTCTGCTGGGTGGAGCCCCCCTTACCCCTCCTCACGATCCATCCCTGAAGGAGCATATCCCAGCCTCTCGTGTGGGCTGGTCCCTCCTGACGGACTGATAGGGCCGATAGGGAGGTAGGGCCGGTAGGGGCATCAAGTGCCGAAGATGGTCGTCACCAGGAGCCAAGCTGCCGCCGAGGAGAGGAGCCAGAATCTTCGCGTTTACGAAGATTTCCCAGCGTCCCCATCCGGGGATGCCTCCGTGTCTGCACTCACGTACCAGCGAACCGCACCCGCACCCGCACCCGCACCCGCGCCCGCGACCGCGACCGAACGAACCGCAACCGCGACCGCACCACCCACGGGCAGGAATGCGCCGCCGCGTCCCACGACGTCTCGCGCCGCGCCAGTACATGAAGCAACCAGAGCGCCGACAGTGCGCTCGCAACGATCAACCGCTAGCGGTTTAGCGCGTATCAGACAAGCTGAATTTGAAGCAGAGGAACGGCTCGCCGAGATCCAAAGGAAAGAGCTAGAAATTCAGACAATGCTCGTCAAGAAGAGACTGGCAATGGAAGTCGCCACGATACGTGAAGAGACAGATCGTGAGAGCGTCATCGGACTGGAAGATACTGTGGAAGCAGAGCATAGAGTCAGTGATTGGCTTCAGCAGCACGCAGCACGGGGGGAGACCGAAGAATCCGAACGCGTGGAACATTTGGAAACTGGTCGAGAGATGAGACGTCATTCGCCGAGAAGACAGAACATACCCGAACGACATATTATGATACCGGGTACACCGAACCGTGTCACGTTTGAACAACAAGCGACACGACGCCCCAGATCGCCGACGCCGACCCGGTCGCGGGACCGAGCAGTGGACCGACTAGCAGATACCATAGAGCGCATGGCTCGGAACAGAGCGCCGCCCAGACAGACCCAGGACTTGCCTCTCTTCAGTGGCGCCGTGGGAGAATGGCTGCCGTTCAAGGCAGCCTGGCGGGAAAGCGCTAATCTGCACGGGTTCTCGGCCAGCGAGAACCTGGCTAGACTTAGGGCATGCCTTCGAGGAGAGGCACGCCAGTCTGTGTCGGCGCTGCTGTACGCGGCAACGGAGCCGTCGACTATAATCAGGACGTTGGAACAGTGCTACGGACGCCCAGAGATGATCGTTGAAAACGCGCTAGAAGACATAAAGAAGCTACCGCGCCTGGGGGCATCGGCCGTGGAGTTGAACTCGTTTGCGATTAAAGTCCAGAATATAGTGACGGTGATTATGTGCCTCGATGAACGAGAGTATCTGCGGAATCCCATGTTCGCACGACAAGTCGCAGAGAAGTTCGGCCCGCACCTTAAATCGAAGTGGTGCGATTATGTGGAAGATTTCGGAAGCCGTAATGAACCCGAGATATGCACATTATCCCGGTTCCTGATGAAGGAAGCAGATCGAGCTATGCGGCATGTGTATACGGCCAGCTCATCAGGAACGACGCGAGGTGCGACGAACGCCCGAACCGAACAGCAGCCACGGGCGAACGAACGGAACCGAGGGGCCGTGTATGCTACAACGGAGGACTCAACGAAGAAGAACGTATGCCTCTGTTGCGGAGCCGAACACGGAACCACTCAGTGTGGCAAACTCAAGGCCATGACGGTGGATAAGAGATGGGAATGGGCTAAAGAGATGCGAATATGTTTCCGGTGTTTGAACAGCAAGCATAGACGTTTCCACTGCAAAAGCAAGCAGTGCGGAGTAGGAGAATGTCGTCAGTCACATCATGCCCTTCTACATGCGGCTAAGGAAAGAGAAGTAGCCACGAAGCCGACCGAGAAGGAAGAGTCGGTGGTCACGGCAGCAGCACACGTCTCTGCCGGACCAAACGAAGTGCTTTTGAAAGTATGTCCGATCACAGTTAAAGGCCGAAGCGGGAAGAGCGTACACACATACGCGTTGTTGGACGAAGGATCCACAATAACATTGGTCGATGAAGAGATCGCCGGGATAGTCGGAGCGCAAGGCCCGACTCGAGCGTTACACATCCACGGAGTCACATCGAGCCAAAGAGAACCCGACAGCCGAGTAGTGGAGTTAGAGATCAAGGGCCACAACCAAGAGAACTATCAGCCGATACGAGCGCGCACAGTGAAGAATTTGACGTTGGGAAGCCAGACAGTCAGAACCGAGCTTCTTCAACATGCGCACTTGCGAGAGTTCGATCACGAAGCCGTGTGCTATACGCATGCGAAGCCGCGTATACTCATCGGAGCCGACAATTGGCACCTCATCGTTACACGAAAGCTGTTGTCAGGAAGGAAGAATCAACCGGCAGCATCACTCACCCGCTTGGGATGGATTATCCACGGAACCGTACCTCGGAGCGTCATCCAGCGGGGGGAGACAGTGTTACACGTGCACACGCTTCAGTGCAAGTCAGATGAACATGAGGACGACTTAGATAAGCTCGTCAAAGCACACTTCGATATAGACGCGTTGGGCGTCTCCCTGCAACGAAAACCGCGAGCGGAGGACGAGCGCGCTATGAAGATTTTGGAGAACACAGTGAAGCGTGTAAACGGTCGCTTTGAGGTGGGATTGCCATGGGCCAATGACGACTTCACGATGCCGCCGAGTTATGATATGGCTGTCCGACGATTACGAGGAATCGAACGAAAAATGGACAGATCTCCAGAATTTCAAGCAGCATACACGGAACAGGTGACGAAACTGCTCGAGAAGGGATACGCAGAGCCGTGCGAAGAGGACCATGACAGCGATCCACGTCTATGGTACCTACCACACTTTGCGGTGACAAATCCCAACAAGCCAAACAAAACCAGGATGGTGTTCGACGCCGCGGCACGCACGAACGGAACGTGTTTGAACGATGTGCTGCTTGACGGGCCAGACCTGTTACAAACCTTGTACGGCGTCTTGTTTCGGTTCAGAATTAAACCGATCGCAGTCACCGCCGATGTGAGAGAGATGTTCCTCCAAGTTAAAATCCGACCGGAAGATCGCGTAGCTCAGCACTTCCTGTGGCGGGGGAAGGACCGTGTAGGACCCCCGAGGAAGTACGTAATGACATCGATGATTTTCGGAGCACGAAGCTCGCCGTTCCTGGCGCACAGCGTTAGAGATCGCAACGCGACAGACCATAGGGAATCACACCCGCTGGCGTTCAGAGCCATCACCCAGAACCATTACATGGACGATTGGGTGAACAGCTTTGACGATGAAGACACAGCCAAGCACACGGTGGCCCAAGTGCAAGAAGTGCACAGTCACGCGGGATTCGAGCTAGCGAACTGGAGTTCGAATCGAACTCAATTGCTGGAGAAAATCCCCGACGAAAACCGAGCGCACGCACCCAAGGAGCTTGCCGCTAATGCCAATCTATACGGGAAGACATTGGGATTGCTGTGGATACCGGCCACAGATGAGCTCGCTTTCAACACGGCGATGCATCGCGTGCCAGAAGATGTCAAGAACGCGGCGCGCACGCCAACAAAACGAGAAGCTCTAGGGGCAGTGATGTCGCTATTTGATCCTTTAGGCGTGTTAAGTACTTACACGATTACCGCCAAGATCATGTTACAGAATCTCTGGAAAAAGAAAATAGGTTGGGATGAACCTTTACCACCTGAAGAAGCGATGAGTTTCTGCGAATGGCAATCGGATCTGAAGTATATAGCCGACCTACGCTTGCCACGATGCTACGATATCAGCAGGATCGCGCAGAAGCAACTACATGTATTTTGCGATGCTAGCGAACAAGCCTTCGCCGCGGCGGCGTACTGGCGATTCGTGCGCGAGAATGGGGACGTCAACGTCGTGCTGGTTGCAGGAAAAGCCAAGGTCGCACCGCTTAGAGCACAGAGCATACCCAGGATGGAGCTACAAGCCAGCCTCATAGGCGCCAGACTTGCCGCCGAGATCATAAAGGGACACCAGACGAAAGCCGAAGTAGTCCTATGGAGTGACTCTAAGACCGTGTTGCATTGGATCAGGAACGAGTCCGTGAGATACACTCCGTACGTGGCGCACAGGCTCAGCGAGATAGCGGAGCTCACCCAGCCTAACCAATGGCGATGGGTACCTACGGCGCACAACGTAGCCGATGATGCTACTCGGGCGGGCGTAACGAGGATCCGTAGTCACGACCGATGGTTCGTGGGCCCAGCCTTTCTGCACGAAACTCAAGATCGCTGGCCCACGGAAACGGTACACGAACCTGAAGATGACGAAATGTTGGTGGCGCACGCGAACGAGAACCCCCCATTGATCGACGTGAACAGGTTCTCATCATACGAGCGGCTTGTGCGAGCCGTCGCTTACGTCATCACGTTCGCCGAGAAGTGCCGACGGCGCGCCGGCGGACTAGAATTGAAACACATGCGAGAAGCTGAGCGCCTGCTCATCCGAGAATCGCAAAAGGAAAGTTTTCCCGGAGAAGTGGCGCGGCTGGCACAGCAAAAGAGCGTAGATCGAACGAGCCGTCTGTACAAGCTCGACCCGCAATACAAGAAGGAGATTATTCGATTGAACGGCAGGATCAACGCCGCTACGGTACCCGAGGAGATGAAAGACCCACCAATCTTGGATGGAGCACACCCACTAACGCGCCTGATCATCCGTCGGGAGCACGAGAAGAATAACCACGCCGGGAGAGAGCAAACAGTGAACAATTTACGACAGCAATACTGGATATTACGCTTGCGGACGACAGTCAGACGGATTCTGCACGAATGTGCATGGTGTAAAGCGAAGCGAGCCAGGCCCGCAATACCAGTGAAAGGAAATCTGCCTCCGATGCGACTGAAAACGCACACAAGACCGTTCGCCCATTGCGGAGTCGACTGCTTCGGCCCCATGTGGGTGACGATTGGCCGCCGACGCGAGAAACGTTGGGGAATGCTGTTTACATGCCTGGTGACACGAGCGATTCACATCGAGCTGATCGCTGGCCTGGGGACTGACTCTGCAATCATGGCTCTCCGGAGAATGGCTGCGCGACGCGGGAATCCCGGTATCTACTTGTCCGATAACGGCACTAATTTCCACGGATCTGACGTGGAACTGAATAAGGCGTACGTGGAATGGCTCCCCGCTTTAAAGGATTACGCACTCACGAGACGGGTCGAGTGGAGATATATCGACCCAGGGGCACCAAACCAAGGGGGAGCCTGGGAAAGGATGATCAAGTCCGTGAAGAACGCGCTCGCCGTGACCCTAAACGGGCGAGCGCCGAAAGAAGAGGTACTGGCAACTTTAATGACTGAAGCTGAACACACAGTGAACTCGCGCCCTCTGTCCCACGTCCCGGTGGAAGACCCGGGCAGCCCGGAGGCGCTAACTCCGAACCACTTCTTGTTGGGCACGGCGATTGGCCTACCGTATGTGGGAGGATGCGATGCAGCTGATAGACGAACATGGCGCGCGGCACAAGCATTAGCCAACATGTTCTGGGCACGTTGGATAAAGGAGTACTTGCCCACCCTAGCGCCGCGCGGGGACATCAGACGAGAACAGAGAAACATAAAACCAGGCGACGTCGTGGTGATAGCGGACGGTCTACTGCCAAGAAACGTATGGCCCCGGGGCCAAGTCGAACGCGTGTACCCCGGGTCAGACGGCGTGGTGCGGAGTGCGGAAGTGCGGACGAGAGAGGCACCTTCAGACGACCAGTCAGGAGGCTCATCGTCCTCCCGATTGAGTAGGAGGCTGCGAAGGTCTGCGCCGGGGGGAGGATGTTACGGACGAAAGCCTCGAGAGCGGGACGGCACCAAAACAAACAGTCTGTCTCGCTCCCACATGTGTGAAGAGCACCGGGATATCGCGTTCTCAGTCACTCTTAATGATGTATAATTGTAGATTATCTCTTTGACTTAGTGGCAGTTGCCATAGCTAAAAGTTGTTTAAATATAGGAAGGTTTGGAAGATCTGGGTTCGGGTTCGATACAGCGCCGAGATCTTCCAGCCTCAAGAAAGAAAACATTGTAACTACTAAGAAGAAAGAAATACAGTCCACTACGAAAATTCATCGGTGTTTTTGTTTACAAACACATACCGACGATAGGAATCCCCCACAAGTTTAATAATTAACATGGTCACGAAAACTTGGTCATGCTCACTAAACCGATATGCCAATCGTATCTAAAGCCGACCATAATTCGAAATAACAAAAATCTCTCAAGAAAAATATAATTACAGTAACTCTTATTATATACACAGTGTTTCGATACCAACTGTGAGTGATCACGATCGGTAGTAAGTACATTATAAAGCTTACCCTCCATTAGTGTTGGTGCAAGAAGGAGATCCGTCTCTCCCACACGGATGCGGCTGTTCCGTACACTCGTCGATGTCGCGACAGTTCCTCCCGTCCCCGGTCAGAGCGTAGCCTTGCGAGCACTCGCAGCGGAACGAGCCCACCGTGTTGCGGCAGACGCCATTGCGGCACACCATGCCACCCTCGCGGCATTCGTTGATATCTGCCAAAGAGATTATCAGAATCAGTAAGACGCTTTTAAAAATCATGTTAGATGTCGCTCTCACAATTGTGAAAGAGTCGATGTTGAGTCCCTTTGTAGTAACTATATTTAGTAATTGGAGCGTAACTAACAATCTATTGTCATGGCCCCATTCAGTTGATATCATTTCTCATCACACATTACTGCAATATCAAAGCGGAAAGCCCTATATCTGTTTAAAAATGACAGCTAAATAAATTTATGAGAGCTTTGAGCTGAGAAAAAATGTCCGAAATCCCATGAAAACATTTTGGGCAACAACTCACCAATACAGTCGTTATTTGCGCCCGGTTTGAATCCTTCATCGCAGTGGCACATGTACCCTCCCGGCCGGTTCTCGCAGGTGCCGTTCCTACAGAGCGGTCGCGGGCGCGAGCACTCGTCGACGTCTCTACACACATTATCTCGTAGCGTGTAGCCAGGCTTGCATTCACATCTGCAATGATATTGGAAGTATTACTAGAATTATGATCTTCACCATTCCCATGAGAAATTGATCAATTGCGAGCTCCAAGATAAGCCCTAACACTAGTGCGTGAGTTGGAAATAAAGCTTGGGCCGTATCCGGAGCACATTTGTACTGGTAAATGATACGATGAAGAGTCCTCGATTCGGCTCACCTGTAAGAGCCGATCGTGTTCCGACACTCGCCGTGCTCGCACAGGCGGTCCTCGCCGCACTCGTCCACGTCCTCGCACTCGTCCAGCGCCGGCGTGAGGCGGTACCCCGGAGGGCACTTGCACTGGTAGGCCCCGGGCAGGTTCACGCACTGCGCCAGCCCGCGGCACGGCGAGCGGTGCAGCGCGCACTCGTCCACGTCGCGGCACAGGTGCGACGTGTTGTCGTGCTCGTAGCTGGAACGTGGGAAGGCAACGTAACTTACTTCTTTTTAGACGATCAGTATTAGCTAAATTATTGTTAGCTGGATGCAAAATAGGAGCTCCCTCTAGTAGCGTTTTATTATGATTCCTATACTATTCCAAACCATCGACAACATATTTCAACCAACCTCGTCCACCTCGAGGCGCAATGTTTGAAAGATTGACGTGGCAAAGAAGTCTGTCTCTGAGTAGCAAGAATGTTAAAGACTGATATGATGATGATGATAAAATAAAAAAAGCCCCACCCGTGGTCGCAGCCGCACTGGAAGCCCGTGGGCGTGTCGTGGCAGACGCCGGGCTTGCACAGCTGCGGCATGATGTCGCACTCGTCGATCGGACGCGTCTCGTTCGTCATCGGGTTGATGTACTCGCCGGGCTTCTCGCCGCACAGAGCCATGTGCTCCTGGAAACAAAGGCTAACTAGTGTTTATCTAAACTTGGAAGCAGTTTGACCTTTCAATGATTATGAAGATCTGCCACTAGCTTCAGAGACTATGAGGTCTATCCAGCTGGTGGATTGAATTGTTACCTGCGCTCCCTTGTCGGGGCAGGGCTCGCACGGGGCCCCCCAGGCGCGGCCCACGGAGCAGCAGCACAGGTACCGCGTCTGCGGCACCCCCACCGCCGCGCTGCAGCGCCCCGTGTCCTCCTCCCACTCCATGTAGCATTGCCGTTGACGAACATCCACGCACTCCTCTGGAACATTGACACAGTTATTTGGACTAATACTATGCCGCTTGTTCTACAGTCGAGATGTTATCCTAAGCCGGATCACAACTCAATACAGCTTTAGTCGAGTTGGTTTTTCACGTGTTTTTTTTTGTAGGCAACGAGGCACCGTTTACTCCGTGCCATCTGCCGGTCATCGCCGCAGATGCAGACGGAAGAGCCTCGTCGATCGAAGCACAGAACTGTCCACTTCATAACAAGAGTGTTCAGTCGTATCGTACTCACTTCCGTTGGGCATGGCGACGTACCCCTCCGGGCACAGACACACGTAGGAGCCGGGCAGGTTGCGGCACACGCCGGGCCCGCACGCGTCGGGCGCCGCGCACTCGTCCACGTCCTCGCAGCGCTGCTCGTCCGCGGACAGCTGCCAGCCGGCGCCGCACGTGCACACGAACGAGCCGAACGTGTTCGTGCACGTGCCGTGCGAGCACAGCGCCGGGTGCTGCGAGCACTCGTCGATGTCCGCCAGCGTCACCACGTACGACGGCTGCGGTGGGAACCAATCGGTGACGTTCAGATGCACATCGCGGAATATCATAATTGGCTCTTTTTTACGATTGAGGACGGCACGTTTGACGTAATGGCTGAGCAATTGAACTGCTGCGCTTGGTCGCGGGTTTGATTCCCGTCTGGAACAAATATTTGTGCGCTACACAAATGTTTGTTCTGGTCTGGGTGTGATTTGTATGTGAAATTATATGTCTGTAAGCGTTACCTAATACAGGAGCAATAATTCTAGTGGAGGTCTACGTTTTTTTAAGTTTGATATGTTTTAGTTTTGAGGAACGTGTTGAGAGGGGTATTACATAATTTTCCAATATACCAAAAACTATTTGCCGTATCACCCGCACGGTTTAATAAACTCTTAGCAAGCAATACTTACCGGTTCTAATACGGGCTGGTACCCGGGTCCTCCAGGACATAGCTGTCTGTAAGCTTCGCTGCCTGGTTCTGGACACAGATCGCAGTAGTTACCCCAAGCCGCGCCTGAAACATTGCATAATGTTTGCCTCAGATTTGGTTGAACTAAGCGCTATTTTATAGGCATAGAATCCGCTGTGATTGAATATGACATACCGACAGAGCAGCAGCAGGCGGCCATTGTTCCATCTTCAGACAACTCGTCGCTATCCCGGCAATGTTCCGTGCCGGAGCGTAGATCTACTTTCCCGTAGCACCGAGCTTTTCGTGAATCTGTAAAAAGTTTTGTGTTATTTTATTGGTTCACAAACGTCGTTAGAAGTTTTCAACATTCTTTGATACTCTCTGGGTTCTTTTGTGGTTCTTAAGTCACTGGTTTTGCCTCCAAGTCGAATGACCATATATAGGGACAAGTGACAGACTGTAATGGTACTAATTTCGAAAAAACTCAGGTAATGCAATGCGTGTTGTTTAATTGTGCAAAACCTTGAGATCTCTGAGTCATAGCGTATACGGACTAATACAGACACCCTTAACTGTTCGTAGTATCATTACTACATTTTAGGCAGTACCTAAGAAACTCACCAAAACAAGCAGTTCCATCGGACACCAGCTCGTAGTTGGTGGGGCACCGGCAGATGTAGGAACCTTGCGTGTTCATGCACTGTCCGTACTGGCACGACTGAGGGGACTTGCACTCGTCGACGTCGGTGCAGTTGAAACCCGGCATCACTGCAACATCACATTAACATTTAGAAATAATTGGCCAAATAATGAGAGGTCTCGTAAATTTTTCCAGAGCAATCCTAGGATGAAGAGGAATTACGAATTTGAGATTTATTATACAATTAGTGTGCGAAGTAGTATACTCACAGTCGTCGATGCTGTCGGATTGATACCCCTTGTCGCAGATGCATTTGAACATGCCGTATGTATTCACGCAGCGCCCAAACACGCACACGTTGTCGAAAGTCGCGCACTCGTCCATGTCTGTGGAGGGACGGAACCGTGACAAATCGAAAGTATAACAAAATAAAATGAAGATGCAGGTGGAGTAACTTTAGGAGGCTGTTCAAAATTGAAAGAGAATAGTCGTGCAACAAAATTATCGCTGAATACAAAATGTGTTTTTTTTTTATTTTGTGCCTGAACGTAACTTAATTTTGATGAGTAAAGTGATGTATTTATTTCTCGCAACAGATCACATTTGCAAACTGTTTGGTATTACGCAGATGGGTGCTGAATTAGCTGTTTGACTTGTAAAAGTGCGATATAATTGCCAATTTACAATAAATGCTTTGACTTTGACTTTGAAGTGCGATGTCGAGACTGTGACTCACCCAAGCAGGACTTCCCGTCAGGTGCCTTCTGGAAGCCGACGTCGCAGTCGCACTCGTAGGCGCCGGGCGTGTTGCTGCAGTGCCCGTTCTCGCACAGCGTGGGGTCGTTGCTGCACTCGTCGATGTCCACGCACGAGTACCTGCCGGCGCAGGGGAGGCTTCTAATAACCCGCTCAGGGAGGTTCATCCGAAACGTGTTCGTTTACGCATCGTGGCTGACGACTCTCGAGCTTACGCAAACCGCTGCGACGAACGTACGTAACACCGAACACTACTTGGATATGGCTACAACATCACAGTCTCGCTGGCTAATCCTATCACCACGATCGTTCAACACACAGTCCATCTCGAGGTACAGCAGTTGAAAAATTCGAAGTAGACAAAAATATAGCACAGGTAGGAGGTCAACAAAAGAGCGCGCATAAGACACCCGCCGGTGACTCACCCGTCTCCCTTGTAGCCGGTGTCGCAGAGGCACTTGAAGGATCCGTCGGTGTTGGTGCAGGTGGCGCGCGGGTGGCAGCCGCCGTTGTTGGTAAGGCACTCGTCCACGTCCTCGCACTCGCGGCCCTCTCCGCGCCAGCCGTCGCGGCACCGGCATTGGAACGAACCCTAACAGGAGACAGTCACATTATGACCCGTCTATATAAGTTGGTGACGCATGAGCTAACGTAAAGACAATAAACCAAATAGATGATGTGAAATAGACTATTTGTGCTGATAAGGGAAACACTTGATGGTTCGCCGAGGGATCTGAACTAATCACAAAATTCACGTCCGTTAGTGGCATGGATGGGTGACCGCACTTGTTTGATAAGAGGTTCATGATCAGAGGTTCTGTGCCTTAGGAGGCACGTAAACCATTGCTCCCGGTTGTTATCCATTGATGTAATTCTAGTTAAAAGTCCTTAAGCGTCCTTACTAACTCTGACACAAAACAACCCTTTGTAATACAACTTCTTTGGAGATCGAACTAAAAAGAGAAGGAGGAAACAAGCAGTTGTGAAGTACTGACCGGCAGGTTGATGCAGTCGGCGGCGGGGTGGCAGTCGCAGGTGCCGAGCTCGCACTCGTCGTCGTCGGTGCAGGCGGGGCCCTGCTCCGGCTTCACGCTGTACCCGTCCTGGCAGCGGCACACGAAGCTGCCGATCGTGTTGCGGCACTCGCCCGCGCCGCACAAGTCGGGAACCTACACATGTGAGGCGATCAATCGCTGCTCAAAACTTTGGCATTGGATTCTGGGATTTTAACGTTATAGGCTAGAGCTTACGATGGTAATCATGTTCAGAAGTTTGGCAACAGATTTTCTACTGAAGGTTCTACTTGATAGTTTAGTTAGTACTTGACAATTAGTTCGGGAGTGGAGGTGTCCATGGGATAGGGACGTTCATCCCTGGTGAGTCTCTGTGTGTAGAATTTTCCTCCTGAATCTTACCTACCACAATCCTACCACTTTACATCCATAATCATTTTTGTGAAATAGTAAATGTTTCGATTTGATTTGAATTAAAACCAGGAAGGCACTTAATTGCGCCCTACTACGAAGGTTTTAACAATATTTTCTTCAACGGAAGTTAACGCTCAGTTTCTGCTTTAAGTTGGTTTTTAATCTACGCCCTGCAACGTGGGATCCAAAGACAGAACCGACTGAACCACCATCGTCTCAAAATTGACTCTGCTGGATATATCTGCGGTTCTAAAACAAACGCTGACTTGGATATACATTTCCAGCAGTTGGAACGCAATAGATGCTATAAGACAGCTCCAACAGTTTCACCAGTCCAGCGGTCGGTGGATGAGGTGAAACTCACGTCGGCACACTCGTCGATGTCCTGGCAGGTGGGCCGGGCCCCCTCGGGCGCGGGCACGAGCCCCTCCCCGCAGGTGCAGCGGTAGGAGCCGGGCGTGTTGCGGCACGTGCCGCCGCCGCACGGCCGCGCGCCGCGCGCGCACTCGTCCACGTCGCGGCACGTGCGCCCGTCCGCGCGCAGGTGCCAGCCCTCCCTGGACCGAAGGGGGTGTGTGTAATAGAAGCGATGATACACTATTCATATCGAATTATTTTATAGTATCAAATTCGGATTTCCGGGTAAAATCGGGAAGGTTGCGCACAATTTTTTGCCAGTACAATTATCTCACAGGCCTACTATATTTTATTGTTCTATTTATTTATCTAAACAAAACATAGTCATGAATTTTGATATTACTAAAATTACCACTCTTATAAACGTGCGTCGTACGCTACGTTCTACATTCTAAAATAATTTGACGCTACCACAATACATTTTTATGGCTTACCCTCAGTCATAGGAACTACTCGCATCGACTTAAGAAACAAACCCGGTTCCGTGTCTCACCTGCAGGTGCAGTGGTAGGAGCCGGGCGTGTTCACGCAGGTGTGCTGGCAGCGCGTGGCGTCCTCGGAGCACTCGTCGATGTCCTCGCAGTGAGACTTCACCGTGGACTGCGCGTAGCCCTCGTCGCACACGCACTGGTACGTGCCCATCAGGTTCTCGCACGCGCCGTTGCTGCAGATACCTGGATATATAATATTTTTCTTGTTATTCGTAAGAAGATCAAATGGCGAGATAAGACGCGGAGTGAAGGATAATAATGGCCAAACTGTTGTTTTTCATATCGGAGGGTATGAAGTATTTATAAATAGCTTTTGCCCGCGACTTCAGTTCATCGTGAGATAGCTCATAAATAGATCCCGTGCAATGTTCAGGATCCTTTCTATATCTACCAAAATTCATCAAACCCCCAACTCGACTTTTACAAGTCGAGACCTCACCCCGATTCAGTATCACCCAACATCCTAGAAGCTGGTGGCCTCACCCGAGGTGATGGAGCACTCGTCCACGTCCTTGCAGGAGAGGCGGTCGGGCGCCAGCTCCATGCCCGGCCCGCACTCGCAGCGGAAGGAGCCCGGCGTGTTCACGCAGCGCCCGCCGCGGCACGGCGCGGGGCTCTCCGCGCACTCGTCGATGTCTGCAACGTGGAAGGTGGCTTTCGAGACGAGCGTCACAAATGCGGTGAGTGTAGCGTCACTGACGCAATAGAGGCGATAGAATTACTATTTCTAGTTTCCCACATTTTACACTTCACATGCAACCTCAAAAAGAAGGTTTTTCCTTGTAACAAGACACTACATAATCTTTTTAACCACATTATACCTACACAAATACACACGATGGACGTCAATTTAAAAATATAATTTTACATAGGCTCCAAGAGGACACTCGTCAAAGTTAACTGACACTATCACCAGATATGGAATAAATCCAATCGCAAAAAACCGGCAAGACACTCGACGGTAATTTTTTCTTATATCAGCTTGGTGATAACCGTAAGATGGCTGACTTCAGGTAGAAAGATTCTCCGCTGCAACTGCAGCTAACTTCACAGCGCTAGAGCTGCCACGCTCACTATCGCCCCGAGGACTGCACTCACCCACGCACACCTTGCTGAAGTCGTCCGCCTTGTGCCCGGGCCGGCAGTGGCAGGAGAAGCCGCCCTCCGTGTTGTGGCACTCGCCGGCGCCGCACACGTCGTCTACTATTTCGCACTCGTTCACGTCCACGCACGTGTGGTTCTTGGAGTCCTGCATTGGAAGAACACAATGAGATACACACCTACACGATCTGCATGGAAATGGAACAGATCGGTGGAATGTGAAGATTCTTGGACTTTCTAATTGATCAGACATCATTAGGCAGCCCACTATTAAATTGAGGTCAATAGATACTCAAATGTTGGCTTGTTGGCTAAGCATTATTCCAGTTTAAAGGGCACAGTTTTCAGCGATGTATTTCCATAAGATTTTAGAACTAAACTCCAGAGCCACGAGTGCACTGCAGCAGTGCCTCACCAGACATTGCAGTAGAAATGCAAAGTAGGTTGCAAGAACAGGGTGGCACCGCATTTGTAATGGAGAGACCACGTTTACTACCTACAGATTAACGATTTATTTCTTCACTCAATAGATTTTAATGATAGTCTTAAGTGTCCTTGTTCCTAACCTTCTCGTATCCGGGGAAGCAGTCGCACGTGAAGCCCCCGGGCAGGTTCCTGCAGCGCCCGTGCCCGCACAGTCCGGGGAAGGCGGCACACTCGTTCACTTCCATTTGTCCCGGGATCAAACCCGTGCCCTGCTTATTGAACCTGTGAATTCGACAACATAGAAACTGAATGTGATATTTATGAGATAAGAGATGTTTCGGAACAGGTCATTGAAAGCCTGACCAATTATATTATACGCCAAGCACAACTGCCCTGCATAACATCGTCACTTAATATCAAATGCCAGCTTATCAAGTATAGCAAAGAAACATTTTTACACCACACACGCAAGCTGACAAACATCTGCAATGCATTAGCCCGTACAGAGTTGATGATTCCATATTTCACATAATATGCTTCTAAGTATGTAAGGCGCGAGCATCCTAATGGCGTTTCAATTAATTGATCCCGATTCTAATTGCTACTCACCCTCCATCAGTCATGTTCCAGTCACCGCCCCCGCCTCCGTCCCACCCCCCGTCGTAATCTTCCCCTCCGCCGCCCCCTCCGCCGATCTGGGACCATATCCCCGTCTTGTTACCAGATCCATCGAATGGTCTGTCCCAGATAGAGGGCGGATTGAGAGTTGAGTCCGATATGCAGAGGTTCCGGTAGGAATCCGTTCCTGGACAAGGAAATAAGAAGAAGCGGATAATAACAATAAAGTTTGTTGAATGGAGCAGTGCTGGCCAGTGTCAGAGTTTTTCAGACCACTCAAGGGCTTATAACGTAGCTTAAATAGGCTCTAAGACCTCCATAACAACCAGGACCGAAAGCACGTTTACGAGACTAAACCGTTGCTGCGGGGCCCGAGGATCAAACCAGTTTAAAACATAGAAGAACTTCTACGAGATGAACTGGTTCGCAGAAACTCGTCTTCATAAAGGGGTAACACATTTACAAAAACACAGTCTAATATAGCATTTCCGCTGCCGCAATTCCAGCCAGACACAATTGCCGCAAGATCCTTGACAAAGCACGGGAGGGGTGAAGGCTCACCCTTCTTGGGACACTCCGCAGAAACTCGTCTTCATTAAGGGGCAACACATTTACAAAAACACAATCTAGATTAATCACCTTTCTTGGGGCAGGGCTCGCAGCGGCCGTCGCCCCACGCCTTGCCGAGCGAAGAGCAGCAGCACACGGCGCGCAGCACCTCCGCCTGCAGCGGGCTCGAGCAGCGCCCGCCCACGTAGTCCGTGTAGCAGTACTCGCGCCGCGTGTCCACGCAGCGGTTGCCTGGAGGCAATGCCAAGAACGACTCGGTTTAAAGGAAAACCACCATATAGCACAGACGTGATGTTATGGGACTGATGACCTGCGATAGCAGCGCAGCAGCTATAAACGGATGAGATGTCATCACGCAAGTGGAAGTTAGAATTGAATCAATGGCGTATGATCCTAAATATCACAAGTAAGAAATCTCTCTTTCTCACTCGATTTATAGGGAAAGAAAAGATAATCACAATGCAGAACTTAAGCCTCCAAGCCTTAGGAGGGTCTAAACGGAGTCTTGCTACGGCTATGTTGTAATAATATTGGCCAATATTTTACAGGAACTCACCAGTGGTGTCTAAAGTAAGGCCGGGAGGACACTCGCAGCGATAGGATCCGTCTGTGTTAATGCAAGAGCCGCCGATACAAAGCTCCGGGTCCAAGGTGCATTCGTCCACGTCTCTACAGGTGGCGCCATCTAGCTGTGAAAGCAGTGAGACAAGTTAGTGAAACAATCATGTACGCATAGTTATAAATGATAGCAAAAGTAATGCTGGTGACAATGGGTAGAACTTTGTTAGGGAGGTGAATTATAGCATGATAAACGGACTTAAAAATAGGATAGCTGATGTGGTAAATATAGTCCTTACCTTAGCGAAGCCTTTTGAGCACGGGCAGTGTTCCGTTTCACAAGGTTCACAAGGTGAGCCCCAAGCGAGCCCCACGCTGCAGCAACACTCCTGCCTCAGGAGTGGGATAGGAGCGGCCGCCTCGCACTGACCGTCCACCACGCGTCGCCAGCAGGAGCCTCGACGGTTATCTGCAAGAAAAGTCAATAACCATAAGTACCGTTTTCATTTTAAAAATCATTTGAGTCACTGTCTTTGTGTGTTAGTGGATAGATGTTTGTTTTGGTAAAACCTTGCGAGTTAATTTGATACAGCAAGTGATCAGATGAGAAAGATGGAAGGTGGACTAGACAATCATGGCAGTCGACTAGAAATAGGTAGATATGGTGTTTGGGATTATTTTGACCACTTCCAGTATCAACGAAGTACATACCTAACCTACCTATATTTTAGAAAGGCTTATCTAAGAAAGGCTTGGTCATAGACGACACATCTATTTTAAAGCCCTTTGTAAACTTGATTGTCTCTAAGCTGTACAGGAACGGCATAGGTTTTCCTCTAAGGTCTATTCCTGATCATCTCTCGTTTCCATTTTGGCCTCTTTGCACTGTGACAGCCGTAAGGGAACGGCCGTGGTCAGGTTAGCTGTAAGGGAGTGACTCACCGAGACAGTGCTGCGCGGTGGCGTCCAGCACGAACCCGTGCTCGCACTCGCACTCGTAGCTGCCGTGCGTGTTGATGCAGCGCCCGTTGTCGCACGGGTTCGATTGCTCTGTAACCGGTACGTTGCTGGCTTTATTCATATACAGGTTATTGGTGTATTTAGGTCTTTGGGGATCCAAAATTGTGGATAAGGTTTTGCATCTGTTCAAGTTGATTAGATCTTTGAATTTGTAAAGAATGTGATATTGGGGGGTACACATTTTTCAGCAAAATAGTTTCATTAACAAAATATTGTGATGGTTAAATGTTTTAATTTAGAAGCAGTGTGATGAAATCGAATTGCGTGCAAATGTAAATTAATAGTTTATGTGATGTAATTTTGACAATCATTAAGTTGAAAATGTTCATTTTAAACTATGTAAGTGTATTTAAACTGTATAGTCAAACGGAGTCATACTTCAAAACGAATCAATCATAAAGCGCGAGTTGTTTTCCAACTGATATTATATTAGCAATCAAAATCAACAACAGTATGCCATCACCTCAGCCAGGCAGGTATGCAAATGCATCGATGATAAGTTGATAACCGATCATATCAGCATTGAACAGCAATGACTTCATTCGCGCAAAGCCAACGCTCCATAGCGCATGGGATCGAAAAATGAGCAAGCGGCAGGCGCCGTTTGTGGTCGGGTTACGATGCCGTGCTTGCTTGATATTGGGTGAGCGATGACGGCAATAGAGTATCACTGCACCTGTGTAGACGGGGATGGAGACGGGGATGTCCCCCCGATGCACCTCGATCACTGCGTAAGAGAGCTCACCCTCGCATTCGTCGATGTCGCGGCAGAGCTGCGCCTCTGGCTCGTAGCGCGTGCCGCCAGGGCACACGCACGTGAAGCTGCCGAGCGTGTTGCGGCACTGCCCGCCCGTGCAATACTGGAATCGTTGATATCACTATAATATGCTGTAAGACTCATAATAATAAAAGCAGAAAGAAGACTGTGAGCAAAACTAGTTACAGCGGTGGTGTTAAACGAACTCACAGACTGATGCATATCGCACTCGTCCACGTCTCTGCAGATGCCGTCCCCATCGGGATGGTATCCGGGGTCGCAGATGCACTTGTACCCCGGCTCTAGGTTCTCGCAGGTGCCGTGGGGACAGATCCCGGGGATCATGGTGCACTCGTTGATATCCGCACCGCCGTTGTCCTTGCTGCTTCCCTCCGGGCAAAGGACCTTGTATTCCTTGCTGCCGTGCTCGGGGCACGCTTTGCAGGATACGCCCCAGCCTAGCTTCAGCCCTGACAATACGTATGATGGTTAACATATATAGGTTGCTGGGTCAATGATTTCATGTGAGATCATACAGTCAGGTTTAAAATCATTGAACTGAATGTTAATGAAAAATACCTTTACTGGAACTACAGCAGCACTGGGACCTAGTAACAGGGTTCGGTCCAGGTCCAGTGCAGTGTCCCTCTTCAAATTTCTCATAGCACAAGTCTTGCACTTCATCTGTAAACAAAAAAACATAATAATATTATTGACACTACGGTGATTTAGATATTAGAAAACCAAGATTGTTTCTACTCATATTATAAACGCGACAGGTTGTGTATGTTTGTGTGTGAGTGAGAGGGAGAGGGTGTGTGTATGTGTGTTTGTCCTCTCTTCACACCTACACGGAATGAAGAATTTTGATGGAATTTAGTATACAAATACTATAGAATCTTTTTATAGATCCTAAAATGGAAAATATTATACATTTTACTCGTAATAGCTGACGCAGTTTTAATTAATAAAAGTTACCAAGACAAGTTCTTCCATCGTTGCTCAGCGTAAATCCGGACAGACACTCGCAGCGGAACGACCCCGGCGTGTTGTGGCACTTCCCGTTTCTGCACACCCTCTGTTCGGAACATTCGTCGACGTCCACGCACGCGCCCCGGTCCGGGGTGGGACGGTAACCAGCCTCGCACACGCATTGGAATGAACCCTCGCTGTTTACACAACGACCACCCTGCAGCAATAAGTTGGAATAGAAAATGAATCTAGTTGGACCTAAAAAGGTGCCTTGTGGAACTCCTAATCGAAATTTATTTACATGGATTTCTATATAATTTTCCTTAGCAAATTTGATCTTAACGCTGACGATAATTTATACATAAGAGCATAATAAATATTGTACACCCAGATTTATATAATATACTTAAATGAACATCATAATTGGACGGCGTTATGGAATAACGAATTACACGAACAAACCAAAAAAAAAAGTTAATGATGCAGTTCGATTGTAGAGACTTTAAACTATATTCCTAGTCGTTTTTTTGTTCAAAAATCAACTCTCCTACCTTAATATAGAGGGGTGAATCAAGCGACATGTCTTAAAATGTTAGGTTCTATGCATTTTATCGCTTTGTAATACCAAACTAAGCGCCTAAGTCGCTATTCCAAAATACAATAAATAAGGTTTTATTAAACATAAACGAATTAAATCCTGAGACTTAATTCGTTGTTTCATTATTAAACAACTATAATATCTAAAATGCAAAATCAAATTACCCACCAAAATAGGCGCATAGTTCGTTATTGAGTATCCATTGGTTCATCTATTTCATTGATTGAGAATCAAACAATCATTATAGCCCAGTGGAATTAGATATAAAATAGGGCTAAAATCGCAATGCTTGATGTGGTACTGCATTTTTGGTAGGTTGTATGGACTAGTAAGGATATGGTATACCTAAATCCATATTAGCAACTTTGGAAAACTTGTGCTAGCTGGGCAACACGCAAAAAACTATGAAGTATTGAGACTTTTCTCACTTTTTTGCTCTATAAGTCATATACTATGCGTTTTGGACAAGTGCACTTCTGGACTTTTATAAGGTTAATAAAATTTGCAAAAATTGAAACCCAAACGCAGCTCTTTAAACCCTATAACGATCAAACTGTGGCCCTTCAAATACGGTAAGTTTTTCCGGAAAAATTACAATTTTAAGTTTTGCTTCCGTTTGAAGCAGAATATTGGTAAAATCCCTGGTCCTATGAAAAAATTCACTGAAACAATGATGTAGTACGATTAACTAGCTTTCAGTATAGCAAGGTGGCTACAAATGAAAACGTATTTCTATCCTTTTTATATGATTTAATGCATTCTTCAAATCCCATTTTTACCTTCAAGATTGTAAGTGAACTATTAGTATCACAGACTTCGTCTTGTACTTAAATGAAAGTTGATTAAACGTACAAAAACATTGTATTAGTGACCTTTTTCAAAGGACGAGGGATTTCACCAATATTTAGCTTCGGACGGGAGCAAAACTTAAAAGTGTCATTTTGCCGGGTAATGGACCACATTATGGAAGGGTCATAGCTTGATCCTTATAGTTTCGTTTGGGATTAAATTGGTGTAAATTTAATTGACTTTATAAAAGGACTGAAGTATGTTTGTCTAAAACGCATCGTTTACGACTTTTAGGTTGCATGTTTGGATTTATACTAGGTACACTAACATAACTGTTCGATACAACACACCAATGCAGTAGGTACAACAAGCTTCGCGATTTTAATATTAAATTCCACTGGGCTATTGAGTAGAAATTGCTTTACATTTTCGATTTTGTAGGTATATTTTCATTTATTCAACCGTTTTTCAGAATGTTTTGGTGTAAAAAAACAAGTTTTTGTTTATTTTTGGTAATACATAACTATTTTGCCTCTGGATATAATCCCTTTATACCCTTTATTACCCCCAAAACTAAATTGTATAAACGAATTAAATGACAAAATGCCGCCTGATTCCATATTGCAATTTTAAAATCGTACAAATAATGCAAAACGTAATATGGAATTAAGCGGAAAAATGACAATATCTTCTATACTATGCATCATGCAAAAATATGTTCTTTTATGAAATAAAATATACATAATAATATATCACATAAGTAAAAATCACACCCATAACATAAATATTGTGCTCTCAGCAACATATTTAAATTTCAAAACTTTGAAGCTCTTTTTCTCAGTTTTACTGATTTGTCGCTTATTCTGTTATTTCATAACGGCGTCCAATTATATAAACGGTGCT
Organism: Hylaea fasciaria; assembly: GCA_905147375.1. NCBI lineage: Eukaryota > Metazoa > Arthropoda > Insecta > Lepidoptera > Geometridae > Hylaea > Hylaea fasciaria. The sequence goes on along the minus strand of LR990208.1, from coordinate 10,397,465 downwards.
AGGTAACAGCTTCAAATGCTTTGCTACGTTCGAAATGCTTTAATTGAATTAACATTCAAACTCAAAAGTACAAATTCAAATAAAGTTAAAATCACGACAAAAACAAGGAAAAAGCGGCCGAATCTTGACATAAGAGAAAGAGAAAGAAAAACAGGGACAGACTGAAATATAACAGAGAGAGAAAGAGACAGAGAGATAGAATTGACCTACCTGACACACACTAGTATCGGCGCACTCGTCAATATCGCTGCAGTACCCGCCGGCCGAGATGGCGAACCCGGGCTCGCACTCGCACTCGTACCCGCCGGGCTTGTTGCGGCAGCGGCCGCGGCGGCACACGCGCGGGTTGTCGCGGCACTCGTCCGCGTCGCGGCACGCGTGCCCCGTCTCCGTCGACACGTACCCGTGGTTGCACGAACACTCGTAGCTGCGACGGAAGATCATAGGAGCCGTCAGTTTGGAAACCGCTGTTCGTGTGTCTGTCGCTCCGACATGCATGCGTGCTCGCACGACCAGTGTGTGCTTCCAAATCAGTTCCAAATCTATTTTGTTATAAGTCCGACAAATATTAAATGCGAAAATGTAGGGGCTGTATCTATATTTTCCTGGTGTTATTTACTTACCCTCCACCAATATTGGTGCAAACACCGTTTGTGCACATTTGTCCATTCGTCATTTCGCATTCGTTTTTGTCGCTGCATTTGAGACCGTTTTCCACTGGATCAAATCCTGGTGGACATCTGCAGATAGAAACAACATTCTTATAAGTATGATTAATTTACTGATTTAAGTACTCCAGAAGAAGAAACACACCAATACTGAGCAGATAATATGCAGACATCGACTGGATACTACAAAATAGGTGATTCTTCATATGACGCGTTCTTTGATAAACAGACCTGCAATCGAAACCTCCCGGCTTGTTGATGCAAGTTCCTCCTTTGCAGTACTCCAGCGCACACTCGTCGATATCGATACAGGTCGGGTTGCCATCGATCTCAGCAGACTCGGCGCCATCCCAGCATTGGCACTGGTATCTGTGGAAGTGTGAAACGTATTAGAACTTATTACAGAATGCGAGACCTCAGCTTTTTATTCACCCATTGTAACTTTACGCGGAAATTCTGGGTTAACTTTTTCGTAACAATATGGGAACTCAGTGAATTTTGATATTTTTTAATGTGATATTGATGAATCATTTCTCTTTAACTGTATCCTCTTGAAAAATTAATTAGTAAGAGTGGTGACTCACCCAATGTCTTTATCAACGCAGTCTCCTAGCCCACAGATCCCATTCCTTAGCATGCATTCATTGATCTTGGCGATGGCGGGTGGTTCGTAGCCGTCGCCCCTTCCACCACCCCCCTCACCGCCTACACCACCGCCGCCGTCATTGCCGTTGCCACCACTGGTGACGTTGCGGCGCCAATCCGGGGGAATCGCGCCGCCACCGCACAGGTGTGTCCATTCCGCTAGAAGTTAAGAAACCCTTGAGCAACTTAAATATAGAATCAAACTGAAATGTACCCAAAACTGATAACTATTCAATGTATTCCAAGAAGTTTGCTTCACAATTCTGAACCTGATTTTCTATTAATGAAATACTCACTGGCTCCTCGAGGCGGGCAGGGTGTGCACATGTCGCCCCACGCGCGGCCCATGTTGTACCCGCAGCAGCAGTCCCGGTTCGACAGGGCTACCGACAGCCGGTCCGCGCATTCGCCTGTCTCGCTCAGGTATGTGAAGCAGCTGCCCACACGACCATCTGACATAATATACAAATATTAACGAAAACTGTATCACATTTTGAGCACAAGGAAAATGTAAAATGGAGCTCAACTCACCGATACAAAACTTCTTGTCGGGGCTGGGAATGAAATGAGGGTTGCAAAGACAGTAGTAGTCGCCTTCTGTGTTCACACATCTGCCGTTCTGTTAACAATAAGTAAATATCAAAAGATAATCAAAGATACGGAATCGCCACACACACTTACACTCAAAATAAAACCCGGAGCTCTGGCAATAATAACATGGCATTGTTGGAACACTTACCAGATGGATAAAGGTGTTACAATGGCATTGGCAAAGTTCCTAAAGAGGTAGGCGGTTGAAGATCCAGGAGTTAGCAGCGGTAAGCAATATTTTCAATAAAATACACATGCTCAAAATAGTTTTTGTACATGCAATAGATTGGGGTTTGATGTAGCTAAGGTACAAATGTTTAGGGCTGTAACTTAGAAATGAGTATTCAAGTTGATGAGTTAAAACTCATGGATCAGGTAAGAGATAACGAGAAAACTATTAATAATGTAAGTTACAACAAGCGATAACGAGAGAACTAATCATGTAAGTTACAACAAGAGGAAGACTATAAAAGTGGTGGGTTGTATAACGATGATATTCAGTAAGCAGTGAAAACTGAGATGGCGGCTGACGACTAGGGAGTAATGGAAGAAAGGAATATGTTGCAACGATCCCACATGATAACGAGATAAAGGTAAAGAGATCATCACAATAAAGATACAAGATGTTTAAAGGCTATGTTCGCTAGACTGGCGCAAGCTTATTGCGGAACTTAAAAGATGCATTAATGGTTAGAACACTTACAGGACAAATGTCCGGATCCTCGCACTCGTCGATGTCCTCGCAGTTGTTGGTGACCCTGTGCCGGCGCTGCCCCTGGGGGCACTCGCACGAGAAGGAGCCCACAGAGTTGACGCACTTGCCCCCAGCGCACAGCCCTGGCACCGCTGCACATTCATCTATATCCTAGAGATTACAACATTAATATGATATTAATTCACGTGGCACCCCACACGGTACTCTAATAGGGGCTCAGTCAATGTGAACTGAGCGTACCTGACACTCTTTTGTAGCCAAGTTCCTCAGATGCCCCGTGGGACAGTCCAGGTCCCCGCACCGTTCGCACGGATGTCCCCACGCCACGCCCACCGTGGCGCAACACAGCTGCTTCGTGCAGACCACGCCCTCCAAGGCGCCGGTGCAGAGCGCGCCACGCGTGTCAGTGTAACAGGGCCCTAAAACATTAAAAGTAGGTAAGGTTGCCATTTATTCTTTTGAAGCTAGGTATATTATGTTACATCATTAGGTCCAGGTCGTCGCCGTGGTGAATTATGGCCTAATGCTGTTCAGTGTTCACCTCTTCGATTATCTGCGAATAGTGTTACTGTTGTATGCCGTGACAGTTATGTTTTATAAGACAAAACGGGTAGTTTGAAACAACACCTGCCGCTCCCAACGGTGATACCCGCATTCTCCAGTCTTCGCGTGACCACGGTCGATGTAACTCGGTCGAAACGTCGAGGCGTGTCACAATCATTTATTTTCATATTAGTTTGTGCACGAATTAGACCCGTTCTTAGTATGTTGTAACTAGTTCCGCCGTGTGTCTACGGAACGAACTTTTTTGGTGTTTTTGAAAATTTTTCAAGTGTTGGTGTTTATAATAATGTTCAAGCATAATTTTCCCTGCAATTGGTAAGTTCTGTGGAACCATTGAGTCGTTCATCGCAACTTTCTTATCGTAACTTCTATTAAGTATAATTGAAACTAATATTATTATTAGAGCAGCGCCATCTAGCGTCAGTGAATCAGTCACTAGATGGCGCTGCTATTATTCCATACAATTTCAAGTTTACGCCAAACGGACCGAGCTCGTAAATAAATTGTCAAAACTCGCACTAGGCACACTGATCAGAGTTAACATTTAATTAGGTGCTGTGCAACAAGGATATTTTGGCGCGCGAGCAACAATGAGAGTCACTGATTTGTATCCAATGCATGTCAGTGTTACAAGATGGAGGCGTTAGCACCGATTTTGGCCACGCGCCAAAAGATCCTTATCGCACTATTATATAGGTAACGTTTTTTTTCGTCTGATGGGATGTGACGACGCAAACACTCTTTATTTGAACGCCTTGCTTGCACACATTAATAAGCATATTATGTTGATGGAGCGCGCCATGTATACTTGTAAAATGCTTACCAGTTCGCCGATCGATCTCGCATCTCGTGCCAGAAAGGCCGTGGAAGCAGACGCATCGGTCCGGCGCTATGCATCGTCCACCGTGCAGGCACGGGTCTCTACATATGGCTGAAATCAGACAAAATTCCAATAAAACAATGGATTCCCTGAAGAATATGACGTAGTTTGCGAAACACAGAATCATAGAGAACGTAGAAGAGACGGCACTTACGTTCAGTACAGAACTCGCCGCTCCACCCGGGAGCGCATGCGCACGTTCCGTTGGTACACGTTCCACCGTTCATACAAATTCTACGGCAACCTCCAGGCGTTCGCACTGAAACATAAATAAATAAAACGTAAATCCCAGAAAAAAACATAGACGATAACATACGGGTTTACTTCTATTAGTCGTCAAGTTCTTCAAACACTATTGAAGAGTTAGAGTTACAGTAGATTGGACAACTGACTCGGAAATTTCTTGATAGCTAGTAGAGACTCACCTGGATACGGATAGACACCCCCACCACAAGTGGGCGCTTCCAACCCTCCCGGACACCGGCACATGTTGGGTGCCACGCACTTAGCCGCCGAGCCGCATTCGCCACGGCACACCGCTGCGCAAAGAAACAACATTCCCAGTATTACTAGATTAAAAATAATGGATCATTACGAGACTACAGCAAGCATATATTATTAAGAAATACAAAAAGCATTAATGAAGATTGAAGTAACGTCGTCTGGCAGAACGGTGATAGGCAAAAGATGCACAGAGGCAGACTGCTGAAGATGGACGATATTAAAGTCGAAGGGGAATATCTAGATGAGCGCAGCCTAAAATAAATCTTATTGGCTTATTTAAAGAGTTAAAAATTCAGAAAGGAAGTACTTACGGACTATACAAAGTAAAGAATTAGGTCTAGAAGTCCATCCTGGACAGCAATGCGTGCTGTTCCTACTCCTGCACACGTGAGGACTGAAAACAAACAATTACACATTATATTCATAGTATTGAATGGTACGACAAAATAGATACATAATTGACACAAAACAAACAGGAATCATTGCTTAAAGTTGTGACCAAATGCTTACGGCAAGTCAAGCAGAATCACCGAATAATGGTACATACGAGTACAAGGCAAGTACAAAATAATAACGACCCTCAATAATTGTTAAGTTGAGCAAGAACAGAAACAATAAAATATATGAATGAAGTAACAAAGATTAACATAAACATTCATAACAGCAGTCACGTTTATCTCACATCCGTCAATGAGTCAGTGTTTGCCATAAAAGTTACCACTTCGGTAGTAATCATTAATAAAGCTGCAAACATGACTTGTCCAAAGCTATTATCTGCTAAAAACGCCATGTCTCAAACAAAAGATTACATAGTTACAGAGATGTTGCGTAATCTTGGAGATATAAGATGAGCAATGGCAGCAACAACCTTGCTTATTGTAATGTGAACAAGTGTATCTAACTAGGATTCGGTATGCTTATTTGAAACTAGACTAATTTCTGACGGGTCAAAGATTATCGTAGCGTATCGTGTGTCCTTAGACTTTGTCACCGGAACCTTGCATCTCAACTAAGTGCTGGCTGCAGCTATGCCTATGCTTAAAGCTGAATTGATAGCTTTTATCAGTGACTCAAAATTAAAAAGGTCAGTGTTATCAGAATCGTCTCCATTATGGATGTGCAGCTTTATTATTACATCTTTTAAAAGTGGCGATTTTTTATAATGTTATTATTATTTTTCATACTTTTGTTATCGTCTTTTAAGAATGTAAAAAAATCTACCATGCTAATTTACTTCCACGCGTTCTGTTTAAGTAAAGATTTCTTTGAGGTCAATGATAACGCAATTTCCGTGACAACATTTTGGTGCAATACCATTCAATACAGTGGAACCATTCATTAGCTGCAAGAAGAAGGACGTGTTCTGTTTATAGCTCTGTTATCACTGTGCGAATCAACGTTACTTCCAGCTCCAACAGCCGTGGGAATCTCCGAAATGACATAAGCGCCATCTTCCTTGCATCCACCGCATCCAAGACCTTGGCACGATACTGCATAGTCACTGCCCGTCCTGCTTGTCTCGTCGATTCCCCTGAGCCGTTGGTTCCGCCGGTGACCTCTGCTCTCCCGAAATTATAAGCGTGAAAACCACCCACGCGTGCCTTCCCACTCGTGAGGTACTCTATTATGTTGCTAATAAGTAGTGTCAATTACATTTTAGGTGGTGATTTCTTTGACTGTTTTTTAGTTTTTGGCACTTATTTGAAGCTCGCCATTGTATTTTGTTATTGACATGCTTACTATTTGAAGGAGTGGCTCACCTACCGGTGCGACTTTAGGTACCTAGTGAAAAACTAAAAAGCTATACCTAGAGTTTATTGTATGAGGTAATAGCATGTCTGATATCAGAGAAGACGTCCGAATGCTATCAATCGATATACCTATTTAGGAACGTAGTGCGCTAAAATAGGGGTCTCCTATCGCTTTGTGTGCCGCTGGAGTCTTCTCACATTAGTGATCAAACTATTTGACGTGTACTTTGGATCATATTCGATGGATTTCTATTTTTAGCTGTACGGTGTGAAGTAGGATCATAGATTTTTTTTATTATTGGGAGCACGATTGAGTGGGATTACGGAAGTTAAAGGTCCGATAAGCAATTATTTTTTCTTTTCTCAAAAACTTTACCTCTAGTTCAATTCAACCCTCAAGCACCTAAAAGTCGAAAACGTATAAAAACATTTTACGAAAAAGCAACACATTTTTGCAATATTGTAACGAATTCAGTGTAGGCGCGATCTAAGTAAAGAGTCGATTTGTATCAACCTATTCGCCTCACGTCTGTTCCGAGGAGCGTAGAACGATGCTCCCTGGATTACATTTGCATTTTAGCTTCCTCTCTCACTCTCTGATCGACGAAATTGTATTGTTCTTTGGGATAAGGATCAACTGCAATGAAGCCACGCCATGCTATGGTATCTATACCTACATAATAATTGGAATGAAATTGTAAAGAAGTGAGGTTCGCAATTTTGTTTTAGAGATTACACATCACATTTTTGCAAACATACTAAAGGAATGGCATATTAGTATTAGGTAGATGTTTTTTCATGTCTTATCTTGCAGGTAATACGTATTTTATGAAACTTGACGGAAAATTATTATTTTGGAACAGAAAACTTAATTATAACGGTCGCCCGAATAAGTTTAGCTCCAGAGTGTAATGAAGATCTCATAAAGTCAAGCGTTATAATTAAAGCAAAGGAGTTATACCGCCTTGTGCGATTAACTAATTTCACTGTTTTCCTCCTCTGTTATTCCAGATGTCCCAGATTAATAGCTACAACGTCCGCTATATTAGGAAGATCAGTGTTTACGTTTCTAAAAAACTTCGTTTTATATCCTAAGCAAACAGTTACGTAACTAGTTTCTTTGATTTATATAGTTTTAGTGCGAACCTTTGCAAAATCTATTTCCAAAGCGTCTGTTTTCGTTTCTTTATTGTGGTTACTACTGGCAGTTACTGTTTGTGTTAGGAAGATTTACTGTTTATCACACAGGTAGCGCCATAAAGTAGATATTTTTTCGTTTATGACTTCTAATTCTAGCTTACGTAGGATTTGTTTCCTCTATGTAGTTCAATCTTTCATTAAATTCTGTCTTTGATCTCTGGAGTATGATTGTTTGCGTATTGCACCCGTTTCTGCTAGCCAATTTGCGTAAATTGCCGCTTCATCAGACTGGTGGACGTCTTTCACTACCTGCGCTGATCTTTCTCAATGCTTGTACATAACTCACCCGACAAACTGAGTGGGCGACCTCTCGTCCAGCGTCCGAGCCCCTCGCTGCCAGTGATGTCTCGGCCGGAGCGTGCTCTGAGAGTAGCGAGGCTCCGCGTTCGCGCACAGCACAAGCAGCGCCGGCAGAATCAGCCACAATGTCATCTTGGCACCATCACCCTGGAAACAAACGAAGCTTCTTAGGAATTGAAGAAACTCGTCAGAACCCTACGCCAAGTTTTAGGAAGATCAAGAGCTCAGGCATTCCGAATTGGATTAACATTAAAAATTCTCACGCGATGTTCTATCGACAAACCTTACCGGTTACACCATAAAAAGCATTTTGGAATATCATTCCACAGAAGATGAACAATGAAACTCACATAACAAGGTTATCATCAGTCTAGGAAATAATAAAAAAGAACAAATAGAAACAATAATTTTACGTAACTCAATTGTAGTGGAACGAATATATTTTACGAGCTTTTTAAAATAAATGAAGATAAACTCATACGTCCGGCGCGCGGCGCTGAAAGAGTAACAATATGTAATAAACAGACCGTATAATAAGTGGGCCAACATTATCAATAAGTGCAATGTTAATTGCTTGTTTTATAGAGTCGAATCGACCGAAATGATTTTAGTCCCGTTTTGCTGCAAATCTGATAGCACTTATCTCTCGGGCCGTTGTGTAATGGGACACAAGGCTGCTGTTTTTATCAGAAACAAAACTTATGGGCTGTAGGTACATAAAGAGATGCATGGTTATTTCGATGGCCATCTCCAAACATCTAAGACCTTGATAGAAGCTTTACAGTATTTTTAGGGATACACCGCCGCACAACTAGATTAATTCAAAGAATTGAGACACTCACGAGCAACCACATGGTTACCCTGCAGTGATTGAGTTTATAACTAGAAAGCTTTGTAGACTTTGAAAATAATTATAGTAAGTACCTAAAGGAATGGTTAAAACTAAGTAGTAAGTGGTCTAGTACAATGTCTCTCAAGAAACAGATATCTAATAAAAACAATTTACGGAGCATAGATGAACACTGGAGTCTTAGGCAGATGTAAAAAAATCTTAGGTATTAGGTATTATTTTTCAAAGATTGGAATATCATGCAGTCAAAGCTTTGGACAACCAACTGAAGAAGAAATAGCTTTTTGAAAGAGACAATGTGCGAGAAAACGAGAGGGCTATAGCCACAGATAGAGGGATGTCGGGGCGGGGGGTCAAGGAATCTGTGCCGAAATGATAACGGGGGCCGACGACCGCAGCCGCTGCAACTACAATCGATGCTATAAGTAGTAAAAACGTAGTAGACTCTAGAAACTACGTCACTGATACTACTAGATATAATGTTTAATCTAATCTGGACTGTTCGGTCATCAACTCATCATTACGACGAAAAGTTTGAAGAACCGTTGAGCTTAAAGTAGTCCGGCAGATTGTTTTCCATAAAAGAGTGTTATGAAAAACCTCGGTCAAGTTTTGAACTACAGTTTCGATCTCTGATCGATTCCTGTGAAACTGGCGAAAGAATCAAGTGCTCGAATGCAAATGGGTGTGTAATGTCAGTTTTAGCAATTACATTAGCTTTATTAATTAATTCTATTTAAAATCTCAGAGCGATGATGATAACAACAAACCCTATTAATCAATCTATTATCTTACTATTTGTATGTGATCCGTAAATTAACGTCTTCACTTATCCGACGGCGTTTGTGGCCAAAGTCAGTTAGTGATGACTGGGAATCGTGAAACTGCAGATTCGATACAACGCAAACACTTGTGTGAACCACGATATTCCACATGGTGCCACATATTCGTGGCACCTTGCTCCTCGTCCCGATTCCCTGGATACAGAAACTAGGGAAGGAACCAGGGAATTTGGGAGTCAGGATCTATGAATGTGATCGTGACGTATTACTATTAGTTGTCCGAGAGAGTCCAGGCTAATCCGGAACGTGAGTGAATACATTATGTTCTTTAGATATGACAGCACAGGAATGAGAGACACCCGATGTGAGTCAGCGCTCGAACGCGCCGCCCACGATGCGCCTTCCGCGCGACAATCGCTCCTAGTAACTTGGTCTATATCTTCATTAATCGGGTTTTGTCATGTGTTGAGATTGTTTGCGATATGTACCTACTGGACTCTTAGAGTCAAGGTTAGGAGTGTTTCTGCAGTTGGAGAAGAAACTCTGTGGAAACCAGACTTGACTAGCGAATTGTTATCGTTTAAAAACGTTGTTAGAAGATGTAGGTACTTATCATTGTAATAATCATGAGACATCAATCATTATAACGTAACAACTAATAATTACTAATAAATAATCAAATGTCAAACGTTTAAGCATGACTTCATCGCGCTACATAAGGCTTCTAAACCTAAAAGTAGCTAAGGTCACCTCACTACCTGTTGACCTATATTGAAACTCGATGTGTCCAATCAAATCAGACATCCTTCACAAATAAATCCTTTGTGCTCTCTCAATAGTACACTAACGAACTTTCCCAAAACACTTCAAGATCCAAAAGGAGCGCTTGATAAACACATTTTAGAAACTGGATTTTGTATTAAAAACTGATTGAACAAGATAAAAATATCATCGAATGTTTAAAATTTGGACATTTGAAGATTAAGTAGGTACAAAGCGTTCATTGCGGGTTTGGATCTCGCAAAATTTGCGTTTGTTTCTTACTAAGCCAGTAAGTACGTAACGTAGGTAGTAACTAACATTAGATACGTAACGAATTGAGATTTTAATCTTTAATCGATCTAAGCTATAATCCAATATAACATAGGCTCTTTATCTCTTGGAATATGAACCGTAATCACGTGATCACAGTTCAGATGATTGAGCAAATGAGCATTTATTCTGATAAGATTTAAACGATTAACCCCCGTTTACAGCGGTTTATATAATAATTTTCCTTCACTGCTAATATTGTATCGGAACAGTAAAATGAAAGAATAAGTATATACAATTGAAGATCGCAATTTAAGGGCACTGTAAAACTTTAGATCATTTCATAAATCTAAAGAGGTAATTGGCAGAACTGCCCAGCGTAATCCTTAAGCCGTAAATACTCCCCGTTACATCGCAAGTGCTACTACAACGGTGCACGATTAGCTACAGCAACTATATTATAATGGTATAATGGCAATGTAGGTAGTAGGTACTACCAGCTGCATTGAGATGTTGGTCTACTCACCAAATTAAGAAGGCAGCAATAATATGGTTTTTTTTTAAGTTTGGGTATGGATACTTTTGCACCCACTTGTGCACGCGAAATGGTAGTAAAAGAAAACACATAAGTTTGATTAAAAAATATAAAATCAACTTAGCACGCAGTTTATTCGGTTACCCGCGAAACCACACAAATCGTTTTGTTTTAATGAAATGCTTTTTGATATAATATGTTTAAAAGGAGGATAAAATATTAAAATAAAACAGATTCGTATTGGGAACTGATTTGAAAAGATTTGCAAAAAGTAGAACCTCGGATGCTTGAAACAATTATTATGAATTATTGTTTGTTCATTGTTTTCACTGTTTTCAGTACACACTATCCAATTATTATCATCATTATGGTATATGAAATTACAAAAATTAACTTGATTTACCCCGTTACTTATTCACCGACTACAAAAAAAAAGCGAAGGTTCTGAATTCGACCCTATGTTTTTTTTAGTTGGTGATCCATCTTGAATTAAGCGATAGCTGAACAGCCAACGAAGACATGTCATTGATCAATTTGGTTGGATAGAGATATTGGCGTGCTTCCATCAGGTCAGTGCTGTTTACTAACTTTACTGTAGTTAGGGAAGGTTGAGGACAAGGACATTAAGAGAGCGATTTGGAACAAACAAGCTGACTGGAGCATACAACCAGCAGCTCTCTGCCATAATATAATGAATCCTTATACGAAGTAAACCCTAAGCCCTAAGTCTGTGGAGGCCATGATATTCGTATGGTTCAAATCGATACACTTTTTTTTATATTAGTCTACGCCGTAGACTCTACGGCCTTACCCCACCACCTCGTCATATGAAGTTGATAGAATTGATTATTTTTTGCATATAACAAATAAAACTTTAACTATCAGAACTCTATGATGTTGGATGTTCTAATAGTTATTATAGGTTACCGCCACATTTAGCTTTGAAAATTCGGTTGTTAATTTATGTAATGGAGAGGTGGTAGCCTAGTGGGCGAACGTCCGCCTGCCAAAGCGGGGGTGGCGAGTTCATATCCCAGTGCGGGCACGTACCAATGTGTTTCTTGTTAAACATTATGTACATAATCATCACTCGCTTTTCGGTGAAGGAAAACATCGTGAGGAAACCAACATGCCCGAGAATTATTTCGGAGGCATGTTATCCACCAACCCGGACTAGGCCCCCGTGGTGGATTATGGCCTAATCCTCCTCACGACAGTGAGGGGAGGCCTTTGCCCAGCAGTGGGACAGTTACAGGCTGAATTATTATATATTATTATAATTTATGTAATATTATTAGACATGTCTTTATCAATAATCTAAGACAGTTTATATGTAGGTAACACGTCTTTCTCCAAATATACCATTGTCTATCATATCGAAAACTCTGATTGTAACTAAATCAGAATAATATATCACAAAACCACTATTATAACACACTAACACCCTTACTTAATTGACATAATATCTTGACGTTTAGCTCATGTGTCATCGACCATGGTTAAGAAGACGGGGTGAGATAGTAAATATGATATCAGTTCGCTAAAGATTAAAAATTTGTACGAGTAGTCAAATCGGAATCGCTCGCTTCGCTTACCCAGCACAACCTGACCGCAAGCGGAGAGTGCCCCCAATTGAGCGGTTATAGCGCTGCGCCCGCACCGCTAACATCTAACGATCCATCCCAGACCAGCATAAACAAACAAACCACAGCGATGGGAACTAACGAACTTAAGGGTTTGTATATAATCTGGATTCCAATGGGTTGATTAATCATTTCCAAAATACTATATGACTGGACACTCGCTAACTGAAATATGAAAGCTAGTAAAAGTAACTGGAAGTTGAAAATTAGGGGCATCCAATAATTAGATCGCAATTGTTTGCACCACACTAGCTTCTCCTTTCTTCTCCTTCTTCCATTGTTAATACGGACCTACTATCTCATCATTATACTATTATAATTGACTAGCCGGTGCCCGCGACATCGTCTGCGCAGGATTACACATTTTGGCTATAATGGCTTACACATAAGATATAGATAATACTGTGGCGGACTTTTTATAGGACTATTATAGATAAACATTTCCATCATACATTACATGTGTGTAACTCTAGCGGTTTTGGCAGCGCACGTCAGAATAGCTCGCAGAAAGTAGATTTTTTCCTACTTACTTGACACTTATCGTCATATTTTGGTCAATTCACACAATATCTTTATAAATTGTAACCTATGTGTTATTCTGATGTATAAGCTATATCATTGTAAAGTTTCATTAAAATCCATTCGGTAGTTTTTACGTGAAAGAGCAACAAACATCTATCCATCCATCCATCCATACTTACAAACTTTCGCGTTTATAGTATTGCGAGTAGTAGGAAGTAGGAAGTAGAATAATGTTTAGGGTAAATAACAAATTTTGACACAAATATCGATTCAAACTCTTTAAACATCACCATTTATATACCTATCACTTTCAAGTATGATATATATCTCTCATACTATGTACCTAGTCATCAAAACATAGCACTGCACTAATCTTAATCTATCGGTTCCAATAAATTAATGTTCATCGATAGGATCCGAAGCTATTAATCTACAATATTAATTACACACTATGTATGCACCGAAAGCGAGAAATTAATTATGGGTTCCTTTCAATTAATTGTAACGGTCTTGAAATATTTTAGTCACAGTATTCTCTTTTTTATTCATTTCTATTATTTCTACTTTGTGTTTTGTTTGGTAGTACAAAATAAGTTGCAGACTACTCGTAGTAGATTAACTACTAACCAGTGCCAATACTTCAAACTTTGTATCTACAGCTGGACTATCTTCTGGTATATCCAGAACTAGAACTTATCAAGGTTATATTACAAAGCATATTACTTTACTAATTAACCTATCTTGTTCAACTTGCATCACTCTACCACCCTGCAGCTCGTTCAAATCAATATTTCTATCATTAAGCGAATACACAACAGCTGTTGCCGCCTCAAATCTTCAAATCGTGATGATATTCACGCGAGTTCCCACGCCTGTCATCAGTATTAAACCTAAGACATCTCCAGTCTAAATAAAGCCTTGAACGGATTCGGAAAGTTTCTCATCAGAAACGCCATAATTACGTAGCTAAAGTCAACGACCTATGGTGCATGAATACAGACAGCTAGGCGCCAAAACGCATTGACAGCTTTGATTGATCTATTGATAAATCCCATGATCGACCGATACAAACTAGTTTGGTGCTGTTGTTGGCGTAACAGTTAGTAGAATTATTTTATTAGTATTTAACTAGAGATAACGCGGATAACACTGACAACACAATTTAAATGCTTATTTATATCCAAATACTTACAACTAATATTTTATAAATAGGAACTAAAACAGTAGCTAGCTTTTTCACACCACAAGCACTCGAACAATAATGATCCAAACAACTGACGAGCAGCCTGCGAAGACACCCTGATAGAGTAATCAAACAAGAGCTCAAGAAAACAAACAGGATACTCGATAAGACGGAGCGAACTAGATTGCAAAATAAAATTAACAAAAAGTTGTCGTATTAAACATCAATCAACGTGATTGATGAAAGAAAACAAACTGAAGGACTAACGGCCCCGATACGGGAGACGCTCGCGATAGTGATCTTGGAGCTGATAACCATATAATCTTCTAGGCATGGCTTTAAAATCGGCCTGGGTGATCTTTAATCCTATATTAGTTTTTCACTAAGCAACGATGTTAATCCTTCGTCCCTAAGAGTTCCTACGGTTGCAATTTTTTAGGAGTTTCAGTGGGCGTCAATTTGGGGCCCGACACTTTCGTTTTATTCTATCGCTCATTACTTACATTATAAGCACCCGCAACAAAACTATAAAAATAAGCAATATAATAATAATTATTGTTTTCAAAATAAAAGTAGCGACAAACCATGAAGCATAAATTGGGAAAGCAAAAGGCAAGGAGTTCCACACTCTAATAGCTTATAGTAAATTGATGGAATAACTAAGAAACTTACATAAGTTAGCTAACTCTAACGTGTTCGATTCTCTTTCGCCTATTTAACAATAAACAAATTGATAAACAGATAAAGCTCTGCGAACATTTGGTTTGGCCCTCCACGGGTCACACAATGTGATACACTTACTAAAATTGTGTTATCCACGCGCTCGCAAATAAGGTACCTACTTACTTACTTACTCGAATGGCAGAGTTGACTCCATATTTTATCTATTATTCTGATATTTGAATGTAGGTCAAGGCCATTTTACTAGTTAACTGATTTTTTGTATGAATGAAGTCGTCTTCATACGATTTTTAATTCTATTTAGGTAGGTATTTCACAACTTGTTCTCTTAAACTTCTTCAATCACCGATAGCCTATTAGTTTAGTTGAAGTATCTTACTCGTATATTGGTGATGTTATTATAATATAATATAGGTATCCAAAGGTAGCTATTGTTTCTTAAGTGGATTCGTTCTTGCTCTCCCGTAATTTTTTTTACAATTCAGTCTATTCATCAAGCGCCCTATCTCAGGACAGGGTAGAATATTATTAGAACATACAACGATAGCTAATCATAATTATTTCCGGTAAAATAATATAGTCCATTCACGTGACTTCAGTCACTTTACTAGGTTGGAGCACTACTAATTGTGGCACGCTCAACACGGATTTAATTTATACGGATTCGTCTGAATTGAGTCCACAGCGATCGATTTTAAACCGACAAATGACAGGAACGAAACTCTCATGCCGATGTCTTTGTTTACATGGACGAAAATAACATAGTAATGCGGTTATATTGAGCAATTACTGTGGGCAGATCTACTGGCTCATTTACAACTTTCAATTAGAGTGAGTTTGTAAAAATTTACAACGCAATCTATGAATTGTATATTGAATAGACTTCAGAACAAAATATGATAATGTTATTTTTGATATGCAAGATACATAAACTCGCTTTGAATCAACGCACAGTGCTCTAGATAAAGTGCCTAAAAGGCTTTGTAAATCAGCATGAATCTGTTTCACCCCATTAAGTAGGAAATAAATTCATAATTCGTAGCCTATTCGAGGTACAAAGGATGCCTTCACGAAGTAGGAAGCGGCGGTGTGCGTTACAGGCGATTAAAGGAAGCCTCTGATCGAGCACTCAATGTTGCTCAGATAGCTCTTGAGTGTTTGCTTATGCTAGTCTAGATCAGGAAGAAGGTACAGTATTAACGAACAAAGGAATGGTGAACAGAAATGGTTAAGGGTCAATTGAGATTACCAAGTTTCCAAATAGCGTAAAATAAAGCAAATTAATACTTGGAGGATTCATATTAAGATGAATGGTATCAAGTTCCATTTTAAAATTACGGCGGAGTGCCGCCTGACGATACGGTGTCCATTGTATTTCAGTCACTCATGAAAATGGAGTAAAGCTTACTTTACAATGATTAAAAAGTTAAAAGAGCTGATACAAAAAAGTCGTTAATATTTTGTTAAACACTTTATGCCTTACATAGACGATGTGAGTGTAATTTTTAGAAAACATTATTATCTAATATGTTGGAAGTCTTAGGAAACCCGTTTTAGAATAGTTCAAGCCGAACTGTTAACAGAAAAATACATAAAAGCGAAAATCAGGTTAAAGACATCTTGCATCTTAGCTAAGAATAACACTATAAATGGATCCAAATGCCATAAAACGTAAACCAAACCAAAAACAGAAGTAGCATCAGTTTACTGAGAAAAGCATGCAGATTTGAATAAAAATTAAGTATAATAATGATAATATGTTAATGGTTTCACAAAATAATGTTAACATTGCACAAAATATGTTAGAAGATGTATAGAAATCACGGCACAACAAACAACATTTAAACGTGTTAGCTAACACAATCAAATATTTGTCGTCAAATAGCGTAGGTAATTGTTCTCATGACAACTGACGCCAACACACATAGATACAATAACACCTTGTTAAGAAGATGCTCTCAGCAATCGTAGTGCAATACTCTTATTTCAAGGTCTAACAGTTGAAAAGACAATAAGCCTAAGCATTAAAATAACACAAGAAACAAGTTAGTCACCAAGCCGTTTTCGTTTTCTAGCTTACGGTAACTGCAAATGGTTTTCCGCAAAGCAGCATCCAAATTTATTAGTTGTTTACGACAAATTCACTACATTTTATAAACACACGGTAATTATAAGAGAACATTAATTCATGAGAACAACAGAAGTAAAATGACCTACACATCACAAATACACGTGCAGTATCTGTGTCATTAGTAACAGACGTAGACGGGGAAACATCTGTGCAGACAAAACTAAGCAACTTGTTTCCAATAAAAATATTTAGGTCGAAGCTAACGAAGAGCACCAACCCGCCAATACAACTTAAGCAACCACGTTTAACATTTTGCGTGAAGCTGTAATCTCTGACTCCTAAAACTTTATAGGTGTTGACAATTGTGTTTGACGTGACACTTAACGAGCGGGTGCTATTCATAAAGACGGCAATAAAGTGCAGCACAATGGCGAATTAGTTTGCAATACTAAGGTGCATAGGGCCAATGTCGACTACACCATTACTCTTGCTCCAGCTTACAAAGGAGGCGATGCTAATTTCTATTGCTGGAACGGAGACAATGTTTCGAAATTGATATGTAAACTTACAGGCAAATCTCCTTGGCATACCAGCCTAATTACAGTTACGAAATTCAAATTCATGAAGTATGGGCACAGTTGTTCCATGTTTAATTAATTAATATTGTAAAACCATACTCTACAATGTGCTGTTAATTATAGTGTTCACTATGATTTCGATATTCACGTCGAAGAATGTTGAAAGCATATTTATCCTCTTTTTTATCGGTGTAGATACCCGTATTCTTATGGGTATTTGATCGTTATCACATGAGGCAGTCCACGGTGAAGCGAGTTTTCCTAGAAGCCTTTTAGTCAAGAGTAAATACTACCAGTACAAGCATGGTGGTAGAAATGATAAAACAAGGAATGAATCATACCCTTTGAACGTAAAATTTTTGGGACGCAATTGAAGCCCTTAATCATATTTGAAATTAAAAGTTAGCCCGCGGCTGAGACTATATTATTATTAATAATAGTTTTCTTATACTAGCGCATCGTATCGCCGACAAAACAAGGATCGTTAGCGATAATAAATTGATCTACAAACGCGTAAACCTGTCCACCTTCGAAGCACGCTTCTAATCGTTTAATACGACAACCTATATAGGAATAGCCGAATAAATAAATAGATAAATAAATAAATAAATAAATAGCCAACAAGAATATCAGCAGTTACTGTCATAGCAATGAACTGACATCGATATCGTGCCAACTTCAATGTTTATAGACGATGAATTAATCTCTGTGCAACTTTACACCCCATCATGCTAATTGCTTGTATCAGGCAATATAAACCGTAAGGATATATTTTCTAGACAATTTCTGTAGCAACTTAAGTAATATTACTGGAGAGAAGACTTCATAATATAGTAGAACATCATTATTACAGCAAATTATGGGAAGGAAAAAAGGAGTGCGAAGCGTCTCGGAAACTTTTTGCGGACCCGACGGTCTGTAGATCGAAATGTGATTATATGATAGAGATTGGCCTCTTAATACCCTCCATCTAGACACTTTGTTGGAGTAATTTTGAAATAGTTTAATGATTAAGATCGTCCATTTTACACTAGAGTTAATTTTGTGCTCAATCTTTGTAACGAGATAATAGTTTAAGATGCTCGTAAAGTTTTGATTTCATTTAGTAGCTCGTTTTGCTTCGAGACTTCAGCCATTTGTCAGAGATTTGCCTATTATTATTTTAGCAGAATTTGATACAGAATAAATATATTTATTTAAAAACAAATCCAAGGCAGTCTTTTGTTATAATAATATTCGGTATTATAGGTACTGCAAGCTGATCAAATGAGCTCAAAGTCCATTATGTATCGATTTTTGATTCCGTTATTGAACTAAATTCAAATTTTGCAGTTCTGTAAACTTTTGATCAGAATTCTATTTATTATAATAGAGGCAGCAAACTGATCTGATGGTTCAAACTGATAGTAGATACTAAATCTCTTCAGCAAATCCGTATGTTACAAAATATTGTATAGAAACATAATTTCTGAACAATAAAGCGTAGATTGAGACTAAAAACTTCGAGAGGATACTCTAGCATTCCTCGCGTCCGCGTCTTCCTAGTAGCGAATGTGTATCAGGACGATACACATATCACAATAAAGGCGACGGGAGGATTCCCACACAACTGAACGTAGTCACGGACGTGATACCACGTGATTGCGCAAATCGCCAGCCTTCGTGCGGCTCCTACTTACCGTGATAAGGGACTGCTGGCTAACCCTGGCCCTATTAAAATAGAGATATTAAAACATCACCGCCAATTTGCACAAAGCGATTTCGATCCACATTATTTTGTCCGTTGTATGAAAATTTTCACAGAATAATTTACGCCGGTACAATGTTGGCAACAGTTTGATGCGTTTTGCAAAGGGATTTTTGTACTCCAGAATTAGCACGAAGTCAATATTGATTTTAGATAGATTGTGTTTTTCAAGAAAATCCAAATAAATTGTAAATAGATGGAGTTAGAAATTAATTGAAAGGTTTATTTGTATGACCATTAGAAAATGTGTGGTAAAAAAATAAATATAAAAAAAAATCATTGGGTAATATAAAAACAAAATGAATACGAAAATTTGTAAATGTTAGATGTTAAATAAAAAAGTGCAAATGACTATGTTAACTAATACATATTTAGAACTCGTAAAAAAATTGATTGTTGGAAATGTATCGCACTTGGTAGAAATTTATCGCACAACTTGTTGACTCTTTTACGGTTATACTATTGAAATATATTACAAATAAAGTTAGTTACATATACATAAATTAAGATATAAAAAGACTGTAAAAATCACAAATCAAAAGCGAAAAAAGTTACTGGGAAAAATTGAAATTCTAATACGAAAATTTTATAATACGATACCGAAAGACTAGTCATGTCCCCCGGAACGCCTCGTCCTGTCCCGTTAGTGAGAACACAATTACCATGCCACTGGAGGTGCAGCACTTGCAGCAGCTGTTGCAGCGCTAGCGAGTGCGAGATGCGAGTGCCACAGCGAGTGTGAGGGCGAGTCACACGACAGGGGAGCGCTTCCAACCGCTGCGCTCTCCCAACTGCCAGTAACTGCCTGCTTAGTGGCGAGCTTTGCCGTATGCTAGCACGCGCCTGCTCGCGTATACTCTGTGACAGTAGTGAAGCTCGAGCTGTAGGATCACATGCTGAGTTGGTTGTACTGTACATGGACACTCCGTACTCACTGGGTACTCAAAGCCACGGAGGAGAGAGACAACACGCTCAAATGTCATACATATAATACATGGTATTAATATAGGTATTCTGTGACTAGTCCACATGTGCGGGCTGACAAGCAAGCTTGCTGGATTTATGTGAAGAGTTAGTTCAGGGTTTTCTTTCAAACAAAAATCAGATTTAATTTACATCATGAATTAGCTACATTATAAGCATGTTGTGGACGTATCATATTGCGATAACGTATTTGCACATGTTATTTGGAGTACTCTCAAGAGTACAATCAGATACAAATTCTTAAAGTTCTATTAGACTTAATATTATAAAAGAAAAATATGTTTCTTCGATTCAATGAAGTTTCGTTAGTTAAATAGTACTGGTTCTTAGACTGAATATGTTTACTGCTTTTGACCACATTGAGATAGTGGTCAAATCCTAGTAATAAAAACTATTCCATTACTTGATTATTTTATAGTACAGAACACACTAGGTTCACGTACCGATTTGTGACAAGCCCGATCACTGTCCGCCACCGCGCCCACTCCGCCACTTAGAGCTATCGTGCTTCCGTTACAATTAGTTGCTGTCTTGATGCTTCGTTCGCCGCTTTAGTTCATTGTTTGATCATCGGACTACTTGATGCACTCGCCATTGGGGCTTTTAATTAAGCATGATATAATTAGGACATTAAGCACTCTTTTCCACTGACTAGGGAACGTTATGGAGCTGTGGATCAGGCAAGGAGGCATTAGATCAATAAAAGTCGTTGATTTCTAGCCAAAAAGTGGTACAAAAAGTATGATGCGGTATCTGATAAAACTTCTTTTGTCCACCAGTGAAGTGGTGGTGAGATGGTGGAACGAGCTGTGGTGGTCTACCGGTAACAAGCGTGCTTCACAGTCTGATTGTATATGGTTCAAAAATCGGCCTTGCGTACGCTTTGGCTATTTCGTTAGTGAAAAAATATTATCCTACTAATATTATAAAGGCGAAGGTTTGTTGTTGTACGTTTGTTACCGCTTCACGCTCAAACAGCTGGACCTTTGATGAAATATGGGGTGGAGGTAGCTACCAACCTGGTTTAATACATAGGCTGGTTTTAATCAGAAAACAGTGGGTAACACCGCGGGACGCAACTAGTTATTCAAAAGAAATAGAACGTCCTACAAATAATTTACGGGTAAGTTTGCCCTAACATTACAAATTCATCCATAAAGTTTAACTAGATACTCTTAATCAAAATTATTCAACGGCTATGGAATATTAAGTCAGCAGCAGATGTTAACGATCAGCCAAAGTCAATAGCTTTATTTGTCTACCAATATTAGGTTAGAGTCGGTAAAAAAAATATGCAAACATTTTAACACTCTGTCATAGTAAAACATGTCTAACATCACTTTAAACATAAGAGCAAATGAAAAATGGGTTATTGCGTCAAGGTACTTTATTTTTGTGATAGAACATCCGATACAACCGATTCGAAGGCGTACGAAAACCTATAAATTCCGGTACACAAATAAATTAGGTCGTTACTTTAACTTATGGGCGCTCGGTGTGTGTAAGCCGCCTAATCTACATACAGGGTGTACGGAAACGAATGGATGAACAAATATCCATAAACTTGCTGTTTCCTATTAGAAACTAAATCATATCTAAAAATTATCAGATCTAATAAGAACAACGATTGAAATTATAGAACTTAACAAAACTTTTTTGTTTCTAATCAACTGTCCGGTTATTAGGACAACTTCATCAGAACACCCTGGACATGCAATGGAAAAAATGATATTACTTTTCAACATTTACTTAAATATCCCTTATTTTACAAGCGTTTACCCGATTGCCAAATATAGATAAAGAAAGACCAATAACAGACGATGGTCAAGTCACATGCACGGGCTAAACAGGCTTTAGCTGACTTTAAAATGGTCATTATAATAATTATTATTAACTGCTTTATTTCCATAAGTTATAAGCTTGCCCGCAGGACCGCTCGGTACCGTATGCTCCTTAAAACATGGGTCGTAGAGGCTTAATTGCCTAAATTAGTTTAGATACCATTTGAATTAAAGGATGGATGCTGATTGTACTATGTTGGTCTTGGTTTTTTTGCTTTCCATGCTTACTCACAACATTAGAGGAAGGTAGAGTCGAAGGATTTTTAAGAAATTGCCCTTTGGTAAAGTTGGAAACAGACTTTTTTTAGTTATTAGGGTTCTGTATCATGAACGGGGCCCTATTACTAAGGCTCCACTGTCCGTCCGTCTGTCTTTCTGTTTTTTTTTTTTATTTGGTCGCCACTTGGCCTCAATTTTGTAAGTAAGTTTGTCTTTCTACTTAGCAATTCTGTCAAAATCTGGGACTTTGACAGCAGCAAATTACTAACCAGCCAGAAGGTATGGATCTCCGTTAATATAAAAAGCCAAAGTCTACAGACATCCTACTAATATTATAAAAGTTTGTAAGTATGGATGGATGGATGGATGTTTGTTACTCTTTCACGCAAAAACTACTGAATGGGTTTTAATGAAACTTTACAACAACATAGCTCATACATTAGAATAATACATAGGCTACAATTCATAAAGATATATAGTATATTATCCAAATGCGGGTGAAACCGGGAGGCGCAGCTAGTCTATCATAAAATAAGGCCATGACGCTACCATTACGTTTCACAAAAACAGTACGATTCGATGGTGTTTATACACCGTGACATTTCACGCCTTTGCACCCTGTTTCCCTGGCATTTGGCATTATTATCCTCCTTAACTTTTATTGATCAATGTTATGGCAATTTATCTGTGCCACAGTAAAGGGAAATCTTTTTCGGCAGAAAATACACATTAGCTTTTTTTATCTTCGCTTTTCACTAGTGGTAGGCTAAAAGTCTACTAATCGGCGACGTATCGCCTGAAGTCGATAGTAAGCCAATGTAATACAACGCTAATTTTATGGTGTGAGACGTAGCGCAGCGTAGCGTAGCGTAGCGTAGCGCACCGTAGCGTAGCGTAGCACCAGTTTTATGTGTGTTGGCCCTTATTATTTTATTTTGTCAGAACTACTGTAATTTAATTTTAAATTTGCGTATTAAAATGTTATTAGTGTCTTATTTTTGACTCTGAATAAAATTATAGTTTACGTTTATGTACAGCTATTGTTTCTGTATTATTTTGTTACTTTTAAAGGCATTGAATTGGTTATTTTTATAACTAGTTAGGCGTTACAAAGGTTGCGCTTCAAAAATAAACAGACTTAGGTACTCGTATACTTATACATAATAATATAATATATACATAAAAATATCTGCTCCACAAATATGTAATAGTTTGGCCAGTTCTACGTACCTAGTAGTACTTACGATACATGTCGTGTAAATTGTCCAAATTAGTTATTTACAAAAATCGAGATACACAGTTCACTCGGTAGTAGGTATACACTATACATTCTAACAATCCGCCTCCTCAATTATTACATCACATCGTTGACAGATTTACAACGCTCTTTATCCAGTCATCTTGTACGGCGCCTATTCAGAGCCTGCAATTAGTGTGACACGAGATTGATTGTATTTTCCGACACTTCGACCAGTGGCTACTAAAATGGAAGCCAGTTTTTGAATGTTTCACTTAGGTACCTAAAAATGGACCAAGTGTAGGCATGGGCGTAATCAGACATAGGGCCAGGGGTAAACTTAATAATTTTTTGCTGCTTCGTGGATCGAAAATGAGTGATAAAATCGAAATAATCTAAGTCTAGCTGCGAATGCCCAAGACATTGGTTTAGTCAATAAGCAAGTTACCCACTTCATTATGATAAGTGAATAAACATCATTTTTAATCCAACCAAAATTAAAAATATAATCATTATATTATAATCAATCTCTAAAGGATGATCGGATTCCACCCCACAATAGTCCATTATAAAGTGGGGAATGAGGCTGCAATGTCACAGTTGTACATTTGTCTCGTCAATATTAAAAACGTATGTAGAGTAGACTTCTTTTTTAAATCTGAAAACTATACTCAGATATAATGCTTAAAATGGTACGGCTACGTCAGACCGTTTTTTCACCGGTTCGGTAACGCATACAAACATAATCATTATTTTCATGGACAATCCTGTTATTACCGGGGCAAGTCCCCCCAAACGTATCCTAAATGCCATGTGTAGCCAGTGGGTGTCACTGTTTTGGTATAATGCGTGCTGGTGAGGTCTCCAGAACGAGCCGATTTATCGCCAGATTGCATCATATCGTGCTTTTGTTTGAACTAGGCAAGGCGCTTCAAGATCAACCATTGATGCGGTAATGTGTTTCTGCTTACAAATTACGTTTCCTGCCTTTTGTAGTGTATCTTTATCTGAGTCTTGTTGTATAATATGTTGGAATGTAAGAAATAAAAAAAATATGGGTACGCTAGAATTTGATGGCAATGGCGGGGCCGCGCGAGAATTGGATTGAGCTGGAATTAGGTAAGTAGGTATATGAACACAAATTACATGTAGGTTACCAACCAGAGCCTGAGCAAATTCGGGATGATACCTAGACTTGTTCTATGGAAATTTACTAGAACCAGGATCCGAGCTGGCTATACTAATACTAATGAAGTAGTCTGATCGAGCATGTTGTTACAAATGTAGAGAAGGTAGACGTGTAGGTAGAAGTTAGGTAGTAGGTGTTATAAATACGAATACAGCCACTTAATATATCATAGTGTACTGCCATTGCCAATAACTATGGCACTAAACTTTGAAATGCAGAAAAAAAATACCTAAGTCATTTATCGAGTTTGCCACGAATTTCCATGCTATGTAAAGTGGAAACCTTTCAAATTAATTTACACAGATACACAGACGGCTTTTTGATTCAATCATTACACGTTATTAGCATTACCTACGTGTTAATCAGGTTATCTATTCAAAACGTGAAGAATTTTCACAGAGACAACAGTGGAGTCTACAATTGGGTCAGGCTTGGAAGGAGGCTGCAGCAAACATCAGATTAGATAACCAAAGCAAACAGCAGTGGTGATAGTACCGCCGTGCATGATCTCTAATTAGGTAAGTAACTATATAGGTACTTACTGGTAGAACTTATTATATAGAAAGGAAGATCTATAGATTTTCTTCATCTATGGTAAAATGTGTTTTGTTTTATGTTATGACTTAAGTATTAATAAACTGTGAACCGCGTCTGCAAATTGAGTTATCTTATTGAAAACCTAACTGTGATCTACTATATAAATGTAAATGGACACGAAACTGGCATTTAGAATAGATTTCTGTCTGTTTGTTGGTATAAAACTGCCGGGCGTATTTTGATGTGAGTTTCTGCATTTGGTAGCTTTGGTTTCGAGTAACGGTGTAATTTCATAACTGGATGATAACTGGATGAGTTGTTCAACGATCTCTCCTTAGAAGGGTCTATTTTACCTACATGTGGTGTCGCTGACGCCGACGATATCAATCTCACTAATATAACATATTAACAATCAAAAACACAAAATCAACCCAACGTGTCATTTTCGGATCCCCACCAAAGCTTCAATAAACACGGCAAAGTCACGAAGAGGATGGGCTTTACAAAACTAAGGACAGTGACGACATCAATAGCTTAAAACCCTACACTCATGAACAAATAGAAGAAGGCAAGTTGTATTAGATAAAGTACATACTTAATCCTATAATGTCAAGAGAAGATAGAAAAGATCTATGGAGTCGGTAATCTCTCGCGCATGATGCAAAAAATAGCGCAAAGGTTTTTAAACCTGAAAAGTTAACTACCTCTGCGATAACATTCCTATAGTACTCCATACATAGTAACAGCACATCTAAACAGCGTTATCTGCCACGCTCCGGATTAATCTGTGTGCTGATGACAAGCGAATTTTTCATTCTGTACGTAATTGTAGAAATATGTGGAGAAAACAGTTGTAATCGTACATAACAATTACAAGGTTGTTTGAACATTGTTAAAGAATTTGGCGAACAGACGCGAGGAACTCGAATATACCTACGCTCTGGGTAACTAAATTACAGTTTACGATCACCTAACTTATGAACTCTTACCGTCTTAACACATTATAATAAATATATTAATTTCTCTATAAATCGACGTCTAACACTCGCCTATAACTCAATAACAAATTATCAAGTAAAATAATTAGGAATGCCAGGATTGAGTAAGAAAACGCGAATGATAGACGTCAATTTTGTGGAGACATTTTAGAAACATCTTTGCAGTTAGAGTGGTGACACGGTTAGGCTTTATAACCTGGTTAATTGATTACCTATAAAATTACTTAGTTTGTTGTTAAAACGTCGATGTAAAACGCCATTGCCAAGATCCCCAGACTGGACATTTCTGTAAACTCAGAAGTGCCTAAAGGATCTCATTCAAATGTACCCGAGAATGTATTTTATGGCAAGGCGATGTGTTCTGACCGACTCGAACCGATCAGCCTAACTACGTGAGGTGTACAATGAATCCACCTGTGCCGACAATTATGATTAAATGTAGGCCAATGTAGGCAAACAGACAAACCTGCGTGATAAAGCAATGAATCATTTCCAAATCAATTTCAATAACGAGCTTTATAAGGCCACTGTTGGCAAATCGCCGTGAAATTATAATATTAATTATGTAGAAGATAATTTATGTATATTTTTCATAAAAATATAAGAGGCGGTAATGAGAAATGATTGAAAAGATGAAGTTTGGATTGAGTTAAGAATTATAATTATAGAATTCCTTTTATTTGGAATCCTAAATAAATTAACTTTATTTCTGCATCATCGATGCAAATCCAAAATGTGGTTTTAATTTCTTTGAAAATAAATATCCAGCAGTATCCCCCTTCGTAGGGGATTTTTGGACTGTATGTCTATTTTCCCCTACGCGTGCAGTCACAAGAAATAAGGCCTCATTGTGGCTTATGGAACCCTGGTACTTCTGATATAAATATGTTAGCTAGAAACCACAGTACCTAGTCACGTCGCACGTTATGAAGATAATACATTATCTAAATATTTTATCGTGCCCTAATATCAACTGTTGCAAAGACGTTATTGACTAAGGTTACCTCTGCAAAGAATACCAACAAGTCTAGACTATTTCAACTGCTGGTGACTAATAACAGTATCCTTTAAGGCCAAGATTTACAATCGGTTCGTAGAGAGAATCAAAAGTTAACTTAACACTATGAGGTCAGCGTTCCACATGGCTTGTGGGTCGGAAATATGTAGGTACAAGTGTATAAATAAATTACTGAAAGTAAACAATTACGTACGCTCAGTAGAAGGCGAACAGATGGAACGAATTGTATGCGACGAATAGATTACACATGGAGCGGCAGAAAATGGTAGAGCTGTGCAGTATCGCCAAATTTGTAAGTAGGATGGATATTTCACTACAGAATTGTGTGTAAATTTCGAGTCTAATATTTAAGGGGAAAATGTTAGTGTGAATTATCTTTAGCCTACATTACATGACCTTTTTTAATTCCTGCACGGTTAGAGTGCCTTGACGCCTCCAAATTTATCAACGTATGACATGCCATTTTGCTTATCTAAATCTGTTTACCAAAAGCCCTTAGATATTTATCCTAATTGTTTGACTAGCCATAATTATCTATCCGTTGTTTATCAAACCGAATGTGTGTCGTCTCATGTTATTCTTACTCCTGTAACCAGGTAACCTGTATTCTGATCGTTCTTGATTTCACAAGTGAGAGTATACACTCTATAATACATCTATAGTATAATTTCTAACTTAGGACGTTTATCTAAACAAGAGTAATTGAAAGTTCTTTATGAGTTAGAAGAGAAAAAGCTGGGCAAAACAGCAAGAACTTTTAGACGTGATGCATGCTGATAATTGAGGCACAGAATACCGGTTCTTCCAAGTGGTTCCTATGTTGAGGTATCTACTGGTGATTAAATTAATAAATGCTATTTAAGTACTTATTAAATATCCTACTTAGTAAATTCGAAATTGGAATGTTCAATGTTCATTTTGTTTGTAATTCAGTCACGCCATAGCTCTTTGGAAGTTACTAAATAGGTTCGCTAAGTATGCAGTCTGCACCCACTGAGGACTATCAATTTTTACATCAACTTTGTGATGTAAATTATGTCTATGGCAGGATGTTATCAGATTTGCGCGACAATTCTGATAAGTAGGACGAAAATTGTGAAAATATTTGCTTTGGCTTAGTGCATGCACAACCAACACGGTATGAGGTCGCATGCCTGACGGCTGAATCTCTGTTTGGCTCGCAGGTTTGCGCTAAAGCCTTCGAGATATATTTTTATGAGCTGTTTTGATTTTCACCAATGAATAACAACTATACACGAGTGCAAATGGTACCTATAAACTCAAAAATATCTAATGTTTTATTAATTCATTTTCTCTCCAAAATTGCTCATATATATTTTTTGACTGTACCGTTACATTGGCAATGGCTGTTATTTTCAAATAACCATGATCCCACCTCGTTGCGTGCATCAATTTCGCAGATAACTTGAAAATGAAACGAGCAACAAGCTATCCAGCACTTCAAACGCAAATAACTTCAAAGCCCGAATACGTCTCGCATGATATCATCAGCTACTTTACTTGCACACATGTGGTGTGCGATTAATAATTAAACAAATACGAAGTATCGCGGCAAGTTGAGTTCCTTACGTCAGTTACATAACGTAATGTTATAACGAGTATACGAACCACTGGGCGTTTGCTTAGCAAATAGGCAGACGTATCTATGAGATAGTAGGCACTACACAATAGTATACATAATAAGTTAATTCAGCAGCGAATAATTTATGTAGAACATAAATAAAATTAGATTGTGTTTTTATTTCAGCTTGATTTGGTGAAAAGAAAGGTTGACCTGAAAACTACTGAAACTCTAACCCCTTTAAGAAATCCAAACTCATAGTTTAGGAAGTCAGGGAACTAGAAACACGCAGTTACTCTTACTTCTGTTAAAAAAAAAAGCTTTTCTTAGCATTTTCGAGGATTTTTCAGACAGACTGTACTTACCTATAGGATGAAACGATAGATCATAATTTTGGCATTCTATTTGTCGCAATACCATCATGAATTTCAGTCACGTAAAAAATACCAATGCTTTTACAAAACCGTCTCGTCAGAACTGAAAGCAGTTTCACTAGCCTTGTGAAAACCAGATAGCATTCCACGATGACGGCATAGCAATAGTTAAATTTAACTCTACAGATAACACTATTACACTAATGGGTTGTTAATTGGCCTAACTGATAACTGATTCTGTTATCGTTAAAATGGATACAATTGGATTAATGATGGCCAGTCGCGGGATTGTGGTGTAATAGCGTGGTTGCTGTGCAAGGCGCGGGTCTGTCGTCATCATTCCTCAATATATTGAGCGTCAGATGGGGTCATCATCATCTCAACACTTACCTGCTAAGCACGGGTCTCAATCATCTCACTTCCGTGAGAAAGATTTGGCCATAATCCACCACAAAGTCCGGTACGAATTACTGGCTAGTTATATTATGTTTTACATAAAACACATGGTACGTGCTTGCTCTGGGGTTTGATTATGCAACTATAGTAATACTAGTACGTATATAGGATAGGTTATTATTGTAATGGTTCTATGAGAACTTTAGCTACTTATTAGAACATTGCTGTGCAAGTCATAATGCAATCCGGTTTGAGTCCATTTCATACGACAAGAGATTGACAATAATTGGACGCTCTCTGCATATTGCTTACTTTGTATTTGACTACACCACATCACGTGTGTCTAAAGGTCGGTACCCACAGAAATGAAAAAGTATATCAAGCGAAAACATTAGGTAGGTACGCAGGAAATTAGGACCTCTTTCTTTCTTAGTTTTTTTTAAACGTAGCCCACACTAGAATTTCTAGCTTTATGGACATATAATTTATACATACACAAAACACCCAGACGAAACGAATATCTGTGGATCACACAAATATTTGTTCCGGACGGAAATCGAACCCGCGACACCAAGCGCAGCAGTCCGAGTGCTCAGCCACTACGCCAACGTTACTACTACGCGCTCTTTCCACTGTCTACTCACGGTACTGTCTTCGTTGGTCTACTCTTTACTTGTTCGCCCAAACTCTCACACCTACATAATATGTCACAGCCTACTCAGATCAGAGTTATAAATGTTCATGCATTTCAGGTTTAAAAGGGGCCGGTGATGGTTTTTTAGATTTGTTTTGCCTCCCCTCCCTCTTGGTGACTAGCCCATGTCTTTATTAACAAAAGTGATGAAGCGAATGAAGATGATTTAACCAAAAAGTAGCTTTACAACTTTTAACAAAAAAATAATGTTGTCTGTCTGTACCTATCCACTCATCCAATAAGGAATGTCAACTATAGATGAGGATATGAGGCGCCCCCGCGGAAGACCACCACCTGACCGCACTGACAACATCGGAGAATCAGATTCTTGATTACAATTGACCACTTAGGCATGAGCGAAAAATAACTTCGCTATTAGGTATGTAAGGCACGCGACACATTTGTCCAATAGGGCTAGTTATGGTGTTCCGTTCTACCTAAATTAAATTATAATAAAAAAACATGCTATCATTATTGTATTCCTCCTTTGGCTTTGCTGTACCTATAGTCAAGTAAAAACATACATAATACCTACTTAGTATGTACAAACCTGATTTAACAGCGGGATAAGTAGATTTACCCGTTACGTATTAATAATATGAACATAGTAGGTAGGTATATACACATATCAAAAAAGTCTAAGCAACATCTACTATTTAACTGTATTCACTGGTTCGCCGAGCTGTAGGTAAGTATATATTATGTGGACGCGCATTGAAAATCGGAGCCAAAGGTTTGTGCAAATGGATGGACATAAGGTCTGAGAATATCCTCAACGTAATTTTCAGCGTTCATGTTTCCATTTACAAAAACGAGCTCAGTTCGCCTGTACTTCATAATACCCGCCCATACCATAACTGTTGAGCCGCTGTATGGATGAACTTCCTGAACGCACCTACCTGAGCCTTTCAATATTTCTGGGCCGACGGTACACTCGCACCCTTTTTGTACCAGACCTAAACCCGAATCGCGACTCATCGGAAAACATAATTTTATCCCATTGTTCCTGGGTCCATGTTATGCATGCATGTTGCTTAGACTTTTTTTGATGTGTATATTTAAACTCTCTCATTATAATTTTATTGATCAGAATATTATAATAATTATGTAAGTATACTGTAATAGTTATGTATAATTATTATTATTCATTATTCATAACTCATAACACATGAGAACGTATAGGAAATTGCTCTTGTTTTATTTTCAGGCGTTTATGATTTTTACTTCGTGACCCTGTTGCCTCAGTTTAAAACTAACTCTACAAATTTATTTCGAAAAAAAATATGCCGAAGCTCGGTTGTTCACTGAGAAACAAAACATTTCGAGACCGTATCACCAGACAAACATCCTGCGAAGTCGCGCTCCGCCACCAGAATTTTCGGGTAAGAACAGCTGTGGATTATAAAATGATCTCGAGGCGTCTGTCAACGTCTCCGTGGACTAGCATCGTAGGATTGGTCTCGTATTGAATAAGCGAGTTTAACGCCCACCCTCATGTGGCCGCAATGCACTTTGGTCATGTATCCTAGACCTAAATGCAGTGACACTATCCGATCGGAGGTAACGATGATGGAGCGGCGCGGACTGATTATCTAGGTTATGACACTTATCACACTCGGATCGGGCGATGAACTAGATGCTATTTATAGGTCCTGCCTACTTTTAAGTCTTTCCATCGAACCAATTAGGTATAATTAACTGAAGATAATATGCCTATAATTATTATAGGCATAGACTTAAAAGTAGGCAGGACCTATAAATATAATATCTCAACAGTATAATAGATCTACCTTATTATAAGGTAGATCTACTTATAACTGTTGAGATATTATAAAGAAAGTATGTATGTATATCGCTCACGATCACATAGATCCTGACTCTTCCTGACATTCTACGAGGACCATCATGGGTCCCCAGACTCAGGGACATAAGCTGTGGTTCACACACCTTTACCATGTGCGGGATCGAATCATCCACTCACGCCACGGAAGCATGAAGGCGCTATGAAATTATGCCAACTAGGCTTTTAAATTTTGACTCTGATCTAACTTCCCTCGATTAGTTATCTACTAATTCAGCAAATACCTGACGCTGTTCTGGTGGCAGTCCATGAAAACTGCAGTCGCATTCTAGCCTGAGTACGTTTACGATTTACCACACGTCAATAAATACGGTGAGATAGCTATATCTTTATGTTACACCACTACCACAGTTTTTAACGAGTTGCTCCTTCATCTAAAGCTCAAGCTAAATTTTGCGTTCAGCTGTTTTTGAAAACACTCCTAACGTCATGTGATCCGAAGATGGAACCAAGAGCTACTATCGCTTAAATTCACATGCTAGCCTTCTAAGTTTGCCTATAGCCTATAGGTATGTATAAAAAAACCTCACTATAATTTCGTTAGTTACTCAATCCCACTGCACGGACGCGCGGAGGCGTGTGAACGAACAGCCCTGTCTTAGATTACCTTGATTGCTGCAAATAGCCGATCGCCTGCTGATGCGAGATAAATGTATCAATCTGCACGCGAGGATGTGTGACGTCACACGCCCACGCGCCAGGATCTCAGGACTGAAGGCCGGAGAGTGGCCAGGTCAGCTTTTGCTATAAATAGGTAGCATTGCCTTTGCACTCTGCGCCACAGACTAAGTAGGTATTACGTAATCGGTACTTAGATAACAGGTACATAACATGGTACATAAGTACCTACCTACCTACTAAGAAACTTATAGGTAGTGTACCAAAAATACCTACGACCAAAATATATTTCAATTCGGTAGGTATGTGTTTGCTTTTATATTCAAAACACTGAGGAAAAGTCAAGGTGTTGAGGATAAACGACACATACCTCGCGAAGTCTGGATGCGCCATAAGTTTCTAACCACCACTAGTGGTGGTAATTTAGTGTGGCTCTTTGGAAATAATTAGTTCTAACCACCACTGGGGGTGGCTTGGCCAAAAAATATTAAGCTGTTGCAACGACCACCACTGGGGGCAGAATTAGGGGTAGTCGTTGAGAATAAACCTTTTCTTGTAGTGCAGGTAATAATAA
The DNA here is from genome assembly GCA_905147375.1 of Hylaea fasciaria. Taxonomy (NCBI): domain Eukaryota; kingdom Metazoa; phylum Arthropoda; class Insecta; order Lepidoptera; family Geometridae; genus Hylaea; species Hylaea fasciaria. Next base: position 10,363,901 of record LR990208.1, on the reverse strand, counting down.
AACCAGGATAGTAGGTATATTTTAAAATAAAACTGTCTAAGTTTTTTCTACTAATATTTAATATTATTCAGGTTATGTGCGTACTGGTACCGTTTCATTACTGTCTCGATCGTTATTACAGTCCATTTTTATGTATTCACATACAATCCTGAATCTACCTCCATCAAATCTTCAATTTAGCGCCATCAGTGTGATAAAGGCGGAAGTTGAATTTGACGCCATCTAGCGGCAAAACATTGATCATATAGGAAAAAGCTACAAACTGAGTAAGTACGTAGAGTATCGCAGTTACCGCACCTCGACTTATAAATCGAACACCAAGGACCCTAAAGATAATTCATAACAGACTTCCCAATACTCTTCAAGTTGAGCTCGTTCCCCCGGTACGCGTACGCTTTGAACTGGCCGATCTTCCTGTCGTCCTGGTAGAGGTACTGCTTGTAGCACAGCTCGCAGAAGAAGGCGGGGTCGAAGGGCACGCGCGCGGCGCCCGTCACCAGCCACTTGGCGCCGAACTCCGCGCACGTGGTGCAGTATATAGTCTGGTTCTGCGACACGGCGGTGTGCCGCGGGTAGGCGGCGCCGTGCAGCGGGTCCGCCGCCGCCAGCAGCCGGATCTCGGAGAACAGGAACACGTGCTCGCAGCTGCCTTGGTGCACGTACACCTGCGGGGAGGGGGGAGGGGGGAACGTTCATTTCTTTTTTTTTTATAGTTTAAAACTGGTCATTCGAAGGTGGTTCCCATACTCGGCCTAGAATGAGACTGGGTCGCGAGAACCGCCTCCCTTAGGATTTAAGCCACATATTTTCTACAATCATCATCATCATTCTTCATCATTCATTTTCTACAATAGTCGTCAGCATTATCATAACCCCTTATCTTGAATATTGTCATAAAATATATTGAGTCACATTATCAATGATATAAATGCTGCTCCTTGCCGGAGACTATTTCCCGATACTTGGGAGTCTTCAGGCCACAAATGAATATAGATACGTCTAGATAAGCGTACGCCATCGTGGACCGCATTTCCATTTTACATCAGGTTATAAAATGAAAGGCAAAGTATCGCAAGTAGCACTGACATCCGGATGCGCCAGCTTGACCAGTATCTGGTCGAGGCGGTAGTCCTCCATGCGGCGCACGGGGAAGTCCCCGAGGCCGTGCTGGGCGGCCCAGCGGCGCAGGCCCGCGGTGAGGTCCCCGCAGCGCCCGCGCCCGTCCACGTAGAACACGTTGTTGATGAACATGAACCCGGACGGGAACACGTCCTGAGGGACACGGTAAATATGAGCCCATTAGGTGGGGACTGTATCCAGTAATTTTTTGCCAGCGTCTTTAGTTAGAATTTTGATGGGGACGATGAAATCTGAGCTTCTAAATCCCCTCTAAAAATGATTATCATCCCATATCATGGTTGTCTGGAAGAGATCGCTTTGAGCGATAAGACCGCTCATTGTTACAATTTTTTTTTTTTTTATTGCTCTGCTCTAACCTTAAGTTTTGTTTGTTCTGTGGTGTTTCAATAAAGAGTTTATCTATCTATATATCTACTAGCTGATACCCGCAACTTCGTTCGCATTTTTATACAAAATGTAAACTGTTTAGAAAATCAATTGATGTCGCGGGGAACAGTTATAGGTAAGAATATATCTGTCTCTTTCTCACTCCCTTTTCCTCTATCTTTCTCCCTCTCTAGCTCTTTTTCTATCTTTCTCCCTCTTTCGATCTTTCTATCTCTCTTCCTCTACCTCCATCTCTTTCCCTCTCCCTATATCTCTATATCTTTCCCTATCTTTCTATCATTAATATCCCTCTCCACTCTCAATCTCTTGCGTTCCCTCTCCCTGTCCATCTCATCCATTATATTTATTTCCCTCACCCTCTCCGTCTATATCTCTTCCTTTCCCTCCTTCGCTCACTCCCTCTCCCTCTATTTCTATATATTTCGCACTCAATCTCTCTCACCTATTTCCCCCCACTCTCCCCTCCTTCTAGCCCCACTCTCCCCTCTTTCACTCCCACTCTCCCCTTTTCTCCCCCCCTCTCCCCGCTTTCTCCCCCCACTCTCCCCTTTTCTCCCCCCTCTTTCTCCCCCCACTGTCTCATCTCTTTCTATTCACTCTACACTCTTTCTCCCCCCACTCTCCCCTCTTTCTCCCCTCTTTCTCACCCCACTCACCCCTCTTTATCCCCCACTCTCCCCTTTCTTTCTCCCCACTCTACTCTCTCACCCCACTCACCTCTTTCTCACCCCACTCTCCTCTCTTTCTCCCCCTCTAACCTTTTTCTCCCCCCACTCTCCCTTCTTTCTCCCCCCACTCTCCCCTATTTCCCCCCCCACTCTGTCCGCTTTCTCCCCCCACTCTCCCCTCTTTCTCCCCCCACTCTGTCGGCTTTCTCCCCCCACTCTCCCCTCTTTCTTCCCGCTCTCCCCTCTCTTTCTCCCCACTCTACCCTCTTCTCCCCTCACTCTACCATCTACTCCCCCTTTCCCCCCACTCTCCCCTTTCCCCCACTTTACCCCTTTCTCCGCCTCCTCCCATCGCACTCTCTCCCCTTAATTACTTTCCAATTTAAATTACGATCCGTTTAGCCGTTTATTGTGGTCCGTAGGGGGTGCATCTAAAGAATACCCCATAATTTCAACCCCCTTGCTTTTTCCCCCTTTAGGGACGATTTTGCAAAAAAGCTGAAACCCGTATTTATTTATTTCTTACCAAAAGCCTAAATAACAATTTTCAGATCCCTAACTTGAGGAATTATGGATTCCCCATACAAACTTTCAACCCCTATTTCATCCCCTTCGAGATTATTTTTTGAGACAAAAGATAGCCTATGTCCGTCTCATAGGTCCAATCTACCCCTATATCAAATTTCATCGAAATCGATTCAGCCGTTTAGCCGTGAAAAGGTAACAAACAAACAGACAAACAGATATACAGATAAACAGATAAACAGAGTTCAGCTTTATAATATTAGTATGGAAGTATGGATGTATCATCGTCGCCATAATATGGGCTAGTAGGTACAGGCAAATTCCACATAACCCGGTCGCCACATAAGCCAGGTACCTTATGACGGTTTCCCCTTCGATAACAAAAAAAAATATAAAAAATCCACGTGGTCTACCTTGGCGGAGGTGGTGCAGGGCGCGTCGGGGCGCTCGGACATGTCCAGCCGCATGTCCGCGTCGTTCCGGCACGTGAAGCGGTCCCGCAGCGCCGACAGCCGCTGCCGGCCCAGCGCCACGATGTCGCAGTTGAACACCGAGTGCCGCCCGCGGACCTGCACTAGACACAACTGCCACTTATTACGCGCTCGACATACTACAAGGCAACTAGCGCTTGGTACGAACATGTTTCGTTCATAAATCCGCCGGTAGGGGCGCTGTACAGGATCATCATACAAAAACGCTAGCTGACGCGTACTATGTCGAGCTAGTACTAACTCATACTAAGGGTACTGGTAATAGAAAGATGGTGGCGGGTGCTAGCGAGTGAAGTGCGCTTCAACTCGGCCCCATACCGAAAGCTTTTCGTAAGCCATGTGTGGATTTCCATCACTCCGTGCTAATAATCTACATTATACTCTTACGATTTGTTCATACACGCGGTAAGTTTAGGAGCCTTAATTGATTGGCTTCTTTTGTGACTGACTGTGAATTTGATGAAATAGACGGATTAGACAATGGATTACCACATAGGCTACTATTATTCCGGGAAGTACCAACAACTAGTAAATGAATAGAGTCAGACTCGCACAGGTAGATTCCATCTTCCATACTATAACTAACAATTCTGTTTTTTTTAGTATTTGTTGTTATATTATAGCTGCAGAGGAATTACATCATCTGTGAAAATTCTAACTGTCTAACTATCACGGTTTATGAGATACAGCCTGGTGACAGACAGACAGATGGACGAACAGCGGAGTCTTAGTAATAGCGTCTCGTTTTAGGCTTCGAGCACGGAACCCTAAATATATGACACTGACATGCTTCTCTCCGGTGAGATGAAATGTGAAGGGTCGGTAGACCCGGATACGGAACAAGATGTCTTTTCCGGGCTCCAGGTCTGGGGGCTCCGATCGCCTCCCGGGAATGTTGTCTTCCTGAAACGTGGATTATCAATAGTTATGACTTGCAAATTCACAATCTTAAGATACATCCCTAAAAGTATTATTTTCTCTATCTCTGACACTCAACAACAACATTTGTATATAGTTTTTTTTTGCAGAATTACATAATTTGTCTCAAATGGCGACAGAAATAATTGTCAAGAAACTAGGCATGCCCAAGACGTTCAAGATAGAATTCAAATTCAAATAAAAATCGAAATAATATTTCATATTACATATTCAAAACAATACTCATCATATTATTATCATATTATAGGGTGAGGGCAATTTGGTCACATGCATAAACCAGTCTAAATAATTATGGTCACACCAGTTAAAACAAAAGCACATGCAAAAGATTTATAAACTCCTTCTAGCTTACCTGCTCCTCCAAGGGGAATAACTTCACTCCTCGGTATTTCAAACACCTCGGATAAGTATTGTTCACATCCAGTTTCTGCCTCTTCTTGAGTCTGTCGAGGATATGTAGATCCTCGACGAGAGGTTCCGGTTCAATCTCAGTGTCGCTCTTGTCATCGTCACTGTCAACCTCGTTTTTAAGAAGGTTCTTTGACATCAAACCTGTTACGGGGACTCGGGTTGCCATTCTTAACTCTTTGTTTGTTTGCAAGACGTCCGGACTGAAAATAGGATAATAATGTTACATTGAAAGTGTGACTGAATTCTGTGGCCCATTTTTCTGTCGGTAGCCACTAGCTGTAGTTCACAGATAGTACCATTGAACTGTTCATAGGTGGCACTATAATAGAAGTTGGTAACAATGAAATCAATATTGCAGCATCACCAATCATGAACTTGAATAAAAAGATACCCTCAAAAGAGATAGGTAACAATAATAATACTTCCTTTTTTACACTTCTATGTGCTACTGCTTTTCATACATTTCACGAGTACAGCCTGGTTTTTAGTTTCGCAGACCCTCTGTCAGCTTGAAATTAGCATCCTGACAAACTTTATAAAAATGTTGAGATAATATGATATTACTAGTAGTTGGCACATAAGTAGTAATCCATACTAATATTATAAATCTGAAAGTAACTCTGTTTATCTGTTTATCGGTTTATCTGTTTATCTGTTTATCTGTATATCTGTTTGTCTGTTTGTTTGTTACCTTTTCACGGCTAAACGGCTGAACCGATTTTGATGAAATTTGGTATAGGGGTAGATTGGACCTATGAGACGGACATAGGCTATCTTTTGTCTCAAAAAACAATCTCGAAGGGGATGAAATAAGGGTTGAAAGTTTGTATGGGGAATCCATAATTCTTCAAGTTAGGGATCTGAAAATTCTTATTTAGGCTTTTGGTAATAAATAAATAAATACGGGTTTCCGCCTTTTTGCTAAATCATCCCTAAAGGGGGAAAAGCAAGGGGGTTGAAATTATGAGGTATTCTTTAGATGCACCCCCAACGGACCACAATAAACGGCTGAACGGATCGTAATTTAAAGGGGGAGAGTGCGATGGGAGGAGAGGGGGGAGAGTGCGGGGGAGGGGAGGGGGAGAGTTGGGGGAAAAGGGGAGAGTGGTGGGAAAAGGGGAGAGTGGGGGGAAAAGGGGAGTGATGATAGAGTGGGGGGGAAAGAGGGTAGAGTGGGGGAAAGATAGGGGAGCACGGGGAGAAAGAGGGGAGAGAGGGCGAGAAAGAGGGGAGAGAGGGCGAGAAAGAGGGGAGAGTGGGGGGAGAAAGAGAGGAGAGTGGGGTGAGAAAGAGGGGAGAGTGGGGGGAGAAAGAGAGTAGAGTGGGGTGAGAAAGAGGGGAGAGTGTAGGGAGAAAGAGAGTAGAGTGGGGAGAAAGAGAGGGGAGTGCGGGGAGAAAAAGGGGAGAGTGGGGGAGAAAGAGGGGAGAGTGGGGGGGAGTGAGAGAGGAGAGTGGGGGGAGAAAGAGGGAGAGCGGGGAGAGAAAGAGGGGAGAGTGGGGGGGTGAAAGAGAGGAGAGTGGGGTGAGAAAGAGAGGAGAGTGGGGTGAGAAAGAGGGGAGAATGAGGTTAGAGTGGGGAGAAAGAGTGGGGAGTGCGGGGAGAAAAAGGGAGAGTGGGGGAGAAAGAGGGGAGAGTGGGGGGGAAAAGGGAGGGGAGTGGGGTGAGAAAGAGGGGAGAGTAGGGGGAGAAAAAGGGTAGAGTGGGGAGAAAGAGCGGGGAGAAAGTGGGGACAGTGGGGGGAGAAAGACGGGAGAGTAGGGGGAAAGATAGGGGAGCACGGGGAGAGTGAGGGAGAAAGAGAGGAGAGTGGGGTGAGAAAGAGGGGAGAGTGGGGGGTGAAAGAGGGTAAAGTGGGGAGCAAGAGACGAAAGTGGGGGGAGACAGAGGGGAGAGTAGGGGGAGAAAAATAGGATAGTGGGGGAGAAAGAGGAAGGGGAGAGTGGGGGAGAACGAGGTGAAAGTGGGGCAGAAAGAGGGGTGAGTGGGATGAGAAAGAGAGTAGAGTGGGGAGAAAGAGATGGGAGAGTGGAGGGAGAAAAGGTGAAAGTGGGGCTAGAAGGAGGGGAGAGTGGGGGAGAAAGAGAGGTTGAGTGCGAAATATATAGAGATAGAGGGAGAGGGAGTGAGCGAAGGAGGGAAAGGGAGAGATTGACTGAGAGGGTGAGGGAAATAAATATAATGGATAAGATGGACAGGGAGAGAGAAGGCGAGAGATTGAGAGTGGAGAGGGATATTAATGATAGAAAGATAGGGAAAGATATAGAGATATAAGGAGAGGGAAAGAGATAGATGTAGAGGTAGAGAGATAGAAAAAGCGAAAGAAGGAGAAAGATAGAAAGAGAGCCAGAGAGGGAGAAAGATAGAGGAAAAAGGAGAGAGAAAGAGACAGATATATTCTTACCTAGCTGTTACCCGCAACATCAATTGATTTTATAAACAGTTTACATTTTATACATACATATAAAAATGCGAACGAAGTTGCGGGTATCAGCTAGTGTAGTATAAACAGACCTCTTACCATTTCTGAAGATCAAAACCCACCTACCTAGTTCTTTCAAAAAATACAAGCACATATCTTCGGATTTAATATTATTATGAAAGAACTTGCGTTTTTACTCACTCGCAATAATTCTCCAGCTCTTCAAACTCTGCATCGTCCAGGTCCCCACCCACAAATTCCCGTAATTTCATATCTTGATACTCCTCCAATCGCTCGGAGCATTCCAGCGCCCCGGTCACAGGCAAATCTTTAAACTGCAGCGGTAAATTCTCCGTTATTATCGGACGAGTAATCATTGGATTCGATATCTTGTGCCAGTAAATACCATTATCGTCAGCGTACAAATCGCCTCTCTTTCGCTTCACTTGTTCAGATAGTATACTTTCTTCGGCAGTCCGTTTCGCCTTGGCTTGATGTACTATGGCTTGTAATTTTGCATCCTCTTTTATCTCATATTTATTGACTATTCTAAAGATCGGTCCAACTTTGTCTACTTTAAAAACTCCAGCAATGTTTGTATTGGTGGAACCACTGGCGATACCACTGGTTGACGGAGAGGCGGGTACTTGTATGTCGGCTATGTTCAACATCACGGCAGGGCTTATAGTGGTGTTATTACTACTAGGACTAGCAGGCACTGAAAGCAAAATAACTTTGAAATATAGATATATCAACTACCATAAGCCATGTTATGATTATTCTGGAGATCCTATTCTGGAGATAGGTATAATATCAGTTTTGAATAAGTAGGTATATCTATATTGTAAAAATAACATTTTATCATGATTTTATATATAATAATTATGGTATACATACATACATACGTTTATAGGTAGGTAGGTACTAGGTAGGCTTAAGCTATAGGTAGGCACTTACCTTTGCCCAAGTTCTCCATAATTTATTACTGCGTGAAAGTAAACCTGCAGCTGAGCACAGAGCCACAGAAGAATTTCATTTGTAATAAAGATTATTTATGTGTAGTACTAGGTAGGAAAAACGATTGATTGATTCGAAAATTTCGAAATGTTGATTTTACAAACAGCTCACAGACCAAGTAGTAGTTAGGTTACAAACAGCTGTAAGTAAGCGTAACAGCAGTAGGTAGGTAGCGTTTGTATTCTCTTTGACAGCAACAAAACAAACAAACAAACACGATGTTCTTTTTTAGTTACGTCTTCGCATGGCTTGTGCATTAACCAGTGTCAAGTTCTTTTTTTTTTTGTTTTAGTAATGGCTTCGCACGGTGTGTGCATATAGCCAGTGTCAAGTATTTTAAATAAGTATTTCTTAATTCCACATTAAGAAAGTCACAGCAAAATAGCAATCGTGGTCAAGTAGTCAAGTCAATTATTTACATCGTCAAAGTCACGATTCAGTAAAGTAGTGGATGCTTTACTGAAAATTCTTGGAGTTTTGGAAAAAATGCGACATGACACGTTTTTTGAGTTTATATCATTCGCCCCCACTCGTGCACGTTAACGAACACTTAATGGTTAATATTCCACCAATATTACACATTAACACTAGAAGAAACACAAGTTTGAGAAAATAATACAAAACCAACAACGTCTCACTATCGGATTCCCGCCAAAACTCCCAGTGTCAAGTTATAAATCATTATTATTTTATTTTCTCTATGTTGCATTCCATTACTACCTAAATCACGGCCAAATCGAAACCAGAAAATCGTGGTAGTGTGAAACCTCATTAAAATGACTGTCCCCAGTACCTATTTTTTTGTCTTTGGTACCTTGGTCTAATAACTAATAAGTTTGCCACTTTTTAGAACTCCGCCGCAAATATAGGTGTAGGTACACACCTACGCATTTTAGACAATATTTGGATACTCAGTCCGTCAAGTCAAAGTCAAATCATTTATTGTAAATAGGCAATAAATCGCACTTTTACAAGTCAAGTCAAACACTTCAATATAATTAACAAATAAATAAAACCTTAAAAGTACATTACAGCAAATTAAAATGTTCATGTAAAATATTTTGATCTGTGGTTGAAAATTGCTGTCGGTCTGGTCTTAGCTGTTATTTTATATTCTATCAGACTAGCAAATAGTTCTAATGTAGATCTAAATCACCATAATCATTATTATTACCTATCCTACAAAGTTTGCGTTAGTGACGTTTCTAGTACCTTGGACAACGACAACGCGATGACGACGACGATGACGCGAGATGTAGCACATAGCGTGAATTTATTGAGATTCGAGAGTCGAGACGAGATGTCAGACAGATGGACCGATTCACTATGTGCAGATTTTAAAATACAAATGGCAACACCAATTCATGTCCCGCACCGTTGCCAATGTTGCCATCCATCGCCATCCATCCATCACCCCATCCATCCGCCCGCCATATTTGCCAAAGACAAACGCCGGTCTGTTCCGCTACGAGGCGTCTGTTGTTTCACAGCGGAAAATTGGTAAATGATGGCAGCAAATAATTATTTTGGGTTTACTCACGGAGGGACCCAATACGGGTGAGTTAATAAATCTGTTTACGGAGTTATCAAGTCTCAAATAAAGGTTTACAGTGAGTGTTTGAAATACGTGTGATTTAGTGCCTTGTGCTCGCGTTTGGTCTAATCAAAATGGCGTCTGTATGGTATTGACCGTATGATTTTGCAGCAATCATGAGGCGTTGTGGGTAATGTCGGTGATATTATTTCAGCGCTGCGACCGCTAGTGCAGCGTACGGCGGTCAAACCGGGTACGCCGTGGCGCCTGCAGCCACCGCTGCGACCTACGGAACTCAGCGCGCCGCGGCCACAGGCTACGACACCGCCTACCAAGCCGCGGCGGCCACTCAAGGTACTTACATCCTATCGAAATCTTGCACAACACAACTGCACAAACAAGCTGCTGTACTTTTCAGTGCCAGTTGTTTACCCAAAATGCCAAACAATCAAATTCTTATCGCTGTTCTCGAAATCGATAACACTGCAGTGTGCTGCGTAATTCAATTACAATGTGGAATAATGGACAAAAGCGGCTGTGTATGAGTCAGTATTGGCTGATGAGGTGTTTTGTGCGCGCTCGGTGGGCTATTGTGAGGCCGGTAGCTAACGGGACTCGTTCATGCTTGAATGACCACGAACATACTGGCTAACTAAATACTGGCACAAAATGAACAGCATAGTTAAACCTTATAGCATAATAGGTACCTAAACATGAATGTTTACCTGATCTCTCTGTTTTGAATATAAGTACTTACATAATAATACTGTAATTTAGGTAGGTTCTGTACCGTAAAATGCTGTCTGTGGTGTTTTCTTTGACCAGTTGCTCCCTGCCTATACCTAACTCATAAGACACAGTTAGTACTAATAACCTCATTTATTTACAAAACCGGCATGGCTATAATCAGGCCACTTCAAGTGGTGAACATACTTCTGAAAGCACATACCCGTCTGAAACAATACTATGAGAATTTCTAAGTTCCACAGGTTTTCGGCTCGCTCTTGTCAAAACCATTTACAAATACAACTTGAATTTGGCATTCTGTGGTAATGTTGAAAATCTGTAAATGTGTCAGTTTTCAAAATAATAACTTTACAGATGTTAGACCATTTATAGAAAGAAAAAAGATTATGTAGATGGACATTGATAATGTCTATCAATATAATAAATACTAAAAAAAAATAAAAAGAGCTTATTGTGAGAAAGCTGTAGATCAATGCTCACATCGGTCTGTCAGTTGGTACTGGACAGGTTTTAAATATATTCATAATATTAGGTGTTTAGGTACAACAGACATCATGCCATCACCATGGTTAATTATGCATGACATTAGATGTAAAATATATGTACAGCTATCTAGTATCTATTGTACAGTAAATACCACATCACTAAATAGACAGTGACAATATTTAATTAATACATCACGCATAAACTACTCTACACATTTACTCAAACTGGAATGTTTTGAACTTAAAAAAATATCTCAAACTCCTGATTAATCTTCCCAACGATGATATACCAAATGTCATAAAGCGTACAAAATGTAATTGCCGTTGGATGTAGCAAGCCTTGTGTAGTATACCTTGTGTACGTATGGTGCCTCCCACCTCCGCTGAGCCTCCAGCGTGTCCTCAGCAGCGGCGGCGCACGCGCACGCGCACGCGGCGGCGGCGGCGGCCTCGGCCTACGACGCCTCCAAGTCCGCGTACTACCAGCAGGCGGCGGCCTACCCCGCCGCGGCGCCGCCGCAGCCGCAGCCCGCCTACGACGCCGCGGCCGCCAAGCCGGCCTACTCCACCACCGCCACCTATGCACAGGTGGGTGTCACGCTCAAGAACCAGGGCCATATTATGAACTCGCCCAGATAGTTCTTCATTGAAATGCCTTGTAATTCTGTCCCATAAACTTGCCTAAGGCAGTCGGTCATATCCAAATACATAGAAGTCCGATAGAGAAACCATGCTTATGGGTTACCTTTTATACAACAAATAGGGAAGTTACAAACCAGTATAAATGAATAATAAATGTGTCTATTAGGTAATGCCTATAGATACTTATCTGGTTTTCAATAAGTTCATAATATGGCCACTGGAATTCAAAAACAATTTCACACTCTCTGCAATGTCAAACGAGAATTATTTTGATGTGTGCAGAGAATTAGACGTTGTTTCTGAATTTCACACTTTGAGAATCTCCCTCGACTTGTCTATTCATTCAATTGCTGATTTGTAGTATACTGCAAAGCTGCAGTCAGCTGTAGGATTGAGACATTTGAGACGTGTTGCCCTATCCCAATCTTAATTCTCACATTCTAGTTATACTATGCATGTCGAAGTCATGGTCAGAAAATTATTACTATCCTAAGCTCTGTATTTTCTTGATCACATATTTTTCTAGCCACAAATAATGGAATATGGGAAGTTTAATATATGTAAAAAAAGTAGATTTGATATAATTCATTGTATATATAATTCGCTTTTCGTTTGGTTCTGATATTCAGGGCACTGCTTAGTTTTGAAAAGTACCTTGTAAGTTTCAATAGTGTACAGAATTAACAGAAATCAACTTTGAATCATTTTCTGACTATGGTTAGTCAATTAGTATGGAAGTCTGAAATGCATCATGTGTGCAACTGTGCACATAATAAGTATGTGGAATTCAAAGATAAGCAAATCAGTTTAGTTGATTGGTATAGTTAGATATGTCTTTATAGTATTTTTAATTAGCTAGTAGGTACTTATTAAACACATAGTATGCAGTTATGTTAGCATTTTAATTTGTCATGCCATGAAGTAATGTGAAACCTACCTCATTGCTTTGCAGTTGATTGCTTATAATATGTATAATTGGAATACTCAGCAAAAGCTTCTTACTTATATTTAGTACATACTTATGATTCTTCCAGCTTAACTCTATTACATTATTTTACAAGTTAACCTGCAACATGAGTTGTGATTTATATAACAATACCAATAGATACCGTTCAAAGGATAATAGATTTTATTGAAAGTCTTGCTAAGCCTTAGGGTAATGATAATGACTGTAATTTACCTCACAGCATTATCATGTTGATAACGAGGTTGTTGACAGTGCTATGTCTGAAATGGCTAATTCGCGAGATTACCCAGTGTTGCAAATGTCAATACTGATTGGAACTCTGCCAATGTTGATGAAACGGATGTTCCTGTTTTTTCCTTGAATCTCGCGTTTATTTATGTACTCGCTTGTTTTTGAACCATGCCGTGGGGCTAGGTTTTGTTATGATTCAGCCAATACCTAAGAATATTGTTTACACAATCTCAATTCTCTTTTTTTAATTCAAATAGTATAGAATTGAATTGAACAGTAGGAAGTACCTACTATCTTTAATGCCATCACATTCATTCGCTTTTAATGCGTAGGTAAACTTAATTAATGTTTAATAGATTGCGCGGTTGTTTTATGGGTTAAATGAGAACAGATGCTGATTAAAGTCATCTGTAGATAGCTTTACAGCTTTTAGATTTCACTATGCAACACTTATGAACGGGAGAGTCGGAAAAAGTCGACTCTTTCTTTCGTAATGGCCCCTGCTAATTCACGCCGTGAAACTACGACGCGAACTGGCTCGAAACGAAGTAGCCGCGAAGTCGTGCCCAGTCGCAGTCACGCGTGAATCTGTAGGGGCGTAGGAAGTCCCGCCAGCAGGCATGGGCGGGCCGGTAGGGCTGGGGTTGCCAGATCACCGGGGCTCTCGCGACATTTAATGTAAAATGTCCAGACTCCCGGCAACATAGAAAACACCCGACAAACAGATATTATCGTCACGGTGAAGACTCGAAAGCAATTAAAAATAAAGTATTTATGATTTCCCTCTACAACAGTTGAATAGTTAGGTTATCCGATCTGGCAACCCCAGGTAGGGCCCCCTCGCCTCCGCCTCATGCAGCTATACGTGTCCCATAGAACTTGATCTGCGTGCAGGGCGGCGCGCGCTCCGGCGCCGCGGCCAAGCCGGCGTACGGCGGCGTGTACACCGCCACCACCGCCGCCGCCTCCTCCTACCCCGCGCAGGCCTACACCGCCTCGCCGGCGCCGCCCCCCAAGCGTGAGTGCCCGCGCCCCCCGCGCCGCACGCTACACGATCTCGACACTAGAATACAATCTAATGTGACCTCACAGATATCGTATACGTTAGCTGTGCGCCGCGTCGGGCTACGTAGTCTTAGTATCGTAGTTTTTCATAAATCATCACCATAATTTTGTAGACGTGTTGACGAAAGGCAGCCTTTATCCTCCAGTAGAACGTGTCTCGTTTGACCGCTCGTTTGGTTCGGATGGGAAGCGATGATCGAGTGGCCGAGCGCTCGTTGGACGCGATATTTATGTGGTGACGACGTACACTTAGTCTTTTCTTCATTTGAATTTTTATTATCTTACTAGTCTACCGACTACCGACGGGAGGACATCGGGTGGCCGAACTAGCGACCGACACCCGTCATCACGCAAAAGGGGCCGATATCCAGCCTAGTTATGGAGAGCCCGCACACCAAGTACCACCAAGTAGTCTACCAAATAGCATTTTTATCTTGTCTCACAGTTACGTCCTTTTGACTTGGCCAAAGTTTTGGCCGTTAACTCTCGCCTCGCCGGTGTCGCGATATCACGACTGCCGGCAATGAACACGGGTCTATATTGTCGGTAGGCGAGCGGTTAACAAGAGTAGGTACCTTGTCTGCGAGTGACGCCGTGCGCCGAACGTAAAGTATGTTTTGTTTACGCAGAGACGGCCGCGCGAGCCAGCACGGCGTACGATACCGCTCTCTACAACGCCGCGACCATGTATGTGGCGCAACAGAACAAGACTACCGGCGGCGGCGGGTATGTTCTTCATTTCCTTCTTAAACTTTCGCGAACAGAAAGCTTTATAAACTAGTCTGCACAAACTATAATATCTAAATATACAATTATGTTCGAGTGGGGACTTCGGATACTGTTAGTGTTGTATGTCGGGACGGTTATGTTTTGCAAGATAAAACGCGGGTAGTCGGAAACAACACGCCGCTCCGGACGGTGAAACTGAACTCGGCCGAAACTTCGAGGTATGTCAAAGTTGTATATTCTGATATTAGTTTGTGCGCGAATTCGACCCGTTGTAATTTAGTTAATTATTCGTGCACATTGAATAATATAAGGCATGATTTGATGCCGAATGAATAATGTAATGGGGCAGTTCGTTCAGCGGCAACTGGAAGAACTACAACAAGAGCGGCGTCGGCGCGGCGGCGCAGCGCCGGCCCAAGCCTCCGCCCAAGGCGCAGCAGCTGCACTACTGCGACGTGTGCCGCATCTCCTGCGCCGGCCCGCAGGTGCGTCGCGCCACGCCACACGCTAACCTCATTACCTCATTAGTCTCCAAACGTGTTCTAAAGAGAAACGTCTCTGAAATTGTTATTTTTCCATTCAATTTTCTTTCTACTATAATCGGTTACTAGTACATGTAAATTTAGATTTTTTGGTGTTGTGTAGCTGTTAGGATTTTTGTCCAATTGCATAGTATTTTACGAGGAAATATAAACCTTAGTCTGGATATGATGATACCTGATGACGAGTCCTAGCCTCCCCCCGCGCTCCGCGCCCGCTACCGGGGCGAGTTATTCTCCGCGGGCCCGCATGCGGAAACGCGCGGGGAGGCGATGACGATTTGGCACTCTGATCCACACAATTTTTTTTGTACTGAAATCATTCGATCGCATGTATACATTATTATGTAAGCGTAACTTTTTGTCAAAACAAATGTCTCATTTGTTTCGGAGCATATAAAGTCATGGTGACCGTTGAGACGCCGTTCCGTTCAGGCTCGATTCAAACCTTACGAAAATACGGCGCGATTTCGACCACTCCGCGCGCCATTCGAAACCGCGCCGTATTTCCTTGCGTTAAGAATGGAATTGGAGAATGATCCGCGCCCTGCGCTTCACCTCGACCCTCAGACATACAAGGAGCACCTGGAGGGGCAGAAGCACAAGAAGAAGGAGGCGGCGGTGAAGCTGGCGGCGTGCGCCGGGGCGGGGGGCGGCGCGGCGCGCGGCGCGGGGGGCGGGGCGCTGCGCTGCGAGCTGTGCGACGTCACGTGCACGGGCGCGGACGCGTACGCCGCGCACGTGCGAGGCATCAAGCACCAGAAGGTGGTGAAGCTGCACACCATGCTGGGCAAGCCCATCCCCAGCACCGAGCCCACCAAGATCGGAGGTGAGCGCCGCTCTCTAGCTCTCTGTGCCGAGGTCGGTTCCTTCACGTTCCGAGTGGTACAGATGCGAGCTGGTTTCTAAAATCGATTCATTTAAAATGTATGTCTATTTCATTGGTAGGATCGGACTTTCACGTTGTAAACAAAAGTCTAAGGCCGTACCTTAGCGTTCTACGTCAGATTTATTTCTTCAAATTGTCTGGTGCAAGACTGAAGCGATTTGTATAAAGGCAAAATTATTATACTGTCGTATATTAAATTGTGTATATTCCAAAATGTTGCTCCGGGAAGACATAATCAGAATTCGCGATTGACCATTGAAATAGACAACTTTCTGACCAGCCTAGTTGATGATCGCGCGATCTCGTTACAAAATTATCCGCTTACATTTTCTGTGTTGATTTTAAAGTAGATTTTTGCTTTTCTTGCTTTATTGTCTTCTCTAATAGTCTCCTCTCATAAATAAAATGCCTTAGTATTGACGCTTGATGCACTTGACGATAATTGTGTGAGTAATGTTCTTGTCCTGAATGTATTTTCATTTGAAACATAATTTATACTGGAAACCGAAAATCTTAAATGGTACACCTGTATTTTTTCTTCCCAGAAACAGAACGGCGGCAGTAAAGTCTTATTGCCATTTTTGGTTTACTTTTTAACTTCGATATTGGTTGTAGGACTTTCAATGTTACCTTAGAATTAGTGTTGTCTATCCGAGCGCTCAGATATGCTCTCCAAGGGCCTGGCTTGGACCCCCGTGGAGAGCGTATCTGTGACCACTGTGCAGACCCCCGCCACAGTGTCATATCTGTATCGATTGCCGCGTTACTTGGCGCTTTCAAAACGGTCAAATTTTCTCGATCACTAACGAATAACCCGATACATACAGATATGGAGTGTGACTTTACTGTGGGCCTTTTATATGTTCTTTTCCAACAGCAGAACTTAAAATAACCGTGCGTGCTGTATACTATTTTAACACTGACTAAAGCCTGTCCCCACTGAAGTTTTTATGATAAACGTTGACCACAATCTCAATGATGGGAAGCGACGATATGGTCAATGGTGTAGGTCGCTCGCCCAAAAGATTTATTTACACTTCACAACACGTGGCTTTTGATTAACTAAAACAGACGAATGCAAAGCGTTCTGGTGCTTTGCGTGCTATTATCGGTCGATAAACTCGCAGGCCTTTTTGCAGTTAGTTAGCACATTTTGTATCGGATCGCTCGCGATTTTATACTACACTACTGCGATGACGTCGCCGTAATAAAAGTGGGGCTGGACGCGGGACGCATTATCGGAATAATTCTGCGATATTATCGACCGATAAACCGCGCCCGTGTAGTAGAGGCTCGACTCGGATCGGCCTCGTTCACTTATCGCGTTCATTAAAAAAGAAATCGCGCCGGTACTCCGGCGCCGTAAAGGCCGCGACACCCCACCACCCCGACTAACACATTTGAACGAGAAAATTTGACTTGAATCCCACCCAGCCAAAAAGACGGTCGCCGGCACGCCGAAGATCGCATTCGTGGCGTCCGGGGGTCTCAGCACAGTGGCGTCGGCGTCGGCGTCGGCGTCGGCTAGCGCGGCCGCCGCCTCAACCGACCGCGTGTCGCCCCAAGGGGAGCCCAAGGACGAGGACAAGGACGAGGACGCGGACGCCGAGCCCGAGGTGCAGCCCGTGGGACAGGACTACATCGAGGAGATCCGCGGCGACGACGGCAAGGCGCTCAGCTTCAACTGCAAACTGTGCGACTGCAAGTTCAACGACCCCAACGCCAAGGAGATGCACATGAAGGGCCGCCGCCATCGGCTGCAGTACAAGAAGAAGGCGAGTATTAGCAGTCGGTCACTGTAGAGGCGGGGCGAGGGGATCATCCGATGATTACTTAGTAAAAGGTTTGAGATGCGCGTCGAGCCCGGCGGCCCGCGCGGCCGGCGAGAGATCCGCGCGTCGCATGATTAAGGCATTTTATGAGGATGATCCGCCGACGAGTGTATTTGAGAGATTCGGCGACGGGTGATGACAAATCGATACCGCCTACGACGCTTCATAGAGAGCCATAGCCTAGGCTCTCTCGAGGTGTTTTCTGTCTGCAGTGAAACTAGCAACGAACGATCGCGGTAAATTAAAATTAGCTCTAGAAACTAGCCTCTCGCCCCCGCCATGTAGTACGCCCTTCTCGTAATGTAGTAACGCCGCCCCTCCCCCCGCAGGTGCAGCCGGACCTGGAGGTGAAGGTGAAGCCCTCCATGCACCAGCGCAAGCTGGCCGAGGCCAAGGCGCAGCGCATGCTGGTGCGGGACGAGCTGTGGGCGCGCCGCCGCATGCACGACGTGAGTACCCGCGGCACCCGCGCCAGCCGCGCCGAGGCACTGCCTGCCGGTTGTGACGGGTCTGTTCTGTGCAGGGCATGGAGGAGGAGGAGCGCATGTACTGGGAGGGCGGCGTGGAGCCGTGGTGGGGCCGCGGGCCCGTGCCGCCGCCCATGCATCACCACCATGTAAGTTGTTCAATGAGTGTTACGTCCCGGGCGCATACCGTCGATCCTGCCTCCTGGGATATCTCGTAGCTAGGAAGAGTGTGGTCTGTCTGTAGACACTTGTGGCTCCCCAGGGCGGCATGGCGCTGGGCTACGGCGGCGGCGCGCGGCGGCCGGAGACGTCGGACGACCGGCACGTGCTGGCGCGGCACGCCGACATCTACCCGGGCGAGGCGCAGCTGGCCGACATCCAGCGCGCGGTGTCGCACACGGAGAAGGCGCTCAAGGCGCTGTCGGACGCGCTCGCCGACACCGCCAAGCCCAAGGTGAGACCGGCACGCCGACATCTACCCGGGCGAGGCGCAGCTGGCCGACATCCAGCGCGCGGTGTCGCACACGGAGAAGGCGCTCAAGGCGCTGTCGGACGCGCTCGCCGACACCGCCAAGCCCAAGGTGAGACCGGCACGCCGACATCTACCCGGGCGAGGCGCAGCTGGCCGACATCCAGCGCGCGGTGTCGCACACGGAGAAGGCGCTCAAGGCGCTGTCGGACGCGCTCGCCGACACCGCCAAGCCCAAGGTGAGACCGGCACGCCGACATCTACCCGGGCGAGGCGCAGCTGGCCGACATCCAGCGCGCGGTGTCGCACACGGAGAAGGCGCTCAAGGCGCTGTCGGACGCGCTCGCCGACACCGCCAAGCCCAAGGTGAGACCGGCACGCCGACATCTACCCGGGCGAGGCGCAGCTGGCCGACATCCAGCGCGCGGTGTCGCACACGGAGAAGGCGCTCAAGGCGCTGTCGGACGCGCTCGCCGACACCGCCAAGCCCAAGGTGAGACCGGCACGCCGACATCTACCCGGGCGAGGCGCAGCTGGCCGACATCCAGCGCGCGGTGTCGCACACGGAGAAGGCGCTCAAGGCGCTGTCGGACGCGCTCGCCGACACCGCCAAGCCCAAGGTGAGACCGGCACGCCGACATCTACCCGGGCGAGGCGCAGCTGGCCGACATCCAGCGCGCGGTGTCGCACACGGAGAAGGCGCTCAAGGCGCTGTCGGACGCGCTCGCCGACACCGCCAAGCCCAAGGTGAGACCGGCACGCCGACATCTACCCGGGCGAGGCGCAGCTGGCCGACATCCAGCGCGCGGTGTCGCACACGGAGAAGGCGCTCAAGGCGCTGTCGGACGCGCTCGCCGACACCGCCAAGCCCAAGGTGAGACCGGCACGCCGACATCTACCCGGGCGAGGCGCAGCTGGCCGACATCCAGCGCGCGGTGTCGCACACGGAGAAGGCGCTCAAGGCGCTGTCGGACGCGCTCGCCGACACCGCCAAGCCCAAGGTGAGACCGGCACGCCGACATCTACCCGGGCGAGGCGCAGCTAGCCGACATCCAGCGCGCAGTGTCGCACGCGCTCGCCGACACTGCGAGAGAATGGCTCGAACGATTTCCTTTTTAAAAAAATCTTCGTTGATCATATTAAATCTTGTCGCGTACGATGGATACCCATATTTTTTTAAATCGCGGTGTAACCTCGATCTGGTCGTTTGGTGCTATAATCATTGTTCGTTTCCACAGCCTCCGGCGGCTAAAGGAGTTAAGGTCGAAGATAAGAAAGATGACAAACCGGAGGGCAAAGAAGACGGCCGTGACAACCAGCTGTAAGTACGAGACAGCACGCGGGTGTGGTGTGACGAGCCTGCTGCATTGTGACTAGCTTGTTTTGCACATTACTGCTTTTTCACAAATCTTAAAATTATGTTATTTCTTTGCTGACATCTCAAACTTTGCCTTTACCTAATTTTGAAAGCATAACCTTTGCCGCCTTTTTAACCTATTCTTGCATTACATAATATTTTGTTATGTTGATATCATCTTGAGTGTTTTTTTTTGTTTGCATTTACTATTGTCCGCTTTTTAACTACACCTCACACAGCGGAGATGGCTTGGCTTGGCGTCCCGGTAAACTAGACGGATTTAAGGCAATAGTTATCAAAAAGGAGCGCGACTCGCTCGGCTCGCCTAGCCTGGAGTGGCAACAAGCGGCGGTGAAGAGAGACTCCGCCGCCGGTAGAGTCGGCGGAACGGAACCGGCTGCCAATGAGTCTGTGACGAAAGAGCTGATGGCCAATGTCACTGTAAAACATGAACTTCCCAGTGATACAGAAAAGCTCTCTGGAGTCTCTGTTGCCCAAAAACAGCCTTGCGGGAAATCGTAAGTGGTTCATGATTAGTGTACACAATAGATTAGTTAGTAGTGGAATTTTAATTATCGGATCTTAAATGACTTGGAAATGATCCACTGAGGTTTGGTATTCGAAACATTCTCAAGCCACATCGGAATAATGAACAACACTATACACACATTAGCACACCCATTTGCACGTTTCATTCATAGTGGCCAGAGATTTAGCATTATGGTTGTATTTGCATGTTTACAAATTTACGGTGATGGTTAGGGTATACGTTATTACGCCTTTTTTTAAACTGAAGAGTGTATTGACGCACGTGTTCTATTCCAGTAGCATTCCATTCCAGCACCGGACTGAACACGCTCTGTTATTTTGTTACGCGAACAACGTAATCCAGTCCACCAGTGGCAGTCTAGATAGACCGGCAATCATGTATGTAACCTTGCCCGGGGGGCCGCTTGCAGGTTCTCGTTCATGTCGGAGGGCGAGACGGGCGCGCCGGCGGCGGAGGCGCGCGCGCTGAAGGGCGTGATGCGCGTGGGGCTGCTGGCCAAGGGGCTGCTGCTGAAGGGGGACCGCGACGTGCGCCTCGTGGTGCTGTGCCACGACCGCCCCACCGTCACGCTGCTCAAGCGCGTGGCGGCCGACCTGCCCGCGCACCTCGCCAAGCTCAAGGTAGGTACGTGCGCCTCGTGGTGCTGTGCCACGACCGCCCCACCGTCACGCTGCTCAAGCGCGTGGCGGCCGACCTGCCCGCGCACCTCGCCAAGCTCAAGGTAGGTACGTGCGCCTCGTGGTGCTGTGCCACGACCGCCCCACCGTCACGCTGCTCAAGCGCGTGGCGGCCGACCTGCCCGCGCACCTCGCCAAGCTCAAGGTAGGTACGTGCGCCTCGTGGTGCTGTGCCACGACCGCCCCACCGTCACGCTGCTCAAGCGCGTGGCGGCCGACCTGCCCGCGCACCTCGCCAAGCTCAAGGTAGGTACGTGCGCCTCGTGGTGCTGTGCCACGACCGCCCCACCGTCACGCTGCTCAAGCGCGTGGCGGCCGACCTGCCCGCGCACCTCGCCAAGCTCAAGGTAGGTACGTGCGCCTCGTGGTGCTGTGCCACGACCGCCCCACCGTCACGCTGCTCAAGCGCGTGGCGGCCGACCTGCCCGCGCACCTCGCCAAGCTCAAGGTACGTGACGGAGATATCACTGTCTGCCATCGATTTTGTTCTGAAGTTGATCATTTGGACCAATTTTTTCGTTTTATGATTGCTGTAATATATCAGACCGTGGATACCGTGACGGGACTGTTACGTTGTCGCGTATGTGTGTGTGTGTAAGGGCCGCAGTGACAGTCGCCTTGCATCCCCAGGGCCCGGGCGAGGAGCCCAAGTACAAGGTGGAGCTGCTGGCGGCGGAGGGCGCCGTGCAAGTGTCGGACGGCGCCGTCAGCGTGCTGGTGAGCCTGACGTCGGCCGTGATGCGCGAGCCCGCGGGTGAGTGCCGCCGGGGTCGGCCGAGCGATTACTGACCCAATTTCACTCTCCGTACGGACCCTTCGCCTGTGCCCAGACCAGAGAATGCCGGGAGACGGATGAAATTGGCGGACGTAATCGTCGATACGCCCAGTGACTGTCCGAACAAACTATCTATGATCCGTGGTGTATACTTTGATAATACTTGTGATAATAATAATATCTGTCTTCCTATTGGTGCTGATTATTTCTGTCATGATTTTGAGTGTGAGATGAAAATATAAGATAATTTGTTCAAAGTTTCTCGCCCGGCGCTGGCCGCCGGGCGGACATTGTGTTTTATGCTTATTTTTAGGTGTTTAGAGTAAGGGGACAGAAGGTTTTTTGACCATCCCCTCGATATATCACCGGAGCTCGGCTCCACGGAGGTATGTCGGTCTACTGAAACGGAGCAAACATTCATAACGATTCTGTCTATTTTCATTGATATGTATGTATTTTTATATCAGCAAACACTAAGCTTTTTCAAGTATTTGTGAAATAGGTTACCTTTTCTATTACGCCTTAAATATATTGATTACATTTTAGAAACGATAATAATAGGCAGTAGCTACGATCTTTGGATGATTTTACACAGACAGTTATATCGGGATGTGATTAGGTCGATGCTAAAAATCGCACCCCGATCGAATAACGTCTCCCACCTCCCAGCCCGTAGGTCTAACCATGTTTGCCCCGTTTTCGTCGATGTCGTGATGGTCAAACACCCTTTCCGTTGTTGTCGCTAGACGGTGGCGACATAAAGCGCGACGACAAGGATGTACTCCCGCGGCAGAAGTGTTTGGACGCGTTGGCCGCCCTTCGGCACGCCAAGTGGTTCCAGGTACATTCGCCTACATTACCGTGTGCGCACTCCACCGCCTCCGGCCCAAGGTTCTATGCGTAGTGGGAGTGCGCACGTTATATTTTAGTCACATGTTTGTTTTATTTCTCACTATTGATATATATACTAGCTTTTTTTTATTTGGAATAATACTAAAAAAAAAGAAACTCCCATGAACATGTGGCTACGAGTGCTTACCGTAAAGACCGAGCTGCGTTTCCCTGCACTTGATGAGCCGTTTACTGGGAGTCGATGATGGAAACGCAGTTTTTTTGTGTGTTAACCTTAAACTATCACATTTATTGCTCCGGTTCTTGAATAACTCGGCCCGAATAATCGATCGATCAGCGTAAAGGAGAGGGGAGCAATAAATAGTGCATCCCGCGCCGCCGGCGCCCGGGCGCCCGCCGCCCGGCCGCCGGCGCGCTGACCCGGCCCGTGTGTAGGCTCGCGCGGCCACTCTGCAGTCCTGCGTCATCATCATCCGCGTCATGCGGGACCTCTGCCGCCGCATCCCCAACTGGGCGCCGCTCAACCCCTACGTGAGTACCGACTATCCAATCAATATCCATGTCTAAATTACTCTGGTTATGTATGTTTGTTTGTTACCTTTTCACGGCTAAATGGCTGAATAGATTTTGATGAAATTTGGTTTAGGGATAGATTGGACCTATGAGACGGACGTAGGCTATCTTTTATCTCAGAAAAAATATCTCGAAAGGGATGAAATAGGGGTTGAAAGTTTGTATGAGCAATCCGTAATTCCTCAAGTTGGGGTCTGAAAAATTATATTTAGGCTTTTGGTAAGAAATAAATAAATACGGGTTTCGGCTTTTTTGCAAACTCATGCCTTAAGGTGGCAAAGCAATGGGTGGAAATCATGAGATAGGTACTCTAGGATATTATACACCCCTCTATGTACGTACAGTCTATGAACCGCCATGACTAAACGGCTGAGCGGCTCGTATGAAAGGCAAGAAGATGCTAGTAGTAGGGGAGCCCACAATGCTAAATGGGGATTTACTCGAGCGTCGTAGAGACCTATTGGGATGCAAAGCTTAGATGATAAGAAGAAAAAAATGTTATATGATATATACCTTTACATCGGTGGGAAAAGCGGCTATAGATTTTTAAATATGTAAAAAAAAACTGTTGCATGGGCATCCTCGAGCGCGTCAGATATTGATAGCATCAATGCCCTACGTATTTTTAATAATGTACGTATGTTAATCTGATCGTTTGCATGATGCGGGTGGTTGTATTTAAGGATTGAAAATGAAAAAAAAAAATGTATCGAGCGCGTCAGATTTTCTTAGGGAGTGTTAAGTGCACCAAAAAAAAGCTCTTATTCACTAATCTGACGATTTCGATGGGACGCAAACTCGCGGCCATTTTCATAATGTGCAAAAAAAATTCGCCATTTTGAAATACTCAAGCGCGTCAGATTAAGATATATATGGTTCATCTTTATGTTCTAAACGTACTGTCTCATAATCTGACGATTATCTAGAGGCATTCGCCTGATCTGACAAAAAAAAATTAGATAAACGGTTCACCTTAAAGGCCATCCCTGCAACTTCCCGCTAATTCCATTCCTGGGCGCTTAAAATTGTACTTATGACATTTTTGAGCCCAAAATATAATTTATGTGATATTTTGAGCTCTCCCAGCTCGAAAGTCTGATAGAAGTTTCATAGAACACTATTTTTGGAATTTTCAAACCGCAATAACTTTTGAATGGATCAACCAATTTGCACGCGGTTGGCGGCATTCGACGCAGTTTTATCATCCTCATGAGTAATTTTGCAATTTTAATTGATCGAACCACAAATTTCTGAGAAATCCCGAAAAAACACTTTTTCGGGTTTCTTTCGTTCACGATATCTCTCGAACGAATCAACCGCTTTTGACCAGCTTGGTGGCGATCGACGTGGTTTTTTAAGCTCAAAGACGGATTAGTTTTTGAAGTTGATCGATAAAGCCGGTTAAAAGTTATTCCAAAAAAAAACACTTTAAAAAAAAACTGTTTTTTTTTTAGATTTTTCAAAATTTCTCAAAATCTATCGGTCCGAATCGGTTCAAATTCACAGGAAATCAGAAACGCGGAGAAGGAAATGTAGGCATTACGCAGCTGCACGCATTTAACTTTATCGACGAATTTTTGTTATTTCGGCTTGCGGAAATCGTCAGATTATATATTTTTCATTATTCTTGAATTATTTCCTTCAAAATAAAAAAAATTTAGCTACGCTTGAGAAAGTCAAGATGACGTTTTTTTTTTAAAAAATTTGTTGCCCTCCCATTTTTTTACGTCTCTCTCAAATTGTCAGATTAGTGGAATATACACTTTTTAGGATGTAATTAACTCATCCTACCTTAATCTGACGCGCTCGAGAATTTCTGATGGTCAATTTTTTTTTACTAATCTGATCCTGTATCCCTCACGGGCGGCCTTATATATGGGCCTCATGTTTTGTGGAGGCACTTAACCGGGTACAAGGTATCCCCCTGTATATTAATCTGCCGCGCTTTAGTAAATCCCGAAATCCCCGCTTGGGCTCCCCTACCATAGTGAGAGTGTGTGAGTGAGTGAGTGTGAGTAAAAGATGGGGAGATAGGAGATGGAGATATGGGAGATTGTAAATGCAGACATAGTGTCGGGTAACATCTAGTGTGTTATGCGCCTTTAGGCCATGGAGCTGCTAGTGGCGGGCGTGATGCACTCGGCGGGCTGCGCGCTGTCGCCGGGGGAGGCGCTGCGCCGCGTGTGCGAGGCGGTGGCGGGCGGCCTGCTGCTGGACCACGGCCCGGGGCTGCGGGACCCCTGCGAGAAGGAACAAGTCGTGAGTATGCTACACGTGTCGCCGGGGGAGGCGCTGCGCCGCGTGTGCGAGGCGGTGGCGGGCGGCCTGCTGCTGGACCACGGCCCGGGGCTGCGGGACCCCTGCGAGAAGGAACAAGTCGTGAGTATGCTACACGTGTCGCCGGGGGAGGCGCTGCGCCGCGTGTGCGAGGCGGTGGCGGGCGGCCTGCTGCTGGACCACGGCCCGGGGCTGCGGGACCCCTGCGAGAAGGAACAAGTCGTGAGTATGCTACACGTGTCGCCGGGGGAGGCGCTGCGCCGCGTGTGCGAGGCGGTGGCGGGCGGCCTGCTGCTGGACCACGGCCCGGGGCTGCGGGACCCCTGCGAGAAGGAACAAGTCGTGAGTATGCTACACGTGTCGCCGGGGGAGGCGCTGCGCCGCGTGTGCGAGGCGGTGGCGGGCGGCCTGCTGCTGGACCACGGCCCGGGGCTGCGGGACCCCT
Organism: Hylaea fasciaria; assembly: GCA_905147375.1. NCBI lineage: Eukaryota > Metazoa > Arthropoda > Insecta > Lepidoptera > Geometridae > Hylaea > Hylaea fasciaria. The sequence goes on along the minus strand of LR990208.1, from coordinate 10,337,801 downwards.
GCGAGAAGGAACAAGTCGTGAGTATGCTACACGTGTCGCCGGGGGAGGCGCTGCGCCGCGTGTGCGAGGCGGTGGCGGGCGGCCTGCTGCTGGACCACGGCCCGGGGCTGCGGGACCCCTGCGAGAAGGAACAAGTCGTGAGTATGCTACACGTGTCGCCGGGGGAGGCGCTGCGCCGCGTGTGCGAGGCGGTGGCGGGCGGCCTGCTGCTGGACCACGGCCCGGGGCTGCGGGACCCCTGCGAGAAGGAACAAGTCGTGAGTATGCTACACGTGTCGCCGGGGGAGGCGCTGCGCCGCGTGTGCGAGGCGGTGGCGGGCGGCCTGCTGCTGGACCACGGCCCGGGGCTGCGGGACCCCTGCGAGAAGGAACAAGTCGTGAGTACAGCCCAGGACTTCCCAGCCGGTGGGGAGGGATCTTAGGGGGACATGAAGTTCGTTGTTTATTATTTAACACCTAGTTCCAATCGGCCGACTTAACTCTATGCTGTACCAATATTTTGTTGTTTCACGCACTAGCAGCACTACCAGTCAATGCCAATGGACCATGATGAACAAAACTGCGCAAAATTTTAATAAAAATATATGGGACATGAAATTTATTTTTATAATCCAGAGGGGCCTCATGCAAAAAAGGTTGGGAAACTGTGTTTACAGTCTTGATTCATCGACTAGTTATAAATCTGCGATCCAAGTGTAGCATCACTTTAACTTTACAGGATGCTGTGGGTAATCTGCCGCCGCAGAAGCGTGAGGATATAACCGCTTCGGCTCAACAATTCCTGAGACAAATCGCATTCAGGCAGATTCACAAGGTAGGTAAAACGTGACGTGACGACAGTAATAGCGGTGATATCGTTTGATGAGATATAATAATATATTGTTTTAAAACTAATACTAGCTGACCCGACAGACGTTGTCCTGTCTTTAAAGTCAAGAAATTGATATTTGCCCTGTCAAGAAGGTAAAATTAGAAAATCAATATGGCCGTTCAGTTTGTGTCAATTTTCTAATATTTTGCAATAAATTAAAATTGCGACTATAATTTGAGATTTAAACTATCCTATCTCTCAAGTTGGATCGAACTGTACATGGTGTGCGAATTTTATTATAATCGGTCAAGTGGTTTAGGAGTCCATTGAGGACAAACATTGTGACACGAGATTTATATATATTAAGATATAGTATCTAAGATATATATAATGACTAGCGGCGCCCCGCGGTTTCACCCGCGTTACATTTACCTACAACACCTATAGGTAGCTATTTGAAAGGTTTGTGCATAATTATTATTATTGTGTCATCATAGTTAGCATCCGGGTACTGGGGCGACTGTCTGTACATTAGTTAGCTTCCGATATCGGTCGCTAAGTCATAACGTACCGAAAATGAAACAGTATGAAAGCCACATAATTATTAAAATTCTCAGATTAAACCGAGATCGAGGGACAAAGTTAAACGTACCTAATCTTACTACAACAATGTGAGTTAGTGTGTGTGTATGTATGTTTATGAGTCACATAATAACATTTATGGTATACTTAATCTTATCTATGATAATTATATGCCATCTCTATCGCTTTCCCTCTCCTTCTATCTCTATATCTTTCCTTCTCCTTCTATCTCTACATAATATGTCCCTTTCTACTCTCAATCTCTATTTTTCTCCCTTTTCCTCTGTGAATTTCTCTCCCTCTATTTCTATACACTTCCCTCACAATCTATCTCTTTCCCTCTCTCACTCTCTCTCTTCCTAGGTCTCTCTTCCTTTATTTCTACATATTTTCCACTCCCTCTATATCGCCCTCTCACGCTCTCTCTCTCCCTTTATCTCCTTTCCTCTTCCTTTTCTCTCTCCCTCTCCCTCTTTCGATCGCTCTCCCTATATTTCTATAAATGTACCCTCTCAATCTATCTATCTCCCTCTCTCGCTCACTCTCTCTATCTCTCTCCCTCTCTCGCTCTCTCTCTCTTCCTAGAATCTATATATTTCCCACTTCCTCTATCTCTCCGCCTCACTCTCTAACTCTCCCTTTATCTCCTTCCCTCTCCCTTTATCTCAATCTACATACTTCTCCCTCTATCTCTTTTTCTCTCACTCTATCTCTCTCTCTCTCTCCCTCTATCTCTTTCTTTATCATGTATCCATTATTATATATCCCCTTGCCACATTGCATGACGATCCGTTCAGCCGTTTATTGTGGTCCGTAGGGGGTGCATCTAGAGAATACCTCATCATTTCAACCCCTTGCTTTGCCCCCTTTAGGGATGATTTTGCAAAAAAGCTGAAACCCGTATTTCTTTATTTCTTACCAAAAGCCTAAATATACATTTTCAGATTCCTAGCTTGAAGCATTGTAAATCACTCATACAAACTTTCAACCCCTATTTCACCCCCTTAGAGATTATTTTTTGAGACAAAATATAGCCTATGTCCGTCTCATAGGTCCAGTCTACCCCTATACCAAATTTCATCGAAAACGGTCCAGCCGTTTGAGCGTGAAGAGCTAACAAACATACACACACACACACTCACAAACTTTCGGCTTTATAATATTAGTAAGATTACCAAAAGCCTAAATAAGAATTTTCAGATTCCTAACTTGAAGAATTATGGATTCCCCATACAAACTTTCAACCCCTATTTCATCCCCTTCGAGATTATTTTTAGAGACAAAAGATAGCCTATGTCCGTCTCATAGGTCCAATCTACCCCTATACCAAATTTAATCGAAATCGGTCCAGCCGTTTGAGCGTGAAGAGGTAACAAACATACACACATACACACACACTCACAAACTTTCGGCTTTATAATATTAGTAAGATAAGATAATTATATGCCATCTCTATCGCTTTCCCTCTCCTTCTATCTCTATATCTTTCCTTCTCCTTCTATCTCTACATAATATGTCCCTTTCTACTCTCAATCTCTATTTTTCTCCCTTTTCCTCTTTGAATTTCTCTCCCTCTATTTCTATACACTTCCCTCACAATCTATCTCTTTCCCTCTCTCACTCTCTCTCTTCCTAGGTCTCTCTTCCTTTATTTCTACATATTTTCCACTCCCTCTATATCGCCCTCTCACGCTCTCTCTCTCCCTTTATCTCCTTTCCTCTTCCTTTTCTCTCTCCCTCTCCCTCTTTCGATCTGTTACATCCCTACTTTAGTATAGACAAAGTGCATAGTTGGCACCTTATTGCCAAGTAGTAGGTAACCATTGTATTAGAATAAGTCAGTCTTCCCATTATCGTCGAGCAAGATACTCGTCTTTTTTGCATCCATAAAATTAATTAGTGTTTTTTCTATTTCCTTTTTTAAAAACCTATTACCCATTCTCCGTATAACATTGGTGGCAGCGGTGGGATCTCGACAGGTCCCCGGCATACAAACCCTCCGAAAGTGAGAAAATATACCAAAATTAATCTTTCGCCGAATTCTGAAGAAGTTTGTTTGAAGCTCGTCCTCTGAAGCTCTGTTCCTGTTGAAGCTCTGTTCCTGTTGAAATTCTCTCTCTGAAGCTCTTTCTCTGAAGATCTCCCTCTGAAGCTCTCCCTCTGAAGCCCTGTTCCCGTTGAAGCCGTACCCTGGAAAATCAAGAAGATACCACTGCGCCTACTTACATCTTCCACTGTATCCTGGATGCCCTGAAAAGACGTCACTGAAATCATCGCCGTATCCTGCTCGGAAGACCTGAAAATTGTATTGCTGTGTCGCTGAATCCTGTAAGAAAACTATCACACTGCTTCCAGCCCCTGAATCTGAAGCAGAATCATGAAGTCCACTCTGTTCCTGCCATTCCTGTAAGTTAATTCTAGTTTTTGAACCGTGTTACAGTGACAAGACCACGTAAAAAATTATTGACCTTGCAGTGATCACTAGTATAGAACTATTACAACACTTAATTAATTATATTTAGTTCAAATAGCCGACCTATTTTTAAGTCATCTTCATTTTGTGCCTAGTACCTAAGTTACCGTGTGCATACCGCTCCCGCCTACGCGCAAGCTGCGCTTCTGCGAATTACGATAAGAGCGCGTTGCACCTGAGACTGAGCCTGGTTCGTGACCAATTTAATTGTATGCGTTATAACCTTGAATATCTCTCATATATAGGTCACGGATATTGCTGCTACATTTAATTCAATTTCATGTCAAAAACTAAAGAAGTAAAAGACGAAACAGCACAAGTAAAAATGTCGGAAATAGACCTTAACGTTCTTATTAAATTTATTGGAACTTTTGATGGCTCTCGAGATAAATTAAACCCTTTTTTGAACAATTGTCGTAATGCCATCAACCTTGCGTCTACCACGCAGACAGACATTCTCTTCAAATACATTTTGAGTCGCCTAGAAGGTAAAGCCGAAACGGCATGTGCTATTAAAGAATTCAGTAAATGGTCGCAATTAGAGGAATTTTTGAAAACGCAATTTGGAGATACGAAACACTATGCCTACCTACTTTCAGACCTGCAGGATTGTAAACAAGGTCGCAGTGAGTGTGTTAGTCACTATGCGCTGAGGGTTGAATTTTGCTTAGCCAAACTATTGACTGAAATAAATATTTCTATTCCCACAAAAAAGAAAGACGAACTCGCTGGTCGCATAGCCGCGATGCAAGATCTAGCGCTAAATGTTTTCATAATAGGACTCCACCCACAGTTGTCAACAGTTATCAGATGCAGAAGTCCTAGCAGCCTGAACGAAGCCATCAACCTTGCCACGTCGGAAGAGAAAATTTTAGGAATGACACAAAAGAGTTATCCGGGTATATCTCCATCCAACGGAAATCAAATTGAGCAGCTTAAACAAAATTCAAACACCTTCTTTTCTAGACCACAGTATCAAGTTCAAGGTCAGTCAAGACCTTCTAGCTCCAACGCGCCGGTTTGCAGATACTGTAAAAATATAGGACACACTATAGAGAATTGTCGTAAACGAGAATATAATAACAGGAAGTATGGTAACCCGCGTAACCAACAAGAAATGAATCGCCAATCATCCAATAACTACCCAAGACGGAATCAACCGATTCACGCTATTAATTCGACAGAAGACCAAAGTTTCGATGAATCTGAAAACCGTAATTTAAACGGGCAGGCCTTCCCGCCCAGTATCGTGCGGGAAAACTAATTAATAAAATCGATACAACACGAAATCCACTGAATTCCACTGTTTCCTCGTCCTTTTACAAACAAGGTAACCAACCCCGAAGCTATAGCGAAGTTACAAAATTCACGGGTCCCAAGTATTCCAATCAATTGGGAAAACAAAACAACGACATTACTAAATCCACTGTATCCTCTGTATCCGCTGTGTCCTCTGTGCCCCCTGTATCCACTGTATCCTCTGTATCCACTGTATCCTCTGTATCCGCTGTGTCCTCTGTGCCCCCTGTATCCACTGTATCCTCTGTATCCCCTGTATCCACTGTATCCTCTGTATCCACTGTATCCTCTGTATCCCCTGTATCTTCTGTATCCTCCGTATCCACTATATCCCCTGCATCCTCTGTATCCCCTGTATCCTCTGTATCCACTGTATCCTCTGTGCCCTCTGTATCCACTGTATCCACTATATCCTCTGTGTCCTCTATGTCCGCTGTGCCCCCTGTATCTCCTGTATCCTCCGTATCCACTATATCCCCTGCATCCTCTGTATCCCCTGTATCCACTGTATCCTCTGTGCCCTCTATGTCCACTGTGCCCCCTGTATCCGCTGTGCCCACTGCATCCACCGTATCCACTGTTCCAAGAATTTCTAAGCCTTCCACTAAATCGACTACAGCAACAAAAAATACTACTAAAATTGTTCCAAAATCCATTGCTGAATCCTGTGCGTCGTGTTCATCACCTGAAACAAAAGAAAATATATTAAGAATGTATAATGTAACAACTAATCCAACGAAAAAGTACTTACCTTTTGTAGAAGTCGAAACTTCAGTATCCTCAAAACCATTGAGGCTCCTAGTCGATAGTGGTGCATCCATAAGCCTCGTGAAAATAGGTTGCATTGAAAACATGCCTGAAATCACAAAACACATTGTAAGTTTCAGTGGCATAGGAACTACAAACAAACCTTTACACTCATTGGGACACATTTCTATGAAATTTGACTCATTAGATTACTATTTCCACGTTATCCCCGATATTGACTTCCCATATGATGGTATAATCGGAAATGATTTCTTATCCATAGCCAATTGTAAGATTAACTATCCAGAAGGTACACTGACGGTTGATAAAATCAAGCTCACCTTGAAGTTCACTGAACCTATCTACATCATTCCTCCTCGGACTGAAACCGTAATTGAATGTTCCGTATTAAATCCTGAAACAAAAGAAGGTCTTATTCTTGACGAAAATCCAATCGAATCTCTTCTGATTGCTAACTGTATTGTCAAAGTAAAACAAAATTCCAGAGTGAACATTTCTGTCGTGAACACTTCTGAGTCCACTCTTTATGTCAATTCGAATCTAAAGTTCAAAATCACTCCCTTAGACAGGAGTGATAATTTCGAAATCTTCCACACAAACCATTTCGACGACATCCAAAATAACCAAATTCTGAACCGAACAGAAGAAGTAATAAAACTTTTACGAGTTTCTCATCTGAACTCTGAAGAAACAGATTCTTTATACGACCTTTGCTGCACTTATTCAGATATTTTCCATCTCCCGGAAGACAAACTTACGTTCACTGACGCCATGCAACATGAAATTACAACCTCTTCTTCTATCCCAATAAATACAAAATCGTATCGATTCCCAGATGTACATAAGCAGGAAGTACAATGTCAGATCAATAAAATGCTTGACGAAGGCATTATCAAGCCCTCAACATCACCATGGTCATCCCCAATATGGGTAGTCCCAAAAAAGACCGACGCGTCTGGCCAACGTAAGTGGCGTGTAGTAATAGACTATCGCAGGCTCAACGATATAACCATTGGAGACTCGTACCCAATTCCTAACATATCGGAAATTTTAGACCAACTCGGAAAATGCAAATACTTTAGTACACTCGACCTTGCTTCCGGTTTTCACCAAATAAAAATGTCAGAACAAGATGCTCCCAAAACTGCATTTTCTGTCCCCCAGGGACACTTTGAATTCACCCGCATGCCCTTTGGGCTTAAGAACGCCCCTGCAACTTTTCAGAGACTAATGAACTCTGCTCTATCAGGCCTTCAAGGTATACAATGCTTTGTATATCTTGATGACATTGTAATCTATTCCTATGACCTTGAAAAGCACATGAATAATCTTTCCAATGTGTTTGACCGACTCCGCCATTTTAATCTAAAATTACAACCGGACAAGTGCGAATTTCTTCGCAAAGAAGTGTCTTACCTTGGGCATATCATCACCGATCAAGGTGTGAAACCGAACCCAGAAAAAACAAAGGCCGTTAAAGATTTCCCTGTTCCAAAATGTCCAAAAGATATAAAATCTTTCATGGGACTAGTTTCATATTATCGACGTTTTATACCAAATCTTTCCAAAATCGCTAAGCCACTCACTCACCTCCTTCAGAAAGAAGTTCCATTCCATTGGCAGAATGAACAACAATTAGCATTTGAAAATCTCAAGAATTCCCTTATTTCAGCTCCTATATTGGCCTACCCTGATTTTACGAAACCCTTTATCTTAACATGTGATGCATCAAATTATGCTATCTCCGCTATTCTATCCCAAGGAACAATAGGAAGTGACCGTCCTGTCGCTTATGCATCCAGAACCTTAAACAAAGCCGAATCTAATTACAGTGTAACGGAAAAGGAATGTCTAGCCATTATTTTCGGGACAAAAACTTTTAGACCATACCTTTACGGTCGCCGATTCAAAATCGTAACCGACCACAAACCTCTTAGATGGTTGTTTAATTGCAAAGAACCAGGTTCTAAGCTTGTTAGATGGAGACTCAAACTAGAAGAGTTTGACTATGATGTAGAATATAAAAAGGGGAAAATTAATAGTAATGCTGACGCATTATCTCGCTACCCAGTCAACTCATTAGTACAAGGGGACGACGATCCCCAACCTCAACCTTCGACATCAAGAATATCAGACAACCCTAATCCAAGTCAACAATCAGAGCTTCCTCAAGAAATACTTGATGATTTAAACGACTTAGGCGCTTTAGACATTAGTCCTTTAAACGAACAGAATATTGATTTCTCTCCTTTGCACCCTCCTACTCCACCTGATTTACCCACTGATTCTAATAAGCCCACTGAAAGTATTCTCCCTGATTCCAATAACGAATACTCTGACTTTTTAAAATCTTTTTCTAACAAAGATGAAACTTATAACACTTATATCAAAGAACACAATGAAAGCTTATTTAAAAGTAATGCCAAAACTATTCTTATACCTGTATCTATTGACCTTGACGAATCGAACCCTTACCTTCAAGTTCTTATCTCCGAAACAAGTGACTCAATCCTCGACAGTGAACGCGAACTACATTCATTCAAAAAATTAGACGTAAAGGGCAAGACCTACTATCTCTTATTTACAAAAGTATACTATTTCGAAACCTGTTCTTACCCAGATATTTTCAAAACTCTTAAATCCGTTAGAGACGATGTCATACTTACCGGTAGCATAAATGAAATTGCCGTATCCGATTTCAAGAACCCATTTGAACAAAACTCGTTTGTTAAAATATATGGAATGCTGGTGTATCTATTTAACAATACGAATATAACAGTGAATATACACCACAATACAATAATTTACCCTGTTCCCTCTGAAGTCACAAAGATTCTGAAGGAAAACCATGACATTCCAATAGCAGGTCACTTGGGCTCTAACAGAATGTACGACAGAATCAAAGAACGCTACTACTGGAAAAACATGCGGTCTGAAATAGAAGACTATGTAAAAAATTGCAAACTATGCCAGTCAAATAAAGCTTTGCGTAACGTCAATAAATCACCAATGCAAATAACGACCACATCTACTAGTCCATTCGAAAGAATCAGCCTTGACATAGTCGGCCCTCTCCCTGAGGCTGGAATCCCTAAGTTAAAATATATACTTACTCTCCAAGACGACCTATCGAAATTCTCTATTGCCTATCCTATTTCAAATGCTACTGCAGAAGAATCCTGTGAATGCCTGGTTCACTTTATTTCACTTTTCGGTATTCCTAAATCGATACTCACAGATCAAGGCACCAACTTCACAGCCGACCTCTTCAAAAAAACTTGTGAGTTCCTGAAAATAAAACAAATCTGGTCCTCCCCTTACCATCCTCAGACACAAGGTGCTTTAGAAAGAAGTCATTCAACCCTGAAAGAATATTTGAAATCATATGTTGACGAAAATCAAAACAACTGGCACAAATTTGTATATACTGCTATGCTCACATATAATAGTACTGTTCACACGACAACCCGTTTCACTCCATACGAACTGGTTTTCGGACATAAACCGTATATCCCCGACTCTATCTTCGATTTACGCAGTGACATAACCTATCCCGAATATATAAAAATGCTTCATCACCGTCTCAAAATGTCACGTGAAAAGGCTTTAGAAAATATTCATGCTTCTAAGGAAAGATCTAAAACTTATTATGACAAGCATTCTCGCCCAATACAGTATAAAGCTGGTGACTTTGTATACTTGAAAAATCACGTACGGCTACGTAAAGCTCTTTCACCGCTATGGAAAGGCCCTTATAAAATCATTAAAGTACATGGTAACAATACCTTATCCCTTTTAATAAACAGACGACATGTCAGACATCATTTCGATGAGGTAAAACCTGCTCATGAAAATCAATAAAAAATATAATAACTTATCCTACTTCACTAGGTTCCTACAAGTTTGTTTTGTTTTACTATCTCATTATTATTTACAAAATTTACAACTTTTTACAATTTTAAAGCTACTCGTTTACAAAATAAGGCTATTTTACTAATAAATAATAACACCATAATATTTCTTTTCTAATGTCTACATTAAAATTAATTGTTATTACAGGAGCGCCGTCGTTCATTGTAATTCCATCCTGGCAACTGATGACAACCAATATGTGGAATATATAACTAAGAGTCCTGGAATACTATTTGACCCTGTTGGCACTCTAAAGCTCATTAATGATCGATTCGACGTTGTTATCCCAGTAGATGTATCAGCTTATAAACACCACATTGAAAACATTCACGAGGTATTTAATAAAATCAGATTTCAATGTCGTGAAAATGACCTAGATATTGCAAAGTGTCAAAATATGCTACAACCTTTAGACTCACTATTTAAAGATATCTTGCGAGATTTTGGTTCTATCTCACACATAGTTTCTAACAGTATCTCCAAGCGATCAGCGTGGTTTGGCGGTATAGGAGTCGTGTTTAAACATATATTTGGTACACTGGACGAAGATGATGCTAAGAACTATGATGATGCTATTCAATCTATGTTTAATAATGACAGAGTTTTAAGTGAATCTGTAAAGAAAAGTGTGATTGCTTCTCAATCGGCTATTGCCAATATAAATAACTCTTTGTATGAAATTAATATTAATGAGGCGAAACTAAACGACGCTATTGAAAAAATGTCCTTGACAATTAATAACGTTTCTGATGTAATTCAAGCTAATAGTTTTAACATAAATCTTAACTATGTTTTGAACATATTGCAATCAAATTTATTGACTCTTTCATTCAAAATCGAGGACATACTGAATTCCATACTATTTCTCAAAAGTAATACCCTGCATCCGTCTATTTTGACGCCGTACCAACTATATAAAGATATTGTTAATAATCTTAAGCTAGTTCCTAAGCATAGAGATTTTCCTATAAACCTAGATTTAAGTAACATTCATATTCTGATGAATATGGCTGATTTAGTATGTTACTATGTAGATGATAAGTTCATATTCGTGGTAAAACTACCTTTAGTAAGCGCCTTAGAATATAATTTGTATAAAAATATACCTTTGCCAACTCCTCACGTTTCTGAGAATCCTAATTCATTTATTATGATTATACCTTCCGAAGAATATTTGGCGTTAAGCAAAGATAAATCTTCATATACTTATGTTAAAAATCTGAATTCATGTAAAGATATCCTTAAGAAAACTTACTTATGTGAAATAAATGATGTCTATTCAGTAGCTGGTAATCCATCTTGTGAAACGGAAATTGTTACTAAAGCTATAACTTCGTTGCCGGAAAATTGTAAATTCAAATTTATCCATGGTCTTGTGGACATTTGGCATCGATTAAATAACGACAAATGGATATTTGTTCAATCCAAACCGGCCAAGCTTTCTATAGAATGTGAAAATAAGAAATTATTCGAAATTGTAATATCCGGTACTGGCGTACTTAGTATTCCTTTACAATGTATAGCTTATCATAAAAACACAAGAATCGTTAGGAAAATGACACCAAGAATTGAAATACCGAATGTATCCTCAGATTATAATATTATAAATGACAACTGCTGTAATCTTAGTCGTGCTAGAAAATTGATATTGCCGTTTTCCAAAATTAGTAACATAAACCTTGACAAACTTAAGACATTCAAAACAGAATCAGATGAAATTGTCAATGAATTGAACACAGTAATAACTTCAAGTAGTAACTGGAATAACCATGTAACTTTTCCTATTTTAACTGTTTTAACATTATTTTTGTGCTTTATTTTAATTATAATAAAATTGTGCAAAAAGGACAAGTATCCGAGGAAGTTATTCTCAAATCGCAACAAAGTCGAAATTAGTAAAGAATCCGAATTAGAATTAGAATCTGTCGGGCCTCGCTTACGCATTGAGTAACTATTTTTAAAACAAAAACTTACTTTTTCTGTAAGTTTCTTCTTATCGTGGGAGATGTTACATCCCTACTTTAGTATAGACAAAGTGCATAGTTGGCACCTTATTGCCAAGTAGTAGGTAACCATTGTATTAGAATAAGTCAGTCTTCCCATTATCGTCGAGCAAGATACTCGTCTTTTTTGCATCCATAAAATTAATTAGTGTTTTTTCTATTTCCTTTTTTAAAAACCTATTACCCATTCTCCGTATAACAGATCGCTCTCCCTATATTTCTATAAATGTACCCTCTCAATCTATCTATCTCCCTCTCTCGCTCACTCTCTCTATCTCTCTCCCTCTCTCGCTCTCTCTCTCTTCCTAGAATCTATATATTTCCCACTTCCTCTATCTCTCCGCCTCACTCTCTAACTCTCCCTTTATCTCCTTCCCTCTCCCTTTATCTCAATCTACATACTTCTCCCTCTATCTCTTTTTCTCTCACTCTATCTCTCTCTCTCTCTCCCTCTATCTCTTTCTTTATCATGTATCCATTATTATATATCCCCTTGCCACATTGCATGACGATCCGTTCAGCCGTTTATTGTGGTCCGTAGGGGGTGCATCTAGAGAATACCTCATCATTTCAACCCCTTGCTTTGCCCCCTTTAGGGATGATTTTGCAAAAAAGCTGAAACCCGTATTTCTTTATTTCTTACCAAAAGCCTAAATATACATTTTCAGATTCCTAGCTTGAAGCATTGTAAATCACTCATACAAACTTTCAACCCCTATTTCACCCCCTTAGAGATTATTTTTTGAGACAAAATATAGCCTATGTCCGTCTCATAGGTCCAGTCTACCCCTATACCAAATTTCATCGAAAACGGTCCAGCCGTTTGAGCGTGAAGAGCTAACAAACATACACACACACACACTCACAAACTTTCGGCTTTATAATATTAGTAAGATTACCAAAAGCCTAAATAAGAATTTTCAGATTCCTAACTTGAAGAATTATGGATTCCCCATACAAACTTTCAACCCCTATTTCATCCCCTTCGAGATTATTTTTAGAGACAAAAGATAGCCTATGTCCGTCTCATAGGTCCAATCTACCCCTATACCAAATTTAATCGAAATCGGTCCAGCCGTTTGAGCGTGAAGAGGTAACAAACATACACACATACACACACACTCACAAACTTTCGGCTTTATAATATTAGTAAGATTTACATTGTGTAAATACACGTTACTTCAATCGTAAACGACAATGCTAATACTAAACTGTTTAGCCTTGAAAAGCGGCCACATTTTAGGCTGAGCGTGTTTAGCAACTTCAACCACTTTTCACCGGCTCAGATGCTTGTCTAAACTAATTGTATATAGAGGCATTTTTGTGAGATTCTAATGTGGTATTTTTCGGAAAGTACTGATCCGATTCGTCAAAGTATGCAAATAATAATAGGTAATGAACATAGAGTGTAATGCGTCGGATGTGGCAGGTGCTGGACATGGAGCCGCTGCCGAAGCTGAAGCACGCGGCGGGACCGTGGAAGTTTCCCCGCAAGCGCAGGCGCTCCAACACCGACGCCGAGGGAGACACGCCCAACGGTACGCGCCGCTTTCCAACCAAACAACCGGATCATACTCGTGTCACATGTGGCCGCGTCCGCATCGTCCGGCTATCAAGAAGTTTTGTACCTATCACAGAGTATTCACATCTATTCTAGCTTCTCCTATAGAAGTTGAACCGACCAGTATATTGCCTGTGTAGATGTGGAAATGATGATACCCGATGACGAGTCGTAGACTCCACTGTGCGAGCCTCGCGCCGTCTCGCGGCGAGTAGTTCGCGGCGGCGCGGGGCGCGGGGGTCGCTTGTGGCGTCATTGACGATATGGCACTCTGATCCGCTCCCATAAGTATTATAATTGCGAAGCACAGCACGAGCCGCGAACCGACAATCTATTTTACACAATCCTCATGCCCCAATTGTTTCGTTGTTGCAGGCGACGGGAAGGTGGTCAAGACGGAAGAGAAAACGGACGCGTTAGAGAACTCGGCCGGCAAGAAGTAATCTCAGAGATACGGACATAAGACTAGCTTACACCCAACAATAGATTCAATGTTTACGTCGACTGAGTTATCTCGTTTGTTCACCGACCGTGGCGATCGCCGAATGTGTCGAGGTGACTAGACTTTATGTGGCAGTAATAAGAGACATTATATTTTAATGACATAATTTTCACTATAGGCTATTTACCAGACTAATACTTTATGTATGATTTCGACATCATATTTTCGGTTACACCACAGTGTGATGATCTGTCCAAAACGTTACACGAAGTAACCGATAGTCCCTCGGTTCGTAGGAGCGTATACTAGTTAGCATAGGATCGTATGATTATTGTATTGTTAGTGTGTGATGTGAGACAGGAAAGGCGCGGGCGCAGAGAGCGCGGTTGGAGCGATGGGTTTCCGTTCCACAGTATTTGACTTCCGATGTTTGTTCAGTTCCTCGCGCGGTTGCGACGAACTAGCGGAACCCTGCTCGGTGAGGCGAATTATTTCATTATTGAGTTTATTTACTTAGGTTAAGATGTATATTTTTCCAATTTATTTAGCTGAATACTTTTTGCGGGAGCTTCGGATCTTCCCTTTACGATGCCTCTGAGGCAGTTCATTAGTGTGCAATTGCATCATATTATTGTGGTTTGTGCATTAGAGCCGATATGATAAATGGCTGTTTGTTTGTAGCAATATAAGCCCTAAAAGCGACTCACGAATACGTGTTGTACGCGGTAGCATATAAGAAAGGAATTTATCGTCGTCTATGTCATAGAGGAAATAAATACTACGTGTCTATGAATATAAATCGCACCGTGCTATTTTTGAATTCCGACGTTAGGTGTGATGTTATTTATTTATTGTGTTGGGTTCTTTTGGGAGAACTATTAGATAGACATTGTATAAAAATCTTGTTCAGTCTTATTACCTTTATGTAAACATTGTTTCATAAACCCTTTCTTTTTATATTATGTAAAACTGTACCTACTTTGAACATTAATGTCAATAAAATTACATAATGACTAAAACTATACATGTTTTCATTTCATATCCTACCAAATAGATATCTACTACCTTGAGGGGCAGGACTGGCAGGGCCCCCCCACCCCAGCACAAAATGTGGGTTGTTTCGTTGTAAGTATGGATGGATGTTTGTTACTTTTTCACGTAAAAACTACTGATTTAAATGAAACTTTGCAATAATATAGCTTATACATCAG
Source organism: Hylaea fasciaria (assembly GCA_905147375.1). Lineage (NCBI taxonomy): Eukaryota > Metazoa > Arthropoda > Insecta > Lepidoptera > Geometridae > Hylaea > Hylaea fasciaria. The sequence continues at coordinate 10,322,739 of LR990208.1, read as the reverse complement.
AATAACACATAGGCTACAATTCATAAAGATATATCGTATATTATCCAAACGCGGGTGAAACCGCGGGGCGCAGCTAGTAATGTATAAAAATAATAATAGGCAATAAGATAATCGCCCTGGAAGTTCGTCAACTCCATATAGAATCTGATCTATGGTCCACTTTATTACACCGGATTTACCTATAGAAGGAGCGACACCCCACAACTACATCTGGGGTGAGAAATATTTGCCTTTCGATGGTGTTAGCACCACTGCTTCATTCCTGTACAATGGGGCACATACTTATGAAATATTTAAATAAATAAAATACAGCGTTTTGGCAGTTTGTATATATTTTAACTATTACAGAATATTTTCTTTACAATATTTATTATTATCTTTGTACAACGATGAAGACAAAAATTCGCTCGTGTTCAATAAAATAAAATGCAACACAAAAACCTGTCAAAAGTGACAAAAACATTTGTATAAAACAACGAACGGTTAGCGGGCCGTTATTCGGCAAAAATATTTTACAGGATGTAATATACAAGTACTTACAAATACATTAGAGCCGACACAGATGACCGACGAATCCCGTCAGTCTTGAGTCGATTAGGAGGTGGGTTCCCAACGAGTCACACCAGATCCGGCCACAGAGTGACTCGTTGGAAGTTTTTCCCATTGAGTTACACTTTACACGTTGCAACGAGTAACAGTGTGACTCAAAAAAGTGCTTCGGTCAACTCAAATAATAATTATATAGGTACCTATTTATATAGAGATAGATTATTAGGAAGTTATGAAACATGTGTCGGGGGGTCTTATTTCTTTCTCTCGTTGAGTCACACTTACTCGTTGCACCTTTTTCTTATAGTACAGTTCCTGAGTAACACTTGTGTAACAGTGTGACTCGATGGGAAAAAAACTCCCGACGAGTCACTCTGTGACCGGATGTGTGACTCGTTGGGAACCCACTGATCGATCAGTAGTCGGGACTGATGGTCGGTCTCTGATACCAGCAACACGCTCAACTACGTTGCCTCCAACCAATTCAGAAGGTATAATTTAATGTATATGGTCAAGACAAGCTTTTGACTTTTGAAGATAATGCATTTTTATTATTTGAACGACAGACTTTTAAGTACATATTGGAAGTAAATTACAGATTGTATAGGTTCCAGTGAAGCGATAGGCGCTGTGAGACAGCCATTGAAGTTGCATTTGAAAACTTGGATTTTTTTTAGTAAGGAAATATTAGGAAATGCCTTTTAATTTCCACAAATGCAAACACAACTGGGTCGTGTATACTATTGCATAACTAATAAATATATAAACTGCCGATCCCTAATAAGAAAATATTTGGCATACATATACATACCTAATAAATTTGGAAAAGCTTACAAAATGGTCCATAAACTGGACGTAGAACTTTTACCTCGCAAGAAATAGGTACTAAATAAACTTTTCAGCATCCTGTCTTGTAATAAGAATGATGAGTTTGATAATTTTTACATAGTAATCAAATGTGTAATGGGTCGAACGGGAACCGTGTTATGCAAAAGTACGTTTTGTATTTTACTCTTTCCAGACACTTGAGTCTAAAATTTACTACACGTAAGTTTTTTTAACGCTAGTTATTAGGAAGTATTTCTTCAAGGAAAAGCACTACCTAGTAGTTTTATGGATATTACAATGATTATTTTTTCTAAATGAAGGAAGGCACAATATTATTTACGATAACAATATTAATTAAACATTGAGTATAATAATAAATACATTTAAGGTAGGGGTATACTAAAATGCTCCTGTCGGCTTTTATTGCAAATAAGTTAAGAAAGGCACTGAAATATTTAGGAACAATACAAGCACCGGCTGTTATTAAAAATAATATCAGTTTTAAAAATAGCTCTAGATTTGTGCCCTCCATACTAAGCCGGCGATGAAAAAAAAACAAATTTGTGAAAACCTGCGCATACGACTGTCCACTCTGCATAAATCAAAACTACGAAAGATATTTCCACTGTACCTACCTACCACTGTAAATTTTCGTATGAAAGTGCAAGAGTGAACAGCTGCAGAGTATTTTCACATAAGATACCCAAAGTGCGAAGCTACGAAGCTTACTCGCACAGCATGGGCGGGGCAGATGGTCGCCCATAAAAAAATATTCAAATCTGACTTCCATAGAAGTCAACGTAAAAATGATTTTTTCAAATGTTTTTATTAGATTTTGTGTATTTTTTTTTACATTTTCTACGCTTTTATAATTTTTTTTGCAATTTTTTTTCAATTTTTTTTGTGTCAGTTTCAGCTTTTTTTACGTTTTCAAAAATTAAACAGATTTTTGAGACACTTTTATTTAATAATATCATTATTCTAATCAGTTTTCTTATAAATAACTTGTTTTTAAAAATTATTTATTGTACTTTATTAATTCAGCGCGGCGCCGTGCCACTTATGTAAAATCGTTATAAAACTTATACATAATAACTCTATATAAAATTGCCAGGCGTGTTTTACACACAATCATAAAACAATTAGTCTGTGCTTGTTTTCTGTGTGGCTGCATGTATGTAGGGACAAACCAGAGACGTTTCTACGAACCAAACAATACTATAACAACTTAACGACTGAGTTACATCTAGAGGCTAGCGATTAGAAACAACATAACAAAACGAGTGGCATCGTGAAAACATATCGGACTGATGCCAAGGAACCTAAATATGCAAATAGACTCGGGATCGACTAGGACAACTAGCATAATTTTCTAAATAGTGCATTTTCTAGCTGAATACTTAACAATATTATATTGAATGGAAGCACTGAAGTGAATTTATACTTTTCGTATAGCACTAATATGAATCACTTGCACACGTCATGGTGTGAATCGAAGGCAAAGCCAAACCTAAAAATGTAGGCTGTTAAAAAAACTGTTTGTCAAAAATGGTTGATAGGCACACTGCATATTATTATGAAAGTGCCAAAAAAACTGTAACGATATAACAAAATACAATATTTCATGGGCTATTTAAACTACCTTCAGGGGATATTACGACTAAGGTGGTGCTATTTATAGTTTCTATTTAAAAGTGTATGTAATTTAGACTTTTCATGCATCAACATATTTTATGGTTAGTCAGTCGAACATTAACGTTAATGATACCTTGAACAGTTTAACAATTTTATATTAGAGTCGTCAATTATAACATTTATAACTACTTTTTCGTAATTTATAGATTCCCGCACGCGACTATTGAAAGCGTGGAATTATTATAATATTATATTATTTAGTATTATTAAAGATATGCATAGTTGATTCATCTCATGCTGAATATTATCCTATGCTTAGGTATACAATCTTATTCAGTACGTTATTGCTGTTACAGCCGATTTAAGGCAGTAGGTATATCCCACCGACTATACTTTAAAAAGACTTATCGCAATTGGGGAAACAAAACCTTACAATACTTTTTTCAAAGCGGCTTTTTGAAGCAACATTGTGAAATCAGACTGGATTAGTTTACAGGTAAAGTATATATAACATGGGAAGCTAAAGTACCATGCTAAAAAGGCAGCAAAATGGAAAGAGAATTGTGAAGATAGTGCATAAAACAAGTAGCCTGGGATTCGTCGTAATAAAGAGGTTTATAGGTGCATTTAGAGAAGGCCCCGATTCTATTATTAGATCCATGTAGAAGGTAGCAATATGAGTATGAAACAAAGTTTTAGCGGTCGAGAGATCCCCATTTGGCCGCCAATTTAAAAATGCAGAATTTTGTAAATCCTATAAATCGCAGATATTTGTAAATCCTATAAATCACAGTAAGTCCTGTAAGTGATTTTTGAACGATATATGAGCTATACAAATTGCACACTTTATTTTCAAAATGGCGGCAAACACTTTATTTTCAAATGCACGCTAAATAAGCCTATGAATGGACCCAGGATACAGAAAACTTTTGTTGACACCATGAATATACAGAAGTAAAATCGCGTCCACCCCAAATGCACCGTACAACGAATTCTGTGTTACCTGAGTATGGCATTACAGTACCTCTGTCGCGGTTCAGAACAGAGGTAGATGCCTATATAAGTTTGATATTTCCATACAAACTGCACTACTACATGCGACGGTTTTCCAGAACGTTCTTCGATGCAATAATGTACTAGATTAAAGGCGAAGACCTCAAAAACGGCCAGTGAAATAAGAGCGCAAATAAACTTGTGGTTTGTGTTCTTATTTACATTAGTCGAAACTAAACCATAACGGATAGAAATAAAGTTAGTTATCATTTTTTACTTTAATAACGTCGCTATATTTTTGCCATGGATTTTTTTCTTGGCTGTTTGGATGCATCGCATAATCTAGTGCATTATTGATCGAAGAGAACGTTAGTTAACTTTGACATTAAAAGTATATCGCTGTCTTTGTAATTTTTTTTAGTACTTGACAAAGATAGCAATAAACATTTCAGAAATTCGTCGTTAGTACTAGTAGCGATTAACAAAGTACATAAAAAAGAGCATTGAAATTAATATAATGAGAAATAGATACTTCATTTTTGTAAAAGAGGGACAGGTAAAACATTAAATTTGTAGTAGTGTATACCTACTGAAACTTTCATTGTATAGGAACAAAGTAAACTTCACGCTAAATAGTAAATTTGGGTATATTGAGATCTTACTATTTAGTTTGCAGTATACATTCAAATCACTTCAGCGACGCTAGCTAATTATTTAACAAATATGAACGCAGGGTAACTTGTGGTGTTTATAAACACTCAAATATATAACATAAAATATGGTGTAGTACGTACAGTCAGTAACAAAAGCACCTACAGTACATTGAAATTATTACTTATAATTTAACGTAGGTCAGATCAGTCACATTTCGTTACTAAAATCTGTACATTACAATAACAGTTTCAGTAAACTTCAATATATACTCTGTGTACTATTTATTATATTTGAGCCGCAAATATTTGCATAATCCGAGCAAAACACTAAATCTAGCACCATACATCGCTTTATAACTATCAAACCGACACGCGACGACATACAGTATATAATAATAATAATATATAATAACATTAATCAACGCATTATTATCACATGGTATTTCTCATCTCTATGTATAATGTTTGTCCCATGCTTCCCCACACCTGGCCTTTTCATGCACCGCCAAGCATACTTCATAATACCAATTATTTATATTTTTTTTTTTTGTCATTTACTCTTTACTCATCACAAAAATACTATTTACAAAAACGAACACGAACCTAAGACGAATATTTTGTTTATGTATTTTTTTTATTAATATCTTAGTATATTTACATTAAAATAACTTACAAATAAACAATAAATATATTAAAAAAGAAGGGGACGCTTTTTTGTGAGGCAGCGTTCTTTTCCACTATGCACCTATTCGCGAACCACTGGGCCACCGACGCTGCGGGTCCATCGAACAAACCTGCGACACGTCTAAAGTATCGTCCGTAGATATACTCTAATCTGTTAACTCGACGGTCGCCTAACATTCAGTCTTGTGTTAGCTGCGGGTAAATCAAACTAGAGGTTTAGCAGCAACATATGAACCGGAACCAAAGTGCTGTTCTACTAATAAATTTAACTCGTTAGTTCATATGAATCGACGCATCTTCTACCGACTTTCGATTGCAACGAAGCGATCAAATATTTTCTTAATAAATTAGTGGAGTATTTGGTTTACATTTGGACGTTCAAATCGCTTTGTTGTCTGTTCGATCGGTAAAAATGCGTCGATTGCAGAGTATAGGTGTCATTTGGTACATCCTCTCTTTGCGGTGCGTATCCGGTGTGACGTATCGGGCGTACGTTGCGTCTTAAGTGTCCGTGAGCACATACAATAAAATTACACTAAATGATCGACCGCAAAATACGCACCGCAAATAGTTACAATTCATACGTGTAAATAGCTTTATTTCATTCGGGGTCAGTTTTCAAACGTATATTTAAATTTTGTTTTAGCATATTCAAGTGAGCCTCGAGGAGTAAACAATATAAAAGGCGGGTATCATAATTCTAAACGTGAATAGAAGGAATCGCGACGCGCCATCTAGCACCTCCCCTCGTGGACACCGAGGGGCGACCGCCGCGCCGGCCGATACACTCGGGAACCGACAGACACGACGAACAAATAAAATATATACCTAAAAATAAGAACTAGACAATATGGCACTATGGAATGTAAACATATAATTTTCATAGTGGCATTCGATCTAACTATAAATATATCTCTGGTGCATAAATAATCATCTGTCCGAGATCGTCTCGCTCGGGCGCCTCGCAGCCTCGGAGCCGGCGGAGCGCCCGGGCGCCTCATCGCGGCCACGCGTCCGCCAGGCGGAGCCCCGCCGCCAGCCGCGCGCCCGACGCGCGGAACGTCTCCACGATCCGCGCGAAGGCGTCCGGGTCGTACACCGAGCGCGCCGTGTTCGTCAGGTCGAACGGTTCTGCGGACACAGGCTCGCTACAGACACGCGCGCAGGCACGCACGCAGACACGCAGGCGCGCACGCGGCGCGGCACTCACCCTCCACGCAGAGCAGCTTCCACTGGTGCGGGTCGTTCTTGCAGGCGCGCGCGGCGCGGCACTCCGCCACCGCCACGCGGGCGCCGGCGCGGACCGACACCGCCATGCGGGAGTACCTGCCACGTGACGGGGTTGTAGTGCGGCCCGGGGGGCGGGGGGCGGCGGGGGGAGGGGGGAGGGTACGCACGGGAACTCCGCGTAGTAGCGCAGCATCTGTATGAACAGCTCGGCGAGGGTGGTGCGGTTGTGCGCGCGCCGCGCCTCCGCCCAGCCCGCCTCCAGCGCCCGCGGCAGGATGGGGGGCGTCGTGCCGCCTGAGGGGAGAAGAGGGCGATGTTAGATGCGGGGTCGATTTTCACACGAGATTAATATTTGTGTTAACACTGGTGAGCAATTCAAGACAGAAATAGGGTCCCCTCATTTCTAGTTTCGCGAGGAGTACTAGTTATGCTCCGTTTCTAGTACTGGCTTCACCGAACGTTGATATCGACCGAACTTTTACTTTACTACTGACTTTCCGACCGACCGAGACTGGCCATATCCACTATTGCAACACAAACAATTAAATCAACATTTTTATACCCGACCTGAGCCAAATGCAAGTCATGCGACTGTAACTATGAAAATAAAGGCTTGAGCACTCACACTGCAGGAAGTGTATGACCATGAGCGTGAGCGAGTAGGAGGACAGCGTGCGCTGCCTCGCGTCGTTGATGTCGTGCGCCTGCGCCCACAGCTTGGTGAGCGCCACCAGCGGCCGCACGCGCCAGTCCACTGCGGAGGGCGGGCGTTACGGAAACGTACACTCAATTATCTAACGTTCGATTATTTTGTTCGGATGATGGATGACGTTATATCCATTTGCTGTAAGCTAACCCGATACATCTGTCGATCGTTCTGAATAGCTAAACAATTTGACGTTCAATTAGATAACGATACGGAATCGAATCGATTCGGTTCCTTGTCGATGGGTTCCGAATCGCCTAGTGATCGAATGCTAGCCTATAAACTATAAAAACAAAATTTGAGTAGGTAGGTAGGTTTAAGTAGGTGAGTAGGTAGGTGGGTAGGTGGGGTGGGTAGCTGGGTAGGTATAGGTGGGTAGGTAGATGGGTGGGTGGGTAGGTAGGTAGGTAGGTAGGTAGGTGGGTGGGTGGATAGGTACATATGTGTGGGTAGGTAGATACGTGGGTAGGTAGGTAGTTGGGTGGGTGGGTGGGTAGGTAGGTAGTTGGGTGGGTGGATAGGTACATATGTGTGGGTAGGTAGTTGGGTGGGTGGATAGGTAGGTAGTTGGGTGGGTAGGTGGGTGGGTGGATAGGTACATATGTGTGGGTAGGTAGATACGTGGGTAGATAGGTAATTGGGTGGGTGGGTAGGTAGGTAGTTGGGTGGGTGGATAGGTACATATGTGTGGGTAGGTAGATACGTGGGTAGGTAGGTAGTTGGGTGGGTGGGTAGGTAGGTAGTTGGGTGGGTAGGTGGGTGGGTATAGGTTTAGGTGGGCAGGTAGGTAGGCGGGCGCGCTCACTCCGGGAGAAGCAGTGCAGCAGGTTGGTGTTGCGGATGCCGACCACGTTGTTGCAGTTCAGGTCCACCTGCAGGCCGTGCCGCGCGTCGCGGAACTTCAGGATCGGGACCTTCGCCTGGATCAGCTCCGCGCCTGGGGACACTAGAGGTTACTGCGGACCGAGGCACAACTAAACAAGGTCTGCTACTGCGGACAAGGATGATGCACGTCATCAACGTACGTGTCATAGGTACGTTGATGGCGTAGAGAGCACCTACGTCATCTTCTTGTCTAGAGCGCCATACCTGGCGTGGTATATTATTGTACCATGGTACGTAATACAGGCGAGCCGTCTACGTCTTTATGGCACGAGTGAACAGGTCACTTCTAGGTGAAGTAACTTAAGGACATCATAGTCCGCATAATCACTTTACATCAAATGAGGTAATGGACAGATGAATAGACACATTGAGCTGGTTAAGCCGAGGATGTAGTTGAGGTGCAGGAGGGCGTGCGGGCGCGGCTCCAGGCTGTCCGGCCTCGCTAGTTCAGCCTCCGCACGCTAGGCGGCGCACTCACCCGGGTCGAAGCTCCGGATGTAGCCGAGGATGTAGTTGAGGTGCAGGAGGGCGTGCGGGCGCGGCTCCAGGCTGTCCGGCCTCGCTAGTTCAGCCTCCGCACGCTAGGCGGCGCACTCACCCGGGTCGAAGCTCCGGATGTAGCCGAGGATGTAGTTGAGGTGCAGGAGGGCGTGCGGGCGCGGCTCCAGGCTGTCCGGCCTCGCTAGTTCAGCCTCCGCACGCTAGGCGGCGCACTCACCTGGGTCGAAGCTCCGGATGTAGCCGAGGATGTAGTTGAGGTGCAGGAGGGCGTGCGGGCGCGGCTCCAGGCTGTCCGGCCTCGCTAGTTCAGCCTCCGCACGCTAGGCGGCGCACTCACCTGGGTCGAAGCTCCGGATGTAGCCGAGGATGTAGTTGAGGTGCAGGAGGGCGTGCGGGCGCGGCTCCAGGCTGTCCGGCCTCGCTAGTTCAGCCTCCGCACGCTAGGCGGCGCACTCACCCGGGTCGAAGCTCCGGATGTAGCCGAGGATGTAGTTGAGGTGCAGGAGGGCGTGCGGGCGCGGCTCCAGGCTGTCCGGCCTCGCTAGTTCAGCCTCCGCACGCTAGGCGGCGCACTCACCCGGGTCGAAGCTCCGGATGTAGCCGAGGATGTAGTTGAGGTGCAGGAGGGCGTGCGGGCGCGGCTCCAGGCTGTCCGGGGGCCGCACGTACAGGCACAGGTCCATGTCGGAGGAGTCGAGGCCGAAGCCGGACATGGTGGAGCCCACCACGTACAGCCCGTAGCGCGGGAATATCGACTAAGGGAACAGACTATACTTTAACGTCGGAGGCCTTAATCGCTCGAGCCGTTTCTTCTATATCTGCGACTCTACGAAGACGATGACGTAGAATCGTGACGCGTGTGAAGAACTACGACGTTGTAACATCGAAGCGACGATCTTTTGATGATTAAAATATGATTAAAAGTGCGAGTCGGACTCGAAGGGGTCTGTACCATTCAGGGTTCGAAAATATCCGATATTTATAATAAATATCAGAATATCGGATATTTATGATATATATCAAAAATTGGATATATAAGGTGTAACAGCAAGGTGTAGTAATACTGAAACTTCGCATACACAATACATATTTCGAAGTAGTCTGGAGGTACTATAAATCTGTAAGTAGTTACGGTAATGAATTATTACACGTCAAAGTTTACTGCAAAACTAACCATCGTTCAACCCTAGTTATCAGCTGGGCAATGTCAGTGAACTTGAGGCATAGGCTAACATGTACAGTCTTACCCAACTTATATGGTGCGTCGTGAATCTTCGTTCGCGCAGAAAAGAAAGTATGGTCCGAAGATTAACGAAAGAATGCTTAACACTTACAATCAACCTAAGATCACTATTATAAGGTTCATAATACACTGCAGCTGTTGCACATCGCAGTTCTACCTGCGCAGAAGATGAATTTTCAAAGCGCGGGAAATGCTATTGACCGCTATTGGTCGGCAGCCGCCCCGCCATCTTAGCGATCGCCGCGTGGCATGAGTGAGATGGAACTAACAGCTGCAGTGTATTATGAACCTTATAATAGTGATCTTAGGTTGATTGTAAGTGTTAAGCATTCTTTCGTTAATCTTCGGACCATACTTTATTTTCTGCGCGAACGAAGATTCACGACGCACCATATAAGTTGGGTAAGACTGTACACCTCTAGCCGGCGGCATTACTCGTAAAAGTTCCACCAAAAATTACTAGATGGCGCCAGGGCCGTTTCTAAGAAATCCTGCATCGCGCAAGCGTTGTGTGACCGGCGTAACGTGACGTCATCCGTATCATGTTAGGGTTGTAATATTTAGTTATTTTGTCAATTTGAGTGAAAAAATCGATTATCGATTTCAGGTTTTAGTACCCTGGCAAATGATTCATCACCAGGTACACATACCCACATTTCAATATTACTACACCTTGCCGATACACCTTGTATATCCATTTTGTATGAAAGCCATATTATTATTTTATTGTATTATTTATTTATACTGATTGCATATGTTTTAGAAGCATAAATATTATTTAAAACATAAAACTACAATGTTTCTATGTTTTATTGGTTTAAATATATTATATTTAAAAGCAGAAAAATCCACTTAAAGTCATAAAATCTCATAAATCAGGAAAAATAACCGAATAGGTCATCTAAAAAGGTCAAGTACTTAGAATAAACACACGAAAACTATTTTTTTCGTGGCGGACTTTTTTATGTAGTCCACTGACGAAACAAACGCCATTGATGCCGCTGGAACTATCAATCGCCGGTGAGATGCTGCTATTCAGTGTTGATATTTAAGGATGAAAACTTACTATTAGGGAGTATATTTTAACTCTACTCCAACGCCATCTACATTTGGGAAGTAGAGTACAAAGCAAACTGCAAAAATTTACATAATAATATAAAAATATCAAACTATTTTTTGTATTGATATATATCACAAAAAACCATTGGATATATATCGGATATATATCGGATATATATCGTGATATATATCCATTGATATAATATTCTCGAACCCTGGTACCATTATCTATAAAAACAGCAAAAACAAACACATTTGTTGTATAATAGGAGCTTTGTTACAGCGGCAACAGAAATACATCATCTGAGAAATACGGACAGACAGATGGACAGACAGAGGAGCCTTAGTAATAGGGTCAAGTTTTACCCTTTGGGTATGGAACCTTAAAAAATGTATGCGGGTTGAATTGAAAACCTTTCACAGGTATTTACTTTGAGTGCTTTTGGTCAGGATTTAAATAGTTATGATTAGGTACAGTTTTGTTACCTTGATGGTGATGTAGAGGTACCGCCACAGGTTCATCTTCTTTCGGAAGGTCTCCTCAGTCTGCTGCGACTTCACGAACCGGTCCCACATCTCCTGCGACAATGTGTCGTACTTGGACCCTGGAACGGAGACGAGTTGGTATCATTTTCTATTGTGAATTGTTTCGTACTCTCAAGATGTATGTGTACTGACAAATCAAGCTCGCAAAAGTATTAAACAAGAAAATAGATGCATAGTGATGCTGAGAGGACAGTGTATGCCACCTACCCAAACTATGCATTATATGTACCAGTAGTAACTTTTACGGCAGACAGCCTGACTGGTTTCTAAATAAGTGTCATTCCTCCTAGACCCTTCAGTAATGTCCAAAATGGGGTTCCAATTAATAATGATTCTAACAAAAACAATAGGTTCCCAACAGTTAATTGTAAACATTACACAATCAAGGCAATGATAAAATTAGATTTACAGTGTTTATATTTGCACATTGTATAAGTATGTGTTACGTCACAATGTGCGGACTACGCGGCAAGGACGCAGCAGTCTCTTTGGCTGGCGGGGTATTTATATCGAAAAAGAATGTTTGTGATAGATAAATACACATAATTTAGTGTGGTTAAGTGTAGTTTGAACTTGACGAAAGCGTGGTTGTTGATAGGTATTATGTTTTGCAGATCGAGTAACTACCGAGTGGTACAGATGATAAACCCTAATGTCCAAGAACTATTTAAGAGGTATGTGTTCCATCAATCCGGAATGGGCCCCGTGTTGCGATCATGGCTTGAATGATCAAGCCTGTACGACTCGGTAATTACTCGATCTGCCAAATCAAGCCATGAGGCTTCACGAATTTGAAGCGAGACCCGCGCTTAATTTTGGGCAGATGTGTGGGTTGTGATGATGACGAAGTGAGGCCAGGAGTCTACTGGTATCAGACTACTGTGTAATAAACTATAACATAAAGGAAGCTAGGTTGAAAATACTAAAATGTTCAAGGCTTTGGTGCATAGAAAACGCAATCATCATCGTCATCATCATCATCAACATAGGCCTCCCCCTACCGCCACGCTGAACAACAATTTTTCACTCGCATCCACCGGTTCTAGAAAACGCAATACAAGGTACATACTACACCTGCAGGGGCCCAGTGCAAATTGCGTTTCCTTGCTCCAGAGCACAAGGCTTTTGTGTGATAAACGATGACAGAAAAATGCGGTCCCAGGCGAGTAAGCAGAGTTTACCCGAAGTTTATAGCATTGCGGGAAGACGTCACCAAGAGGTAGGAACGTCGGTGACAAATTGTATATACCAATGACAATATAATAGACCTACACTAGTGTGTAAGCAAGTGACCGTGTGGTACTGACCGTTGAGCAGATCGTCCGGCGTGAACTTGACCTGGAACGGGTAGGTGGCGTTGAGGTACCGGTCTGGCGCGATGCGGCGCGCCGGCCGCACCTCGCGCCGCGCCCCGCGCCGCCACTCGCGCCCGCCGGCGCCGCGCGCCTCGCCTGCAGAAACCCATGCGCCACGCTCTATAGCCTCTTCCGTCACCGTCCTTCCGCCGCTTACATTAAGCAGTATTGAACAAGGCGAGAACGTAAACACGATACTTCTCATGCTTTTGCACTGCTCCTCGTGAGTTCGGCGGGAGTGAAAGCGAAGTGGGTGGGACTGTATATGAATACACACTTCTCTTGAGGAAATTATTGCCGGCAGCGGGAGAAGCGGGAGAAGAGCTGAGTCTAAACGGGGGACGACTTTATTACTCGTTTATGGAGTCAGACGTAGGCGGCGTATGTACACTGTTTACAGACGTTACTGACGTCAGTACACGCTTTAAACGCTCGGGGAAAATCGACGTGACGTCATTGTTTCCGCAAATTGCATGAGCACACCTAGTCACACTAAGTTTTTCGAAACTGACTGGGTCTGTGGCATAATCACATACCGAAATTTATAAAAAAAGTATTCAAACCGGACCAGCCTAGCTTTTTAGAGTCATTGGAAATGCTTTTATTTTATTTTATTTTATAAGCATTTCACCAATAAACTGCTGTGATCAAAGGTGTTGAACACCCCCAGCCTAGAATCATCCTGGTTCTCAAGTATCACTGCCTGAACACCCTGATAGTTGGGGTTTCGAGTGGTTTCAGTGTGTACCAAGTTAACACTAAAGTGCCCTACTACTAGGGTAAAATCTTCTTATCTCATGTTTTGTTCCTACGGTGATAACATTTTCTATAGCAAAATATTTCGTAACATAAAAAATACAGTAGTCCTTTGTTCTAAAGATTCTTTGGAATGCTTTAAAATATATCTCTAGAAAAAAATACAACAGAATTGAAACATTATTTGAAGCCCATTAGACAATAAAGGAAATATAGAGCTGTCCATTTACATCAATGCCTTTTTTTTCATGATCATGATTTGTCATGATGGTTGGTGCAGCATGAGTGCATGACTCAACTCTTGTGACTCAACACATGCAATTACTATGTAAAAGTACAGTGTTGATACATAATATATCCTACAAGTTATTTGTATATGTAATTAGAAAGTAACAACAAACTAGGTACATCTGCATAGAAATTCCTGACTTATGCATACAAAAATGTGTTATATTGTGAAACAATAAGTTAATTCTGTGTTTCACTGTTGGGAAGCTATACTATCCCCAGGCTACTGTTACTTTTTATCCCGTAAAAATGATCAGTTCCCGCGGGATAGTAGTTAATGCAGGTGAAACCACGAGTTAATTATAAACATTTTCAATAAGTCATGATTTTGAACCTTACCTATTACAATTTGTTTACTTATAACAGTACACACTTAACTAGTTGTTCATGACACGCAAAACTCTCAAGTGTAACCATCCAATCTCTCAACTTATCTCTGGCATTACCAAGGCCAAATCTGTTAGATATTATTTACAACATTATCTAATACAGTTACCATGCTTCCCTCGTAACACATATTCTAGCTTGTAAACCTTACAGCTAAGTAAATTAGGTTCATAATGTTACAATAGCCTGCTACCGCTTTTAGTAGAATTTAGCTATATTCTACAGTAGAAAGCTTTTTTACAGTAAGTATACAATTCAATACTTAAGTTTGTCTAAATAAAGTAATTTATACCTACAGATTATGAGATAATATTTTAGGCTCTACCAATTATTTAAATCGTAGGTATCTATCTATATTATGCAAGAATATCATCTAATGATTAAAATAATTATGATTCAAGACATGATAAAGAGATTGATGTATATTGACACAATAACTACACCTATAGGTGCACAATAATGGGCATTCAAAGCTCTAAATACAAATATTATATATCATAGGACAGAACAAAACAGGTCACATTTTCAAATCTGTTTAATTTCTAATAGGAATCCCTAACATAACTGTATGAATAAAAACTATGCAATTATAGATAAACTTTAACTAAGAATTTGTAAGGAGGGTAGACTGGATGCATGTTAAATGAGTTAGAATATAACAATGTTACAAGCCATACAACAACATAGGGACTGCAATCAATTGTTACATATATTATAGGGTAGGATGCAATAGCTCACCTTTCTCCCCAGACTTGTTAGACCCAGAGGCATTGCTGGACAGACTCGAGTCATCAGAGTCGTACCCGAAGGCCGAGTCCCCTTGCCCCTTGGGCGCCGGCTGGCGGTCGCGGCGCGGCAGCCAGCGCCGCGGCGTGCCTTGGCCGGCAGCCACGCCACCCATCACCTGCAGCACCTCCAGCGGGTACTGCCGCGCCGGCCGCTCCACCTGCCCCGGCACCACATACATCTGCCCCGGCCCCCCGAACGCGCCGCTCCCGTGGTATACCATCGGCGCCCCTTCGCTCATGACGCCTCGATCTGCCGGTGAAGGTAATGGTTCAGAAATCGCCCGGCGTAACTCGACCGCTCTTCCACTAGGTAGGACTTATCGCATACTAACCTGTGTCGCTACCGTTAAATACGACGTGACACTACGTCTATTGCGTCATAGTAGGCGTAGTAAATTAATAAGAGTATACCGTGCGACGTCGAAAATTAAAATTTCTATCGACTCGAATCTGAAATTCGAGACGTTCGACTTGTGGGACGTCTTCTCAGGCTCGTTCCGATATTTGCTGGCTGGTAGTGCTGTCGATTACGTGTCACTGGCCTTGCACTGTACGAACAAAACGAGGTATTATTATTTCGACGCCGGTAATAATAAATCTACCCACGAAATATGGCAAATCTTGTAAAATTCTATTGTAAAAGATCCGCCATGACTTTTTTAGAGCTACACTAGTGACATCTGCTGCCAATTCGTTGAAAGTCACACGTGATTTTTATTTTTTCTGGGTACGAATTTTATTGTTCCATTTTAGGCCAGTATACAAAACAAATTATTGTATGGAAAAAAATATATTATAATATAACGTTGATAAATAATAACTTTCTAGTGTAAATTGTTCTTTATCTCTTTTTTTTTTTTTTTGTTTTAGTTATAGCTTCGCACGGTTTGTGCATATAGCCAGTGTCAAGTATTTTATTTAAAGTATTTTTTAATTTCACATTAAAAAAATCACAGCAATGATATAGCAATCGTGGTCAAGTAGTCAAGTCAATTATTTACATCGTCAGTCACGATTCAGTAAAGTAGTGGATGCTTTACTGAAACTTCCTGGGAGTTTTGGAAAAAATGCGAAATGACACGTTTTTTGAGTTTACATCATTTGCCCACACTCGTGCACGTTAACGAACACTTAATGGTTAATATTCCACCAATATTACACATTAACACTCGAAGAAACACAAGTTTGAGCTAATAATACAAAACCAACAACGTCTCACTATCGGATTCCCGCCAAAACTCCTATCTCTTTTATAAACCACAATATGACGTTTACGATTTCATTAATTTACGAAAAAAAAAAATTAAAGTGACATTGACTTTGACAATGATATTAACACGATTCATTTGTTTCGATTTCAATTTTGATTTTGATGTCTGGGTTTTACTTTGAGTTTGAGATTATGGTGCATTTTAGCATTGGCATTTTAGCATGTATCTATTTGGCATTTTATTTTTGGTAATTTTGTAGTTGGCTACACGTTCTACTCATGATAATTATTATACTTATAACGTGCACTCCTACTCTCGAATTTACTTAGGTTACCTACCTACTCTTGTGCATTATGCCATCTTGGTGCGGCATTGAAAATAATTGTCTGACAAGCTACGAATAATTAAAAGAATTGTCAATGTCACTTGTCAGTCAGTCAGTCAAATAGTGAGAGATTTTCAATTTGCAATCGTACGGAAAATAGTTCAACGTTCTGTCTGTCTGTTGTACCTACGTATCTATAAAATCCGAGTAAAAGTTTTCTAATTATTTTCAGATGATAATGGAAATTCTTGGACAAACCAATACAGTTGATGATCAATAAAATCAATTCAACGAGTGATGACGTTGAACGAAGACTATGTAACCTTAAAAGTGCTAAAAGAAAAAAACTTTGTCGTCTCATTGTTTGATTATCATTATCTAAACTGTGCAGGAGCTTGATATGTCACATTTCGGGGATTTTATGGACGGTGTGCCCGTTAAAATATCGGAAAAGTACAAAAGACCGCCGCGAATTGAGGTACCCCACAACATCCTCGCAGAGAACCCGTTACGTGCCCAGAATGTCGTCGACTCTGCCAAATATTGCTCCACTTTCGAGAAGAACGTGTTGTCGAAGCTCAAGGAGCTGCGCAGTGCGAAAGAGACGAAGAAAAACGAGAGGAAACATCGATTACAACTAATTGAAGAAGCTAAACAGAAAAAGTTAGATGCTTTAGCCACAGCTGAAGAAGAGGAAAGATTGAAACAGCTGAGCGTGTCTGAAGTGTCCTATCCGAGCACCGACGAAATCAGCGCCCTGTCTCCCGATGAAAAAAACGATAGAAACTGTGATATAGCGACAAATACAGACAATGCCGAAACAACTATAGAAGCTACTTACCCAACTTGTAGTAATCCTACGGATTCACAAATGAACATACTTCAACCTATTCAAGTTAAATCTAACTATCCAGAAACAAGCCTGCTAGATGATCCCATTTCAGACCCATTGCATAATTTAAAGTTAAGTTCGAGAATAATAAAGACTCCATACTCCCACAATGTAGAAGCGTTGACGTTTAGAGACTTTGAACACGATACTTCGAGTCCTTTCGATAATGTTGAGCTGAAAACAATAAACGAAATGGAACTGCTGGCTCAGGTGTTGCAAAGTCAACGGGAATCGTCAACCAGTTGTCATCCACAGCAGACATATATCCCAAATATTAGTTACACAGCGCCCAGCTGCACCACTCATGCTCACATGGAAGGAGTGACGTACCTGCCAAACCAGTATGTGGAACATCCAGCTCAAGCTACAGGCATGATGTACACGTCCCCTCAGCACTATCCATCTAACGGTTACTACACCCCTGTTGACATGGAACACATGTACATGCCAAATTACCAATATTACGTTCCAAACAACACATATCCTACCATAAGTCCTTATTACAGCAATCAGCTAACAAATACGGGTGAAGTACAAATGCAGAATGGTGCTACTTATATACCGCAGCCTTACTATTATGAATATCCACAAGTGCCGGTACAGTACCATCAACCCGCGTATAACTTGCCAGTAGAAGTTCAAGGCAATCACTCTGTTGCATCACAGATCACAGTAAAGTCGCGATCGAGAAGTGTACCCGATATTGTTAAAGAACTGAATGAAGAAATAGCATTGGCCAAACAGAGAGCTAATGAGAGGTCATACAATCCAAGTCCAACGCCTAAAGCTGTCCCTCAGCCATCTTCTAGCAGTGGGAAGAGAGAAGAGAGGAGGCACAGAAGGAAAGCAGAGCACTTACCAAACCCCTATGAGAAATTAACTCCAAACTTGCAAAATATGTGTGAAAAGATTCACGGCATGGGTTTCCCACTGGACAGGGTAGCTAGGATATGCACTCTTGTTGGTGACAATGATAAGAAGGTGGGGGTTTAATTTTATCAATATGTAATGAGAAACAACGTTTTTGCAAATACTTTCTATGACATTTTTACATATACTGACCAGTGCATAAAATTATATTGCACTCCGTTTAGCTTACGACTTCATCCACACATACTACAGTTTATTTTGACAAAAAGTATCCTATGCCTTCAAAGGTGCAATCCATATCTAGGTATAGCAAAATTCATCAAAACTGGTTCGGACATGAAAAACGTAACAAACAAACAGACATACTTTTATAATATTAGTATGGGTGTGAACTGTGAACTAATAAGAGCTATTATTTAAAAATAAATCTTCCGCTTTCAATCAATTTCAGGTAATCGAGGGTCTTCTGATACTGGGTGAGCTGATGGACCTAGGCTTTTCGGAAGGCCGGGTGTCGGCAGCCCTCGCCAAGCACGAATTTAACAGAGACAAGGCCCTGGACGAACTTGTGTCTTAACACTCAGATTCTAAGGTTGAATTCTCTGTTGGTTTAAGATGGTGAAACATTCACTTCTATGTTATCCTAGTAGTTTGTGGTTGTGGGATTTTTGAAGTGAAAAAAATGTCTAGCAAAAGTGTGCTCAACTACACAGACAATAAAGTTGAGTTTAACAAAGGAGATGAGTTCATTTTATACGATTACAAATTGTGCTAGTAGAAAAACGATTAGAGCGTCATTCAAATGGCTTCTTTTTTGGACATTTGTATGAACTTTGCAAGTTTAACCTTGAAGAACGGAAGTAGACTAGTTTATGTATATGATTTTCCTTTTCAAAATTGCTTGTTCTCAATATAGAAGTTTGTATAAATTAAAATAATGCTTTGATAAGGATATGCTTTTACCAAGAAACAATGTCATTTACATAGGTTTTCCTTATAGATATGTAAAACATAGCATGCAAAAGTGAATGGAGCTTGAAGGACCATATCTCTGTGAAGCCAATTAAATTTGTATACTGCTCATTCATCTAGTTCCGAATGTTGACGAGTGCACATTTATTTAGACATGGTAGTTGTGATTCCATCCAAGGTAGAATGTTGGGGAATGTTTTGAAGAGTTTAGAAAGCTTCCTAGATCGTGTATATTTTAAGAAATAAAAGTCCTTGCATTGTTAGAAATGATTATTTAAATTAATAGATTTAGCATAACTCGCGCTTAAATTATTTTCAAGACGCGTGATTTATCGTCAACTTTCATCACCTGATAAAAGATGACAGTGGTCAAAATGCAAATTAATTTTTGATAGAAATTATTCTTTAGCTACTTTTTTTGACTCGAATTGAGTATCAAAGTCTAGGTACCTCGCAAAGGATGAAAATGTATTTTATTTAATTACGTCATTCATGTTCCGCTTTTTTACCTAAGTAATGTAAACAAGTATGATTTCATAAAAAATAAGGCTCTTGAGGCAATAAAAGTTTTATAAAAACTATGGATATGAGAATAAACAAAAAAAATGCATTTAAAATTATGAAGCAAAATATTTTGTAATGGCTTCGTGTTTGTTTATTATACTAATAGTATATTTGAAATTTAAATAAGTTATCTTGCCTGCTATCGTTATTATAAGTTCGCTAATAAGCGCACGCTATAAAATTTATAATTAGTAAAAACTAAACCAAACAGACGGACAAATTTGTCGTCTCGTTTAATTCCTTTTTTATATTAGGTACATGTTATGATTCACCTATGTTTGCTTACACGCTAAATACATATATTATATTATTTGATTCGAGTCTAGCCAGACCATGTTACTAAAAAAGCACTGAACCTATTATAAAAGCACTGCCTAGGTAAAACAATAATAATTCTAAATAGAATAACTCGATGCTAGTAAATAGGTTTGTATTGTAAATAAGTAACTGTGCAATGTATTCTTACTTTTTCATCGAAGGAAATGTCCGTAATGTTGTGTTGATCTGGCAACACCTGAGGATTTCGTTTAGGTACATAATTATTATTATAGTGTTGTTCATATCATGGGGTTGTCGTATAGTGGAATGTCGACCTTGATGCAGCAAAAGACATAAGAGAAAATAGAGCCTTATATCAATAGTGGGATATTAAAGAATTTCATCCACGGCCTTTTTGCGCTCAGAGCTATCTATCTGATATTTTTTTCTTCAAAATATTTTTTTCGGACGTTTATCATAGCCAAAAAAAAACATCGAGTAAAGTATGAGTCGTTTCCTGCCCTTGTAAAACAAACTACTATTGTAATTTAGTTATGGTGTTTTTCTTTGTTTTCCGCTATTGATATAAGTTTCCCTTATATCAGAAGTGGGATCATAATTGTGGTGCGTGTTTATATCCACGCAGACTATAAAAATATACATAGTTGGCAAAACTATATTTTTCCCCCAAGACTATAAAGTTTAGTTGTCTAATGTCACATGACGCGCGTCTGAGCTCTACAGTCAAATCTAGATTTTTAACAAGAAAAAGTTAAAATTGATATGTGATCATAATAACGTGTCCGTGCGGATTGAGAGAGCATACTCAGAAAAATTAATTAGCTACTAATCCGAAAATAGTCTGGTACCTATCTCTCACGGTAGTCGTCCCTCGTATGATAGTGTGCAGTTACCATTAGGTACCTTGTTTATTTATGAAACCGGAGTTATTTTAACATTATAACGTATTGTCTATTCTATTTGTTGTGATTATTATAATTTTATTATAAACATGTTACGAAGACCGTTCCTCTTTTCGCCGTAAATTCGCGGCACGAACTGTCCCGATTCCATGCGACGTGAAAATGACAAAAAGTCTATGGAATACTAAGGAGATAGGTATCATAGTTTACAATAATATTCCCGTGTATTCACAGCGTGATTGTAGAGCGGCCTTACCACAAAATATTTAAACTAGAGTTGAACAGATGAGTCTAAATATTTTCTGCACAAATACAACTCAATAACAAATTCACAAGTAAAATAATAAGGAATGCCAGGTTTGAGTAAGACAAAGCGAGTGATATAGGTATTATTTCGATTTTGTGAAACTAAATTTTAGAAACATCTTTTTAACTCTGGTTTAAACTTGTTAAACGAAACATGTTTCACTTAAAATGTCCGTCAGCTGGTGTGACCAACCTATAATATATATTTTATTTGCGTCGATAATAATTCTGTTATGTATGTATGTAATGAGCATATTATTTTTGTATTTATAAAATTAGACGTAAGTATGAAAATATACCATTATGTAGTATAACGAAGGGTTCATTTCAGTGGTTTTATTTATTTTTGTTAAATTGTAAGTGAAGGCTTGAGCGTAAGTAGAGTGAAATTTTTATAAGTAAGTAAGTATGTTACAGCTTCACACAAAACGAAAGGAAATGTATAAATATATAATGTTATTTTGAAATGTATGTTGTTTAATTGCCATAACCACATTTAATTATTGACTACCATTAACGCTAGAGCCTATGATGTAATCATGGCTGCTTGCCAACAAAAAAAGAAATAAAGACCCGACAAAAACAAAAAACAGGGTAAAACGGAGCCACAGAAAGAGAGATAGGTGGGATGAAATCGAAAGGGTGGAAACAACAGGTTCATAGGATTTATACCAAAGGTGTTTTCATGTTATGGGCCCGGTTTTCCCCAGTGTAATCCCCAATTGAACCGATAAAGATTTACAACATCGCAGATTTCATATCTAATACACTTGACTTATGTTCCTACAGCGATGTTATATTAAAAAAAAAAACAAATTATTTACACCCCACAAAAAAAATATAACGGGGTTAGATCTGGGGATCTCGGCGGCCATCTTATTCCATTATTCATACAAAATGTCACATAAAATGTTAAAATTCATGGTCTTCCTTTTATTTCCGACACTATGTTATTTAGTAAAAAATGATCCTATGATGAAGCCTTTCGATCGGTATGATAAAACTACAGGGATGATTATTTTTCTCGTGTAACGAGTTCGATTCCCGATTCAACCATGTGATTATTTAAATATTTTTGAATGCCGTTGAAATTGTTTTTTAAATTCAAATAATGTCTTCTTTCAGTAAAATGTTCCATCAACAATATTCAAGGTAACTACTATACCTACCGCGGGAACCGTTAATTTTTACGGGATAAAAAGTAGCCCATGTCACCCGGGGATAGTGTAGCTTCCCAACAGTGAAATATTTTTTCAAATCGATTCATTAGTTTCGGAGCCTATTCAATGCAAACAAACCATCAAATCTTTCCTCTTTATAATGTTAGTATAGATAGTATAGAGTATAGATGTGGAAATTCTTCCATGAATTTACAAGGCGGTCTCTTTGATATTAGTATACCTACCGTATTATCGTATTATCATAGCATTTATTTTATTTAATTATGTACTGAAACTGTAAAACAGGCGATCCATTAAAATTAACCCATCTTGTCAATTAATAGGCCCTGTAATGTAAGATATCAATCGTATCTCATGTCCGTGCATATGAATTACTACCTAGGTACTTAATAATGCATTTAAACAAGCTTGTTAATTATAACAGCATTTATGTGTTATAACTAATGTTTTAATTAGCCAGAAGTGGTGGTATCTTGTAAGTAAGTTGTCTGCATCTAAGAGGTGTTAGGGCTATTTATATGGGTAGACGATAGGTGCGACAAAGACCAACACGCATGTACCTACCTATAAATTTACTCAATTATTATTGATCACCATTATTTGGCTCTAATACGGTTTAGGCAGCGTCATACCAATTTATAAAATTCGTGGTGCTTTTGGATTTTTACCGGTTTTTTTTGGGGTTTATGTTTTTTCCTTCCCTGCTAACTGCAGTGGCGACTGAAACAACCCATCTGTAAGGCAAATGAGATATCTAATGCCGTCAACGGCACATCTGGTTTAAGTTCGGTTTGATTTTTTTTGCATTTTCTTTTCGAATTTCAACTTTACTGTATGGGAATAGGTGTTTTGCTCCTTATCAGGGCCGGTTATCTTATTCCATTTTTGATACCGGGTCAATGCCAAGTGGTTTGATAAATGATTGTAAGTATTAGGTAGGTACGGCTTGCAATAAAGAAAAATTCCTGATGCCAACAAATTTACTAGCTCACTTTTTATTTTAGTTGATAGCAGAAAGGTAGGTGAAGACTGCTGTTTTATTTTACGGGGAAGTTCATATACGGTTCGTATACCGGAACTTATAATCAAAAACTCGTAGGTATTTTATTCATGAAACTGCTAAGCTCCGGCGAACTTGAGCGCAGAGATCAAGGGCGTTCGCGTGCGTGGACGCCGCTATCAGCAGGCGAACTTAATACGAAATTCGAGCAGGACGAATGCGTAGCCGTGACACAGGTAAAGGACTGACACTTCCGCTGGCCGGCGGCGGCCGCGCTACCTAGTTCCCGGAGACTCGCAAATAGGTCATAGAGTGTAGTTTCCGCGAGTCGGTGAGCCACCGGCCGGCAGCCGCAGACAATGGGCGACCACCGCATTGTCTATTGTCGTCACGCCAGACGATGAATGGGCAATGGGACAAGTTTACTTGTGTGGCCGGCCCACGTTGGCCACTCGACAGGGACGCGGTGAGCGCCGGCCGCCGCGCGCGAGCGAGATGAGCTAGAGCCGATCGGACACTCGGAGTTACCGCTGCTTGAGTTTGTTTTGAGGTGCAGTCGCTCGGAGATCGGCGCACGAGTCGAACAGTTCCCACGCGAGACACGTCGTTGCGCCATGCGCCTGCGCCGCACCGCCCGCGTCGCCGCGTAACATGACCGCCTCGCCATTGTACATGCGCCGCGCTCGCTCCGATAACATCTGCAAATCCGATATTTAGGCCGGTGATAGCGCGATAGAGTTCGATTTCGTATCGCGAGACAGTCCGTCCGCGTCGCGCCATGTGATCGCTCCCCGCCGACGGGAGCGAGAATCGAACAAAAAAGCAGCTCGCTAATGTCTACCCCTCCCGGCCGCTACAAAAAAGGGATAAAAAGTTTATTCCTGGAATGCACACATGTGGACGCAGGGTAACAGTGGGTGCCTCTGTTGACTCCACAGTTTATCGCGATGGCCCGGAGGAGCAGGTGGATGCATCTGGTGGCGGGAGTCGTGGCCGGCGTCACGCTCGGTGTGTTCCTCAAGCTGTGCCTGAGGAGTTCGTCTCGGACCGGGATCGAGTCGTGCCCCGAGGCGGCGGGGCTGCTGGCCAGTTTGGATCCGCTGGCATTGATCGGTCTGCAGCCGAACGAGACGGTGGAGAACTCTAACAGAACCCTAGTGTTTGTGGGTGTGATGACGGCGGAGCAGTACCTGACCACGCGCGCGCGCGCCGTGTACGACACCTGGAGTCAGGATCTGCCGGGCCGCTTGGCCTTCTTCAGCTCGGAGGTGTCGCGGGCGCCCGGCCTGCCGCTCGTGCCTCTGCGGAACGTCGACGACAGCTACCCACCGCAAAAGAAGTCCTTCCTGATGCTGCTATACATGTACGAGAAGTACGGCGACCGGTTCGAGTGGTTCATGCGCGCTGACGACGACGTTTACGTGAGGGGGGACAAGTTGGAGGAGTTCTTGCGTTCTGTGGACAGCAGGAAGCCTCAGTTCATCGGGCAGGCGGGGCGTGGGACGAACGATGAGAGGGATGCTTTAGCGTTGGACTATAATGAGAACTTTTGCATGGGGGGTCCGGGGGTGCTGATATCTCGAGAGACGCTTCGGCGCGTGGCCCCTCACGTGAAGTACTGCCTCAAGCACCTGTACACCACGCACGAGGATGTGGAGTTGGGACGGTGCGTCGCCAAGTTCGCTGGAGTCTCCTGCACGTGGAGCTATGATGTAAGTACCCGAGGCATGATATACTTCCCGTATCTACTTCCTTTATTTACTATTTAACGCATTTCTGGCTAAATTTTGTTACCTAAGTAAGCAAGAAAATGCAAAATGGTCAGTTGGTCTTGGTCAATTGGAGACCTCTACAAGTGGTTACTTTACATCTCTCATTTGCATCTTCAAAGTAGGTGGTTTCCGGTTACCTAAGCTATGTATACTTTGTCAATGACATTGACAAAATTATACGACGGATTTTATGAATCCAAGATACGAGTTTTTGTGATTCGTACTATACTTAGGTATTTAGATTTTATCTACATATTTATGTTTAGAGATTATTGTATAATTGCCCTTTTTAGGTCACAAAAACTCATAATAATCTTTGCATAAAAACACCAAATTTTGTGAATATGTAATTATTATTGTAATTAATTGTAAATCGTATAAATCTTCGTAGACTGTAGAAGACGTAGATACCTTGAAAATACGTAATAATTAAATATACCTACCAGTTAGGACTTACTTCCAAGTAAGGTTAGGAAATACGCAATACCTGTATCAGTTAGGGCAGTAAAGGTTCTTGCTTCCATTATACGTAGATGATAGGTACTAAAGTAGCAATTCCTATCAACGTTACTGTTAGGTACGTAGGAATTGAGGTACCTAGGAACCTATTAAGATGTTAGCTACGAATGAAAATTCTGGAAAAGCTTTAAAACGTAATCTAGGTAGTTATAGATACTACCTATAGGGCTTTTGTAGTTTCATTCGAATTTCAGAATAATCCAAATGCAAAAGTACCATTATTAAAACATATTGGTTTGGAGATAAAGGCTAGATTCAATAGATTCCTACTACAGTTAAATAGTTTCTTAATGCACCTTTGAAATAAGTAGGTAGGTAGGTACTTAAACTTAAAATAGTAGGTAGTAAGTAAGTAGGTAACGAAAAAATCTACTTAGATAAAAGTAATTCTAACTGTTTGCAAAAAGTTTGTCATCGATGGGTTAGTTAGTAAGTTGTTTATAATATTATTATATTAACTTAGTTCCTACAAATATTTTTTTATAACTGGGCAACATCAAATATCTTAATTCGTATGTTTCTTCGTCCTACAGAAAAGAAGTGAAGCATTGAATAGGTAGGTAGGTATATCATACAAATTATTGTGCGATTGTTTCTTGCTCCAATTTCCACAGTTCTTATAACAAGGAAAGTAGCTCGGTTAGGTAATGAGTTGGCTGCGAGCGTGACTGCCCACCGTTTGGGCTATTTCACTCGCCAAATTAGGAGTTGCTACTAATTTGTAACTTTAAAGTAAGTAAAGGTGTATTTGTTTTATGTGATAAAGGAGTGTGGATAGGATTTGGGCTGTGCAGTTGCTAACAATAAAGTTTGAAGCCATAACAGGCAAGATTCCAAAATGTATATTGGGAAGGATTAATGATCGAGGAACGATTTAGTTATGTTGATTTTTAACTACCCAAGAAATTATAAGAACGTACTTACATACCTACAAAATTTTGCTACGATTTGTACGAGGTAGTCAACTTACTCGTATACTATACTAGCTGCGCCCCGCAGTTTCACCCGCGTTTGGATAATATACGATATATCTTTATGAATTGTAGCATATGTATTATTCTGATATGTGAGCTACATTATTGTAAAGTTTCATTAAAATCCATTACTTAAGTAGTTTTGACGTGAAAGAATAACAAACATCCATCCATTCATCCATCCATACTTACAAACTTTCGCGTTTATAATATTAGTAGGATTATGCTAATGTTAGTTATGCTAGGTAGGTACTAATTTATGTTAGATGTAAGTAGGTAGGCACCTATTTAAAACAGATTTAAAACAAGAACGAATAGCCATGTAAATTATTTAGTATTTTGTACATTAGTCTTTTAGCAGAATTAGTAATAACAATTTCGTATTAAATGTGTGTAGGGTCAGTGCGTTGGTTTCCCGGCCACCTTTGGTTTTCGGCCTTTGGGCTGTGGTGTTACAGTATAATTAAGATTATAGCAATAAATGAAGGTGCCTGAAAAAATAATTTTGATTGAATCATCTGAAATTAGTTGCCTAATATCTGACAATATTTTTGGTCTGACAGCTCTGACCAGGAATTTCTAATTAATTATTCAGTTTGACACCAGCAACAGTGGTGCCACAAGATGTGCAATTGAACGAAAAAAATAGTGGCGCACGTGATGATTAAATCATTTTTTTAGGCTTATTTATAAGTAAAAAACGATGACATGCATGTTATTCATTAAATAAATGATTGATTATCATACTTCTAGCTTGTTTATTGTCATAATTGATAAAAATACACAATAATTTTGGTGGCCAAATATTAACATGGTAATTTCTTCAAATATTTAGTTTTCGGCCGGGTGGCCGAGAACGAAGTTGTCATAGCTTGTTATACTTTGTCTCTTTTATTTATTTGGTGGCTAACATCATGGGACTACTCTTTTCTCTCATATAGTAACCGTCATGAAAGATCTAATTGTTATTTTTCAGCCGCCAAATTACAGTTGTATGATTAAATTATGGTGCCACTAAGATGACCATTTTTTCGGTGCCGAAAACTAGCACACCATATAAAAATCTAGGTTAGTTTTCGGCCTACCGAAACTTGTATGGAACGAAATGTGGCCGAAAACTGAGTGATGTTCCCACTTATCGGCCATATCATGAAAATAGTGAACAAATTTAGATTAACACTAGTGCAAATCGAACTGGGTTCTCCCTATTTACTGAAACTTGACAGATATCGATTCATGCAGTTTAAGAATGTCTTTCTCCGGTGGCACCTCCAAAATTTTAACAAAAACACGGCGTTCAGCATTATCACTACGACGAGCCGAAGGAATAAATAGAGCGAGGGCTCGTGTTACGGAGGAGTCGATCAAGCTCTGGTTCCGAGAGCTTGAATAATTCCTGGTGGAAATAAACCACCAAGACATATTGGAAAGACTAGAGCGGATGTTCAATGGTGATCAGAGTGGCTTCGCATTTTGCCCAACAGCTTAATAGCTTCTAGCTAGAAGGCCTTAGTCCAAGAGGGTTCCCCAACCTTTATGTATCAAATAAAAAATAGCAGTGCGTAGGATAACTTAACTGTGCTGAAGCACAAATATCATCATCATTGCTTCAACAACATCATCAGTTTGAAGACGTCCACCTCCGTCCTCCCACTTAGACCGCCACACCGAAGGACAATTTGCCACGTGCAGCCACTGGTTATGCCAGCGACGCTTTTGATGTCGTCGGCCCATTTAGTAGGAGGCCTACTTATGCTGCGTCTTCCAGGTCGTGGTCGCCACTCTAGAACCTTTCATCCCCATCGGTTATAAGTTCTACGAGCGATGTGGCCTGCCCATTGCCACTTCAGCTTGCAAACCCTGAGAGCTATGTCGTAAACTTTAGGTGTTTGGCCAATATCCTCGTCTCGGATTTTATCGCGCAAAGAAACTGCGAGCATATATCTCTCCATTGCCTGCTGTATGACTGAGCTTCTCCAAAAGGCCAACCGTTAGGGACCACGTCTCAGTTTCTTATGCCACCACTAGTAACACACATTGGTTCAAGACCCTTGTCTTTAGGCACTGTGGAATTTTGGACGAGTAAATGTCACGTTACTTTCCAAACACTGCCCATCCGAGTTGGACTCTTCGGGTGACCTCTTTGTTGAAGTTGGATCTGCCTAACTGGACAATCTGCCCAAGGTATATCTGTACTGGTCAACAGCTTCGAGAGTATCGTTCCCAACGATTACCGGCTGTATACATGGACATTTGACATGAAAGTCTTGTCCATGTTAATTTTAGACCACCTGTTGGGAAACGCCACTGAGGTCACTGAGCCTATGCTCAGATATTAAGATCTTCAGCGACTCTGCCATGACGACTATATCATCGGCAAAAAGAGGGTGAGTGATGTATTCACCATTGATGTCGATGCCGAATCCGTTCCAGTCCAAGAGCTTGAACTTGAAACGTTGAAACACAAATAATTATGTCCGCCATTAATTGTATTTTCATACATTCGCCCACCAAAACGTGTTGTACACATGCCACCAAATTGGGTCTTAGGCAAGTCGGAAAGCAGATGGGCGCGTGATGATGTATTTTTTGAATACATTTTTATCTTTTTATGCAGGGTTTTGATATTAAAGTAATGGCATTTTACCTTTAATATAGCGCGATGTAACGGCCGAAAACTAAACATGATCTGGCCGAGAACTGAAATTTGAGGCCGAAAACTAGCATTTTAGCACTTTTCAGACGTTTCTTTTTTTATAAAAAAAGCTGTAGTATTTAACGTCCTCACATTAACTCCAACATAAACTTCAGTGTTTACACTATCAAAAACAAAAATAAGTACGGCTATACATCAGCCCAATTATTTTAAATGCAATTTTAAAGTTGACGTCTGCGCTAAAAGGCCGAAAACTAACGCAATGACCCTATAATTATTTAGGTATTCTACATGGCCATCTGGTGTTAAAGTAAATAATTCTGATAGGTACGATGAATCATTAAGTATAATGTAGGTATGTACCTACCTACTCACTTTACATAACAATATATTAATTGAACAGAGGCGAATTGGCCCTATTCTATTATTTTCTTTTGGAAAGGGTAACAGATTGTATTAAAAATTTAATAAGTATTATAGGTACCTACATTATAAGATTTTACTGCATTGTTTGTTAGAGAAATTAATAAAAGTACCTACCTATAACGGATCACGATCCTATACTCGTTAGATGTAGGTAAATACCTACATAAGTCCCGAATTTCAACCAGGATTATCTGTGTATAACTAAGGAATCAGAATCTACAAAGATCATAGTTCCACAAACACGCAGAGTAAAATTAAATATTAAATCCACCGTAATCTAACATAACGATTCGCTTAAAACGTACTACAGCTTAATTTAAAAAATTGCCATCAACTGTAGTTAAGACGTTTGATGAGTTCCGTTTGCGTTCCTTAGATATTATTTTTTTGCCTAACTTTGTATTGACGTGGCTTCGACCCAACGTCACAAATGCCAAGGTTGCTGAATGTTTGCGTTAATTCTACCTTAATTTTTGTAAAACTTGCTTATTTAACATCGGTAGGTACCTAATGGTTTAGAAATCGAACCCCATAGTTAACGCCTCTGAAAATTAGTATTTCGATGTCAAATTTAAAATTACTTTTCTCCAAAGCTTTTTATTGGGTATATTTTCTCTGTCATATAGTATACACGTAATAATTGTAGTGCAGAATCACTTATGGTAACTGACAACTTATAAAAAATCTAGCAGACACGACCACGCGTTGCTGTGCTAAGGTTTTTAATATTGCGACTATAAATTGACATGTATACGCTATCCTATTTGTTAAGTTAGATAAAACTGCACACACACTGTGTGCAAATTTGATTAAAATGGGTTAAGTAGTTTAGGAGTCCATCGCGAACAAACAACGTGACGCGTAAAAAGAAGATTATATCTCTACAGGACTAGGACGTCAGGAGTCCTGACACTGAAGTTTTCACGTTATGTAGGTATATTATATGTTGCGTTTTGCAAGTGTCAGGCTGCTTGTACAAGTTGTTTACTTGGGGCATTGACTGTCTGGTGGCCACGTGTTAGTGAACGTCATACATTTACATAAGATATACCTACCTACTTACTTTTGATTAGCAATTTGAAAAATTTAAAGGTTCCGCCGTAACTGCACATAATTGTATCATATTATAGAAAATAATGTGCGCACTATTTTTTTCCATTACGCATTATTCGTTTTGAATTGGTTTATTTTGCAAATTTTTGCAATAACAGTGGCGGTCTAATAATAACATCACGTATAGACATAATTTCTTAACATTTACGGTAATTTTTGGCTAAATAAGTAAATGCGTTGTATTATATGCTATACAGTATTATAGTGAGCCGATTTTTCAAATAGGTACACCTAAAATAATAAATAACAATTAATCCTGTAACTGTCCCACTGCTGGGCAAAGGCCTCCCCTCACTCTCCTGAGGAGGATTAGGCCATAATCCGCCACGGGGGCCCGGTCCGGATGGGTGGATAGTATTCTTCCGAAATAATTCTCGGGCATGTTGGTTTCCTCACGATGTTTTCCTTCGCCGGAAAGAGAGTGATAATTACGTACATAATATGTTACGAATATTTGAACTCGGCACCCTTTGTTTGGAAGGCAGACATTCCCCACTGGCTATCACCGCTTACCTGATAAATTATTTATTTGGTACTACTCGTATATGTATAAGCACAGGATAAAATACAATAGTATACAAAAGCCCTCTTCTCGCTAAACTAGGTATTACGATTGTAAACCTATTACATCAATTTACAATCATTGGCAATTCAATCAGCTCATTCCATCTTAATTCACATTCCAATATATGGCTAAACGAACCCATCTACTTGCGCGCCTAACCTAAACAGCTTACATACATATTGTGCGTGTGTATCGGGAGCAATTCCGTACAATTTTGATTCCGAGACCGGTTCCGTCCCTTCACTGGACTGGTTTGGGGCCGCTACGGTTTTTTTGCGAGCGCAGATTTGGACACGCGAGCAGCGCCGTGACGTGGACGATGTGGCTTGTGAAGTAAAGCGACAGGAAATGTCAGAATGGCGCCACATCTGTTCTACGAGTATGACAAGTCTTGATTTCATTTATCTAGTCCAACTAATTAGTTTCATCAGTTATGTGCGGATTTCCTTCGCACGTTGATCTGTCGGTAGCCGTTAGTATCGATGAATACTTAGCAGGTTTCTGGAACCCTACTTAACTTTGACCAAGAGATGAGTCTATCGTCGTCTCTACCTGGCGCTAAGCAGACGACAAAGACGGCAATACACTTATCGGTTGGTAAAAGTTAACAGGGCTTCAGAAACTGGGCAAAAGCCAAGTCATCTTTCATTTTTTCATTTCCATTTTTCTTCATTTTTTTTCACTTAGCACCATACTAGGATTGCTCCTGTATCGCGGGTACCGCTTACACAGATACAATTTCACATACACATCACACCCAGACCAGAAACAAACAATGGCACAATTATTTTTTCCGGGCGGGAATCGAAATGAAATGAAATTTGTTTATTGCATGAAACATGGTACATCAATGCTGTTATAAATTTAGATAGAGATCAGCATGTCTCACCAGCGTGCTGGCATACAAAATTTATATTGTTATTAGTAGATAATTATACATTATTATTAATATAGCAATTACGTTTATTCATATTATTTACAATAAAATGTCCAAATTTTTCGTCAAAGTAGTCAAATTTGTTAATTGGATTATTCATGTCAAAAAGAAATTTAATTCATACATTATAATAAGCATGATAAAGGAAAAATTAATTAATGTCATCAAAATAAGTGCATCATTCCTATGAACAATTCAAATGAATTATAACACATAATAATAAGGTATGTTCACATTCGCATTTTATTTACACAATTTAAAATCGAAGAATTCCTTTATATCATAAAAGCATTTGTCAGTTAACCAACTATGCAACTTATATTTGAACTGTTTAGTCGAGAGCTCCCTTATAGCCATTGGAATTTTATTATATATTTTGATGGTCATTATACTACAATTTCTTTGGTACAAAGTGGTCTTGCATGTTGACATTTTTAACCTGGTAGGGTCTCTACTGCTTAACTGAAAATGCCCATGAGTTTAAAATTTTTCAAATAAATTTGGATTTTCCTTAACAAAAACCCCTGCCTGCATAATATACAAGCCAGTCAAGGTCAAGATCTGTAGTTTTTTAAAGAGTGGTTTACAGGAGTCTAAAGGACCCACGCCGCATATAGCTCGTACACATTTTTTCTGCACTATAAATGCTTTGATAACGTTAGTAGAATTTCCCCACAGTAAAAGAACCCGCGACACCATTCAATAAATATCCCTAAATCCTAATACCCACAGATTAGGGTCGTATTTCAGTGATGTGACGTTTATCAATCGATGCAGGCAAGATTAGATTCTTTTCTCCTCGATCTTTTCTTCATATTCTTCTCAGATTATTTCTTCACTTTTTAGGGTTCCGGACCCTAGCCTTAGCCTAGCCTAAACTAAGGCTCCGCTGTCCGTCCGTCTGTCTGTCTGTCTGTCCGTATGTCACCAGCCTGTATCTCATAAACCATGATAGCTAGACAGTTGAAATTTTCACAGATGATGTATTTATATTGCCGCTATAACAATAATAATATATAATATACTAAAAACAGAATAAAATAAATACTTTTTTAAACCTTTTAAAAGGGGTCTCACATGCAACCAACGTAATTTTTTTGCCGTTTTTTAAATAGTAGTACGCGTGTCCGACTCACGCTTGGTTAGTTTTTATTATTCTTATTCTTGTCAGCGAGCATAACAGTCACTTGGATGTTTAAAACAGGGGGGTTTGCACTTATTATACTTCAAACAAGCACTTTCCATTGTACTTATCTCTCTTTTCAGCTGTTCTGAAAAACTATGTCCATAATGTAACATCGTACGTTCGAATGTTTTACCAACACGTCACAAAATGGAGTTAGATTAGATAATGGATGTTTGCAATTGTACTGCGGTGCGATCGCTTACAATGTGATATTAAAAGTGCATAACTTGCTGATTTATCTGATTCGGTAATGTTTTAATGAGGTGCTAATCATTACGCACTAAATAATAAGTATTCGTCATTAGAAAAACTACTTATGGTAGGTACTAGACGACTAGACGTGTTATGTAATGTAAATGAGACAGGTTGGAGTCCAGATTAAACACTAATTAAGTAGGTTGTAAGTAGTAGTTTTAGTACTAATAAACATTAATAATTGGCATTTTAGTATTTTATATTATGGTGAGTGAAGATCTACGTAACTATGTGTACCTCACGCCAACACTCATCATCATCATATCAGCCTATATCATCAACCCACAGATGGGTATAGGCTTCCTCTCTTTCGCACCACATATTCCGGCCTTGTGAAAGGCGTATTACCGACTGCAGTCACAAGGTCGTCTAACTAACAGGCTGGTGGGCTGCCGACCAGTCTGCGCCCGTCTCTCGCGGTCACCATTCTGTGACTTCCTCTGTCCATCTGCCGTCATCCCTACTGGCCAGGTGTCCTCCCATCTCCACTTTAGCCACACTTCGCCTCGCCTTTAACGTCACCTCTAAATATCGTACACTTGAATTATAAGCATTATTCGTTTAAAACACAACAAATGCGTATGACCCACTCTTCAAAATGTTTTTACAAACGTTCATAAATATTCCTATTAGTACGTTGCGTCAAGGCAACCTCTGTTTACTAACATTGACTACTATAGTTAGGGCTGCTGAGTCTACATATTGTACCCTCGGCTCGGCTGGCTTGTCTTCAGTTACTGTTCTTGGCTGGGTATATACATATAGCAAGGTAGTAAGTAGGTCCAGTTTTTATAAATGGTCGAAGGGACGAGCTCTCTTTCGCAGCCACCAAGGTTTTCGTTGTAGGATACGTCAAAGAGGACTTCATGGGAGTAAATATATTAATCGTATGGATATCGATATGGATAACCTATTTAAAATACACTAGTAACGCCCCGTGGCTTCATCCGTGTTCGCTATTTTCCACAGGAATAGGAAAGTTTTACCGGATAAAAAGCATCCTATTTTCTAATCCAGGACCTTGAGGAGTAGGTATCATTATAAGTACCAAATTTCATCAAAACCAGTTCATCCGTTAAAGCGTGAATAGAGAACAAGCATACACACACAGATACAAACATTCTCACTTATAATATTAGTAGGAGACATCCTTATTCATACTCATAGCGAATTTATAATTTTACACAATGCAGAGACTCGGTTATGTGCGATTCAACGGTTGCCGATAGGGCGCAATGAGTGCTCTATTTTGATCTATTTTCCATCGTTTCATAGTTCATAAATTGATTATAAATGCTTAAATTCAATAGCTAATTGCGCACATAATATTTAATTTCCTTTTTTGCGTGTAGACGTGTCGAATGCATTCATAATAATTATTGTGTAGAGAAAGCTGGTAGAGCTTCTAGTGTTCTCTGAATTCTTAGCCCTCATCAGCGCATGAATGTTTCCATAACCAAAACAACTGTAATAAATGCGGCATAAATTCTACAAAGACCACGATAAAGCAGCCACCCTTTATCTGTGCTCTCGCTATCTCTACAGATAGCGTCCAGCCTTGAGCATTGAGTGGATGAAGTGACTCATTTCGATCGCAGACTAATTATTGCAGGCCACTGAACCTAGGTGGGACGGGCTGACTGCTGAGGCTGACAAAGACTCAGCAAGTAAGTACTTCAGTAATTGCCGACATAATATGTGACGATTTTTAACGGACTTCTAAAAAGGAGGAGTCTTATATAGGAGAGAGATAATGCTATTGAGTGTATGATGTGATATTTATCGTTATTGATAACTTTCAATCATTTTACCGCTGTTTGTCTTTGATCATTACCAAAAAATTTAGGTATTTTAGTAGAATTGTATTCCGATATTGCTCAGCAATTATTTCGGGCTTGGCACCGGCTTCAACTTGATCTGTTGGTTACCTAATAATAATAGTTTTACTTATTTCATAACGTAGTTATTTTTCGCTTTTTAGTTTTCTGATGGTTTTGAAGTCGGTTTATTTTTTTTCCTTTTGTAAACTGTATAACCCGTTTCCTATTTTTCTATGAAATAGGTAGGTACCTAACTAAAGAAATTGACTTGGAGGAAAAATGAGAGGCGAGACCATAGAGTTGCTCTATAAAATATGGTAACGAGCTCTGCCTAGTCTCACAGATTATAGGATACCAGTATCTTGTCTAGGCCCACAGACGTGCCTAGCTAAATACAAACCGTTAGCACAATATTTGATCACAACACAATTGGAGCAAGTATGATGTAGCAAAATAAAGCCTTGTAAAACATAATTCAATTTAAAATGTAAGTCGACTCACCGCCTCAGGACTGAGAACCTGGTAACGTTTCTCAATCATGATGACTCCACGAACTGATTGTAAATCTTCTAGTTAGGTATTCGTGAAGTGCGTGCGTCTCGAATGGCTTTTAAAATTCTGCAATTGAAACTGAACGTGAGAATTCAACACTTGTTCTCATATGTGATCATCACGCTC
Organism: Hylaea fasciaria; assembly: GCA_905147375.1. Classification (NCBI taxonomy): domain Eukaryota; kingdom Metazoa; phylum Arthropoda; class Insecta; order Lepidoptera; family Geometridae; genus Hylaea; species Hylaea fasciaria. The sequence continues at coordinate 10,286,250 of LR990208.1, read as the reverse complement.
TGATAATTTCACAGAATGGCCAAAAATATAACAGTTTTTCTCATTCTGTCCCAGCTAAGGGTAAAATCGGGAAACCTTACGGAAATAAATACTTAGGCCAATGTGCTTCTGAAATTGCACTTTTATTTCTGTAGTTGAACCAGAGCAAGGTAAATAGAATGACACTAAGTTATAAAAAAATCGTGTATTCTTAATACTCTTCAGTTAGGTAGGTAGGTACTCTATTGTAGCTGATGATTTAAGAAATGCCACCTGTGAATATCGCTTGCGTGTCCACCTCACTCCCAGAAAGGTACCGTAACACCAGCCCCTAACCTTTAGTAAATAGAAAAATAACATTGACGATGAAGACGATACTTTAGCTGAAGAAACGTTTTAGAACGAATGCCATCCAGCTTCAGAAATTGTTACACCATAGATATTCTGAAACTTTCGCGAACAGAAAACATAACCGACCGAAACGACGAAGTATTAAAATTTTTATATTTTGATATTAGTTTGTGCGCGAATTAGACCCGTTTAAATCTACTTAATAATGGTTACACCGATGGGTTACACCAAGTCACGATCGTTAAAACATCGTTTAAATCTAGCAGATCTGAAAGACGTGAACCAATGTCAAGATCACAATAATAATATGTCGTTCCTAATGAATTAAATAATAACAGTCGTGCGACGTGCAGACGGACAGTCTGGCAAGACTAGTGTTCCACGGCGGAATAGTAATGAAGACATCCGCAAGGTCGCACGCAGGATATTATTATGTTATTAAAATAAACGTAGGAAGCATACATCTGCACGTCCGAATATCACTAGAAGCGTTTACTCTGCATTAGCGAGTACAGCCAGAGGAAAGCATGCCCATGTTAATAGCCTCTGCGAATAGATCTTGCGAGGAGATAGAATAATCGTTTCTATGCACAAATGTTTCTCGTAAGACAAGTATTTTGCATCTGTGGTAGTTCTTACAGAAGATTAGTTAATCTTAGAGGTTAGACTTAGTCTTTATACTTAGAAGTTCTAAATGGCTCTATCCATGAGTAAGAGAGCTTGTAAGTACCTATTGTATAAATTGGCAGTAGGCAACCATAATCTAATCTCTGTTGATATGTTAGTCGTAAGATGATAGAGTGTAGGTAACTATAGGTATACTGTGTACAGGGTATACTGTGCAGTGTGCATGCTTCTATTGAACTCTTAAATCATAAGGGGTTTAAATAACAGTTTGTGTTCCAATATTAACTGTCACCCGCGACATTATGTGAAAATAGACTGTCTGATAAAATTTTTGGAAATGTTATTTAAAGGGAACTTATTGTAAATCAGTCTCCCGGACTATTTTTTGCTAGTCATGCGCTTGACCCTAAGTTGACCATTATCTCACCAGATGTTGCGTGGTAATGCGGTCGATGATTATATTGATTATGCACGCTTCTAGACAGAAGTAACATAAGTATAGGACATTAACTTGTGGCTTAAATATTCCCAGGTTTCAATTATTATCTGAAACACGACTCCGACAAGCAAACTTTGTTCTTTTGGCGTTTTGTTTTCCAACAAATCCTCATGGAGATTCTTTTTAGAAAAGTAATAATTACTGGCAGCAACAGTAATTTTAGCACTTGCATAAATACAATATGTAACAAACAAAGAATTGTTCGATCTATTTACTTAGGTAAGTATATCATTTTGAATCCCTCGCATATTTCCAGGTAAATACCTAAGTAAATATTGTGTAGAGTTACTCCACTTACAGAGAAGAATAATCTATAAGTCTTCGTTTTAGCATCTTTTGAAAGATTGTGTTACGAATAAGCCTCGTATACCTACCTACCTACTTAGTTTGCATTGGTCGATTCGCACTGCAATTAAATCGGAAAGGTGGGAAAGTCCCAATCCAAAATGAGACTGGGCCGAAATTGAGCCGTGGTGCGAAACGCCCTATTACCCAAAATTTAGTCAACAAAGTAGTTACTAATTGAACGTAAGATTAAAGTTGTATAATTCGTTGATTGCATAGGTATACAAACTACAATCGACTGCAGATATAGGTAGCGACAGTGCAAAACTAGAGCATGTGTAGGTAGGTGTAGTATTACAGACACGAGCCAAAGGCGCAAGTAGAAATGCTGCGATTACCAATATTTGTCCGAACTAGGCATTCTTTTGACCTGCTATGTTGATAGATAATTACTTTAGCAGTAATGACGAGAGATATTTTTAGGAAAATCCTACTCCGAAGTTTTACTATGCTTGTTTTTTTTTGAAGTTGTAGGTTTTTATTGTAACTGTAATACTTTACTTACATGGAATAACAATGTCTGTAGGTAATAAAATTGTTAAATTAACGTATTTTACTTGCTTTTTGACTCATTTTATTTTGTTTGCGCATGAGGACATAATAATAATATAACCTTGTATGTCCACACACCAGCGACTTAATAATATAGCCCCTGACTAGGCAGGGGTAAAGTAGGGGATTGTATAGGAATTATACCTGTTCTGTCATTTTTCCTGTTCTAGATTTGTCTGACGATTTTATTTATTTCCCCTGATTCTATCATCTAAGCATGTTAGACATTATCAAGACTTATTGGTTCGATTGGAAACTTTAATATTTAAACGTCTGGAGTGGGTAGAGCAAAGATCCTTTAAAGGTTTGTTAGTGCTACCTGATAATTGCAGTGTAAACGGCCTGGCTTTTATTTTTAGGTTTAGGCACTTTCTAACTTGTTAACTGGCGTGGAACAGCACATGTTTATTTTTGCCCCCTCAAGGGGGATTTCCAGGGGGAATGGTGGAATAAGCCGTTTTAAACATGGTAGGGTAAGTCAAGGATAGTTGCCATACTTTTTGAAAACGCTTTATATTTCCCATTTTAATTAATGGATCTGAATGATTGTCACACATGTTAATAGATTGGTCTTTCGACTACCACTTTGAAGGAAAAAGAAAACATCAGTGTTGATATTTACTAATCTATATCGATTTTCCCAGACTTCTATTTTTGGAAGTATAGATGCCCTATAGCGGATAGTTGCTCCATGCGTCAAAACCAGTTATGGGACACATACCTCAATTGATAAAAAAACACTTTTTCAGTTTTAAATTAGGTATTCGTGATGACAAGTAAAATCTAAACACAGACGTTAATTCAAAATGTTTGTAAAAAGTGTATTTTCTTTATAATCATATTAGGGTATAGATGCCTCACAAAATAAGTTTCCTTCCTGAGGCATCTATACCCTAATGTAGTTACATCGTTTGAAAATAATGGGAATTATTTGTTTTGTATGGTTAAACATAGGCGAAAATAAATCGAGGAGTCTATCCTTTTCGTAGAGGATAGATGCCTTTTATATTCAGGAATGTGTATTCAATAAATATTCTAAAAAAACTGTATTTAGTATTAATATACAGTCCACTGTAACATTTAGATACAAAATATAAATTATTTAGTCGCCATGTAAAAAGTTCCAGCACCTCAAAAAGGCTGTAGAAAAAGAATTAGCAATTTTTTCGTCGCACCAAATCTGTCATTGAGTATAGTTGGAATGCACGACGGGTCAGGGGTTACCTCGCGGGGGGTACCGGGTAGGTGCGGGGATGTCTCTCGCTTGGCAATATCAACGACAACAAAAACAAGCCGGGAAATCATAGTTTTTGAATTTGAGGCATCTATCCGAGCCGGGCATCTATCCTGGAATTACCCTAGTACTTATACTAACTTCTCTCAAATGCAGTGTTTCATAATGCAAGAATTGTAAGTAATGCGAAAGTTGACAAACAGTGTTATTCTTGAATGTATTTGCGGGTAGTGTACAAAATTGGACGTAGCCAGCCATGCAAACAGTGTGACTGTGTTTGTCACCTCTTAGCGCTGATGAAACGCTCGGACGAGTTTCGATAAATTGGGATAAGTGTATCTTGAAATAATAGCTATATTATAGTCTCTTTTTCATCGTCATTGTCACTTTATAATATCATCATAGCCTACAAGGGTTACGGGCTAAACCCCTAAACGCTAATTTTAGAAAACTATTACTAGATAGGTGCCTATATTAACTGTTGAATCTTTGAATTAACTTCATCAGCCGTCAATACAACTTTATTCCTGGAATCTTGACCCAATTTACTACAAAATAACATACAAAATAACATTAATTTCAAATCAAGAACTACTTAAGAGACGTGGTTCTTATTAGGGCCAATGATTGGCCTACATTGAGCTCATTGCTTCTTATTTATACTTGATGAATTGGTCAACACACAATAATGTTATCGAGCGCAATAGACCTTTCTGTATGCAGTTTGAAACTCTAAATTCACAGGGTAGAGTTGCATTTGGCTTGTAGGAAATGGTAGACGGGAAAGTATCTCGGGAAAGTAGCCTTGACATATAAAACTGTATACTCGTAAGGTTGCAATAATTTATAGCTTTTCTCAGAGGTGTAATCAATCTTAGGCTAGGCATTTTACAGTTTAAATTCCTCTGTGTAAAGTAGGAGGATTTATGGTCATTTTCAGATCGGGTTATTTTTATTTTAGGGGATTTATGCGGGTGCCTACTCGTTGTAACATTGGAATATTAAAGGATATTGCAATTATTTCTACATCTTTATGTATATTAACCTCAACTAACTCAAGCCCCTGTCAATAACCTATGCCTATACCTAACTTCGATCTATCTGAAGTTTGCTAAAAACTGTAGTTTCCGTTACAGACGACTTAGCAGCCGTCATCCGCGCGTGATTCTGATCACGGTTCACGACATTTAAGTCCAGAGTCAATATTTGTAGTTTTATGAGCCATTCTTTAACTGATGACGTTACGTTAGGCTCGCACAAAGCTTATGGATATGAATAGGCGCAGTCAACTAGAAATAGAGTTTTAGTACTTACCATTCCCCGTCCCAATTATATATTGTTGGATGTTTCTGTTACCATAACAACATAAGCAGCGCACTTTAGTACGCTACAGTGTTAGATGGTGCGATTAAATATTATTAATCACACCGTTTGTTTACATTATACTCGTATCATTGTCAAAATATTGTATACTTTTTGACTACATGATTTGAATCAGTTACAAATCAGAAATTTGCATGAAAATTCGGTTGAAATTTCGGATGATGTGAATAATTTTAATTTTCATAGCCTGATAAGTCTACCTTCGTATGGTAGAGAAATCTAATGTGACATTATTACCTATATATTAGATGATGCTAATGTTCAGTGTTAACACTAGTTGAGTAGAAGGTTATACGGACCTATGTGTGAAATAATGAAACTCGCTACTGTTCGACGACGACGCTACAACGACGACGCGCGACGACGACATGACGCGGCGATAACGCTACAAATGAAATTGCATACTTTTCCCGTAGTAATATAGTGGTCTTTTTGACTATTCCGTTACCACAACACCCTATAAATAATAAAAGTACAATCCTAATCTAAAAACTTTCAGTTCCACTCTTTGTACCTGTTTATCACTATCGGTTACAGCGTGTAAAACTCAAACATTTTATAATTAATTATTTTAAAAATCTGTAAGTACTTATATTTCAAACTTTCGTCGCCGTCCCTTTGTGCGGAATATTGAGTTTTCTTACGGACACACGAGAACTTGAATCGTGGTCGGCACCTCCGCCAGGTTCAAAGAACTGATTCAATTTTCCCCCCACAAGGTGCAATCAGGATATTCCCAACCGGCCCCCTAATTATGTAAATGCCTTAAACGGCGATCGTATCGGCGGCGCACGCGCACCGCACCACTACCACGCAGTTACTTCGTACATGAGCCGAAAGAACCAGTCCGTAGAATGCTCATAAGTTGCTGAATTATTCGCGATTGAATTACTAATGCCCGGTTTCTCGACGCCTAGTAACTTTGACCAACCGTTAAGTGTTGTGTCTATTTGGCACTGGACAATTGGCAAAGACAGCGATACTTATCTGTTCGTGAAAGTTAACAGGGGTTCAGAAACTAGACATTAGGAAGTTAAAATTATCATTTTTTTTTGTGGGGTGTATCGTCCATGTGAGTTGGTTACCGGGTCGGTTTGCCCCACAAACAGCAGAGTTTTAAGCTTTTTTTGTAGGGCGAATGGACCAATGCAGATTGAGCACTGGGTCGATTCGATTCGTGTGGTGAAATGCCCTACCCCGTATTTACATCTGCGCCTGAACTACTCGTTCCGTTCCACCTATTCGGCCTCACGCACGTATCTACAGATCCAACAGATATTATTATAGCTGTTTCCTGTGGAACAGGATTTAGCAAAGTTATGAGACGACTTATGTTGGGAGAAAGCCTCTGAAGATATTTGCTTTCTAGCACTCACGAGAAAAGTGCGTACACTTTATTTTATTTGCCCAAGCTCACATGAACGCACGTTTCTGGTTTCCGAAGTGACTCGCGTACTGACTGCGCCCCGCGACTCTGCTTACACCCTATTATTCCGGGACCGTTTTGGTTAGAGATGAGGAGGTAGACTAAATCCATAAATAATGATTTATTGAAACTTCCAAAACCCTTCCGTCTGACACCGTTAAAGACTAAACCCCACCTATAATTAACTATCCCATTGCGTGATCTTGCAGCAATTTTTGAGAAATATACAAATTATTTTAATACTTATTATAAGTACACAGATTTTACTATAATATACTTAATAGCTACTTAGTCTAGCTTTTTGGTGGCCGCGGATGTGGCGCAACACATCTGGATCGCGTGAGGAGCCATCGAGTAGAACCTAATAAAAAGTGCGGTTCAACCTCACTTTATTTAATAAGAGTATCGTACGGACAGTCTTGCAAAAACCTAATCATACGTATGTATGGACATTGTTGTAGGTAATTTGCTGAACTGAGCGCGCGAAAAATGCTTATAAGGTAGACGCTCCACTAATAACCATAACATGTAGCTTCGCTTTGACTGATGTAATACTTTTTATTTGGCAAGCGTTAGACCATCTCTATTAGACTCAGACTGAGATTACACAGACATCTCAGGCACGATTGCTCTGTTATCTGAGTTAACCACAATCTCACTCGAGTGCAAACGTTTCGAAGCAGTTCTGTACGATTTCGAAAACAATAAAAAAATATTGTGCTCAAATAATATAGGTATGAGTATGTATTTAATGTTACATAAATAATGTTTCAAAACTTGACCCTTTTAAGGTAGGTAGGTACTTAACAAGCTCACGCATTTTATTCATCGACACCAGCTGATAATAACTTACTTTGCATGTTAATGCTCTAGGTGTGTATTTTATAATTTTTTGTTGTTAAGATTTAATCACTCCATGTTAATGTTGCCCTGCATTAGCGGGTAATATATAGTTACTTATTACTAAAAGTAAACTATTTTGTTATCACATGCGCTGATAACGTTATCGACGAATAAACATTATTATGTTATAAACCAAACATGGGCACGATAACCTTTTCATTTAATTAAATTAAAATTAACAATGTAAAAACGTGTACAATTATTATTCTACTGTGCTGAAATTAATTGATCCTCACCTCGTTATGAGCTAGTCCCGATTTTGGAGATTTAGTCTGTTTATATAACGCAGCCTGCACTGTCCTGCCGCTAAGCAAAGGCCTCCCCTCACTATGTAAGGAGGTTTTCTTATAATTAACTTAGTTAAAAATAAAATCAAAGCGTTTATTAAATAAGTAAACAATCATGTCGCACTTTTACAAGTAAAACACTTAAATCTCAGTAATAAAGAGAATAATAAAACGGGCTATAATTGATTATGATTATTTATGGTTTAAGTTTGAATAAGGATGTCCCATGTCATGCGCTGAAATGAAAATCAACATTATTTACAAAAAAAATCACTTCTACTTCTGCCAAAGTGTTCTGTCTGAAGAATCTTTATAGCATAGCAAGCGCGACTGCTCCTTATAGGAGGCTTGTCTTAAGATAGCGGTCAGTGTGACCGGAGGAAGCACGGCTATTCCGCCAATGTAATGGTATGCCATAGCCTGTTACACATTCTGTGGCACCGTGTGCTGTGCTACTCTATAGGTATATACCTACTATAATACGAGTATATATGTGGATATGGCACGATAAAGACTAGGTACATAATTTATTAAGCTGTAGTTAAGGTGATAAATTGGAAATGTGACGTTATTTGATTTTGTATTAATGTTTTTCAAACTTGTATCTTCTAATTTTAAAATTATAATACATAGTTACCTACCCATCTTTATATTGGCTAAAGTCAATTAATTAAATCGTTCGAAGACAAATCGAAATAAAAATATCTCAAGATTATGTGACTGAGCAGCAATAAACATACCTATAGGAATGCATTCGTATTTTCTCGGTTCAAAAAGTTAACCACATGCTGTAAGTTATTCTGTGGCGGTCCTTACTGTCGGGTTATCTGTATGGGTGGCTGACCGCTTCCAATCAAACACTCGCCAAACCATGCGCATACAATTAAACCGAAAGTGTGATACAAACGATAAGGTTGAATTTAATAGCTTTTAGTAGGAAGTGGTGATTCACTGAATATCCTATTAAGATTCTCAGTTTAATCGTTATAAACATTCTTGGCCAGTGGATACCGTGGGGGAATACCAGACCACTGGTCTGTTTGCGCTGAAAAACAGCATGTGTTACTCCAGGATATCAGCTACCTCCGTACCAAATTTAATTTGGTTAAATTTGAGCACTGGTAGAGTCAACGGAGTTTCCTTTACCTGTCCAGAATCTTGGTACAGTGCTTGACATCCTTTTTTCAAACTCAAACCATACCTAATCAATTACTGTTTAATTTAATATATCATACTTTATGATTTTATGATTCTCTTTGTTAACGTGAATTATCTATATGACTTGTAAAAGTGCGATTTATAATTGCCTATTTACAATTTGACTTTGACTTTGAATCACAATTGCTCCTGCAGTTTGAGCGTGAAGAAGTAACCAACATACAAACACACTCACAAACTTTTGCCTTTATAATATTAGTATTAGTTAGTACCTATATTATTATTAAAACCCTATTACCAATTGGATCTGCTCTCAAATACCAATGATAAGCTACGGCTGTGACTATACCCTTCATCGATATTTATCTACTAATTATGGAGTTACTGATTGAGAAGCTTAAAAAACTTTGATCTCAGGAAACTGGGCCCCATTTTTATTTTCCGCTCGCAAGCCTTCGCATACAAAGTAGCCTTGCACCCGCGGCCAACAACCTCTCACCGCCAAAAAAGCGCAAAAACAGGCAAAAAAGATGTGATTACTCGCCTGGATCAATTACCCGAAGGGTTGCTACAACTTCAAACGATAAAAAATATAAAAATTAACAAAACACCGGCTCGAGATTCTTCGAATTAGAGACTGTTAACGTCATTAAGTCTGATGATGAGGAGGATAAAAATTATTGGTTTCTTGTAGTGCAATGACATGCGCTAACCCATCTCGCTTCCTTCTCGGTAGGCCTTTTGCGGTCGATAGTTGGCACATGTAAAAAATAAGAACGATTCCACTGATTGGTTTGTGGGATGCTGTGGTATTTTTCCAAATAGATATACGTATCTATTATATTTGTTGCAAAATAAACTAGTGCAGAGGTTCAGTTAATAATTTACAGAGTTATTCAAAATATAAAGTCCCCATTTACTTTGTATCAGTTATTTATTTCATCTCAAATTTATTGAGCTCTGCTGTGACGAATCATGTGAACAAATTCAGAAACCTGTTAGTTTAAGTTACAATACCATTCAGAAATACAATTTAAATTGACGTCAACAACACCCAGTTCTGATTTAAATATTAGGTAGGTACCTACAAGGAAAATCACCACTGAATCACAATTTCATCGATAGATTTCACAGCATTGTACGGTGATTTCAGTGACTTTAACATTTTTAACGCACGATTCATCACAATAGAAACTGTAAACAGACAGAATGAGGTTTTTAGAATATTGCTGAATATTGATCTAGTTATTAATAACTAAATGAAGCCACTATTGGTGTGTCTGCAAATCATTCTAAAATTCCAAACATTTTAAGGTAATTCGCGGGTAGGGTGGTTTGTTTATTGAGGCGAATGGGAAGCGTGAGATCGACGGATTAATCCCGCACAGTGCATTTATGTGAAAAAAAAATATTTGCGTCATCGTCATCATTTAACTCTACGCCAACGATCTATAATCCGCTTTGGAATAGCTCTCAAGATTGTATCTCGACTGCTCCAATGCCGATACGTCACGAAATCGCATCGACTTCCGTCAACTCGCCTAATCTTTGACGAGAGATTTATTTGATACATCGAACATAGGTATATAGGTTCTCGTACATATACAACCAGTTACGCCTTATTCCCGTTGGGGCAGACTACAGTTCACACACCACAATCCACATGCTACGAACCTGACACACCTCAGTCGCTTCGCTTTTTCGAGTCGAGTTATTTGATACAAAACGAGAATTTTATCGCTTTTGGAGTATTTGATGAGGTTCTACTTAGGTACATTTTGATAGATATATACATTATAAGTAGGTAATTGTATCTTGAAATTGGCTAATTGAGTGATAAAATCGACGCCGCTATCGCACGTAAGTATTGATTCGGTTTTCGTTCCATAGATTCTATTTTGTCGATAAAACGTTATTAAATTACCATGGTCACTTCCTTGTTCGCTTTAATTACTATTAGTACTATGTAATAACAATAGGTACCTACCAATATCATAGAACTGACATAATATTGGTTGTAACAAACAGATTGGTTTTGCTTTCTCTGATTGAGATCACAGATCCAGATTGTAATTGAAATCAATTAGCGGTCTTGTTATCGTTATAGTTGCAGTCACAAAACCGTTTATCTTGAATCTATAATTTGTTATAAAATATGTACTTAGTTCTTTTTTGTGTGACGGCTGGCGCCAAATAGAGTTTTGATCGATTAGATAACTTCCTTCTATACTTCTTCTTCTTCTTTGGTTTTGATTACCAGTCTCATGTCTTACGTGATCATGATGATCATAATGAGACGTGTTAGATCACTATCTCTCTTTGAGGCAGTCACTTTCATTATACCTTCTTTTATTATCTTATCATCTGCTGAGATCATGGTAGTGACTCATTCATTTGTTGAGTAATACGTTATCATTGTCATAAACTTGATATAATTTGAGTTTTTACCTTACTACTTATAACAATAACGAGCCTTAGGTACTTCTTAACTAAACTATTTCAATAGCAGTGTAAAAAAACAAACAAGCTAAAATCCGTTGAAATGCATCGTGACCAAAGTAGTAGATAACAGCCAGGCAATGTAGGTTCCTACTCGTGTGATGTACAAAATATAGTGGCTACAACGGTGAGCTTGTTCAGAATAATAATTGAAAGTGAAAACAATCTTTGGATACTCAATCTAGGGAATCCGTTAAAACAAAACAGGAAGCACTTTATATCGGAAGCCGTACAATGCTTTCAATTCCCCACTTCAAAGGGAAATCAGTCCTCGGCTCCAGGAAGCCAAGAAACAGGACAGCGTTCCGTCTAAGATTGACATTTCCTCGCGTGCTTGCTCCTCTGTCTATTACACAAGTAGTCTGTAGGGAGGCAAGTGGTCTTTTCCTCTCGCTGTTTCTGATTGCCGCTTGAGGTGAGTTGGGGAGACTTTATTAGCATTGGTAAGGTGATGAATGTTATCTCGAGATCCGAGCAGTGGATATAAATGATCTAGCAACGGATGACGTGAAGCCGTATGATTTGAGTATTTGAATACAGTGGAAAGGAAAACATGTTTCTTTTTTAGATTTGCATGTCTTTGGTCTGTAGTCTGTACCATAGTTCCCGCCTGGCCATAGCTATCAGCCTCTAGCCAGAAAGATGCTAGGGTTTTTTGTGATGCTCAGCCAGTACTCCTTGAGGTCACTTTCATTTTAGCCTTACCAATCGATAGCCAAAAATGAATGAATGGATGAAATACCTAAAGTAAAATAAAAGTGACACGAAAGGTGACCTTTGTGACATTCTCATCTGTGTTTTCACCTATACTTACCTACCAATATTCATCGCAAATGAAGCTGTGCAAAGTAAATTTAAGGAAGATGGCATGATTGTCTGTCTATCACGACTCCGTAATCTGGCAGACTTTCAAATCGCTTGTGACCGCAATCGCTTCAGCTATGTAAATCGGCCAGAGATTTTCTAGGTTTGATAGAGATGCTGGTGTAACGTAACTACCTGCTTGCGGAATGGTAAAGCTATTAGACATGGTAACTAATCATAGCAATAGTGTAGTATCTAACTATTAGTAACACATGAAAGACTTGTTTTACATCAAGTGAAAACATTTCAGCGCGCCAATATCTTTTCGTTGCTCTGAATATGCTTGCTGGATAAAATTTTATCAAAGATAATTTAAGGTTATATAGTTAGTAATTTTAAGCCCAGCTTCGTAACTCTCTACGGCTGGGGGCAGACCTCTCGAGAAAAGAACCACTAGGAAATGTTATATCTGTGAAAAAGATACACCACTAAACGTTATTTTAGAATAAGTAGGTACTCAGTGGTCATAAGTCGATTTAAATTAATAATCCACAAACGTCAATTTGATCAAAACAAATGATGATGCTATCAGGTACGTAATGATTTGATATCTCTGGGGCCAAGGATGAGTGCAATAATTAGATTAGATTATTGAATAAAGTAATGCGTCATATTGCAATATTTGTGGGCTTAGTGAAATTCTACACCTGCGTAATAGAAAACGTAATTGTCGTCGTTTTAGAAAAAATATCCGAAGTAAAGTTTAACTTACTAATTTGCCAATAAGCAATGTCAGACTAGAGTGATGAAATACAAAGGTAAGGTCTGGTAAGAAAATCGATATTGGAAAGAATTAATTATCTGTAAAGTATTGGTCAAAGAGAATACAAACGGTATTGGTTATATTAAAGTAATTAGGTACATCAAATTTCGTTGCATCAATATCTGAGATAGTGAAAACACGTAATAATATACTACAAAATAATAACAGAACTTGACAAACAAATGAAGTAGAGAATTAATAGCTCTATTATTGATAATAATTTGATGACGTGTTTACTTGTTAGTAGTAACCTCGTTCTTCTATTCTATAAATATTCTAATTGTATTGAATGAAGAAATAAAGTCTACACGCTCTCACGAAGGCTTTTAAATATTATGGTTCAGTACGATTGTGCGAGGAAGCAACCTTTAGACTTTAGACTAAAGATTAGCCATCATAGCCATCGGCGAGTTTTACGAGGTTCCTCGGATTTCCCTGTAAATACTTCCGCGTCTCTATTGCGTCACTCTTCTAGTAATTGACGATAGCTTCTCTCCTATAACTGTCCGTCCCCTATGTCACTTTGATTGAGCTAAGAGCTAAGTTCATTGGCTCTCCAATTCTCGATGGCACCCGACAACATCCCGTTATTACATTATTTTCGGACACCTCAATCATTTCCAATTAACCATTCCTAAGAAACAAACGACATTACCCCCTATTTAGGCCACTCCAGGACACAGTCTCCGAGTCAAACCGAAACACATCTGCGTCTATATTTTGAATCAATTTTATTTGCTTTTTATTGAAAGACAATTAAATCATTGGGTGCGATCTGTCAATAGAGGTGCTTCAACAACTGTGTATTTTTTGCACATTTCGTAACGGCAAGTGTTAATATACGTAGGTAATGAGATGTCTGCGGTTGTAATTAATTCAACACTTATAGCAGTTTGTGCATAAAAAACAGGTTGTTTTTGCAATACGAAATGGAAATGATTTTTTTGTCGACTATTTCATTTCATGTAGAAGATGATGAATCTTCCTAGTGTTATCAGGCAACATACCTATTATTATTCCTAATTTGTTTTTAGAGGTTGTTTTTATTAGTGTTTTTAGATCACGATAGGCGAAACTTGAAACTTTGCGTCTAAAAGCATGTAGGCCCTCGCGTATAATGATTGTGGCAACCAAATTCTAAACTCTGCCGTGTTACTAAACGGCTAACCTGTTTACAAAACGGCGCCGTTTAATTAGCCTGTGCGTTGACGTGTAGTCGGAATGTAAACTGAATGCTGGCTAAACAGAAGTACGCCACATTGTAATTAAATCTTACTAATATTATAAATGCGAAAGTTTGTAAGTATGGATGGATGGATGGATGGATGTTTGTTACTCTTTCACGTAAAAACTACTGAATGGATTTTAATGAAACTTTACAATAATATAGCTATCAGAATAACACATAGGCTACAATTTATAGCTTGTGAGAATTGTCTAAAATATGACGATAAGTGTCAAGTAAGTAGGAAAAAATCTACGATATGCGCGCTATTCAGGCGTGCGCTGCCAAAACCGCTAGAGCTATACAATTATGTAATGTATGATGGAAATGTTTATCTATACTTCTACAAAAAACCCCGTCACAATATATATCTATATCTTATGTGTAAGCTATTATAGCCAAAATAGTGAACCATAAAAATGTGTGATTTTAATGTCATAACGTTAGTTCTTTTCTACGTCACGCTAATAATTATAAGTTGCTCTAAATACTAATCCTGCGCAGACGAAGTCGCGGGCACCAACTAATTTGTAATAGTTCTCTATGTTCTATATTATGGGCGATCAAAATGTCTTCAATCGGGTCGTATTCGGTCGGCGCGCTTTTTCCTACCATAAACAACAAAGTATTTAGTATTATTAATATGGTTAAAGGGGCTTGGATGTGGTTTATGGTTATTATGTAGCGCACCCTTAGAAGTAAGATAGCACACGTTTTTATAACAGTTGCTGTTGTAAAATCATCCCTCTTTACAGTTTGACTAAACTAATGCCGTCGTTTTATTAGAAGTATCGTAACGACATCGTTCCGGCAGAACGGCAATCTCGCTAGCCACAAAGCTAGCCGTTTTGCAATCCGGCGAATTTTACTATTTCGTTGCGACATGTAGGACCTATTATCAATTGGACGGCGTTATGAAATAACAGAATAAGCGACAAATCAGTAAAACTGAGAAAAAGAGCTTCAAAGTTTTGAAATTTAAATATGTTGCTGAGAGCACAATATTTATGTTATTGGTGTGATTTTTACTTATGTGATATATTATTATGTATATTTTATTTCATAAAAGAACATATTTTTGTATGATGCATAGTATAGAAGATATTGTCATTTTTCCGCTTAATTCCATATTACGTTTTGCATTATTTGTACGATTTTAAAATTGCAATATGGAATCATACGGCATTTTGTCATTTAATTCGTTTATACAATTTAGTTTTGGGGGTAATAAAGGGTATAAAGGGATTATATCCAGAGGCAAAATAGTTATATATTACCAAAAATAAACAAAAACTTATTTTTTTACACCAAAACAATCTGAAAAACGGTTGAATAAATGAAAATATACCTACAAAATCGAAAATGTAAAGCAATTTCTACTCAATAGCCCAGTGGAATTTAATATTAAAATCGCGAAGCTTGTTGTACCTACTGCATTGGTGTGTTGTATCGAACAGTTATGTTAGTGTACCTAGTATAAATCCAAACATGCAACCTAAAAGTCGTAAACGATGCGTTTTAGACAAACATACTTCAGTCCTTTTATAAAGTCAATTAAATTTACACCAATTTAATCCCAAACTAAACTATAAGGATCAAGCTATGACCCTTCAATAATGTGGTCCATTACCCGGCAAAATGAAACTTTTAAGTTTTGCTCCCGTCCGAAGCTAAATATTGGTGAAATCCCTCGTCCTTTGAAAACGGTCACTAATACAATGTTTTTGTACGTTTAATCAACTTTCATTTAAGTACAAGACGAAGTCTGTGATACTAATAGTTCACTTACAATCTTGAAGGTAAAAATGGGATTTTAAGAATGCATTAAATCATATAAAAAGGATAGAAATACGTGTTCATTTGTAGCCACCTTGCTATACTGAAAGCTAGTTAATCGTACTACATCATTGTTTCAGTGAATTTTTTCATAGGACCAGGGATTTTACCAATATTCTGCTTCGAACGGAAGCAAAACTTAAAATTGTAATTTTTCCGGAAAAACTTACCGTATTTGAAGGGCCACAGTTTGATCGTTATAGGGTTTAAAGAGCTGCGTTTGGGTTTTAATTTTTGCAAATTTTGTTAACCTTATAAAAGTCCAGAAGTGCACTTGTCCAAAACGCATAGCATATGACTTATAGAGCAAAAAAGTGAGAAAAGTCTCAATACTTCATAGTTTTTTGCGTGTTGCCCAGCTAGCACAAGTTGTCCAAAGTTGCTAATATGGATTTAGGTATACCATATCCTTACTAGTCCATACAACCTACCAAAAATGCAGTACCACATCAAGCATTTCGATTTTAGCCCTATTTTATATCTAATTCCACTGGGCTATAATGATTGTTTGATTCTCAATCAATGAAATAGATGAACCAATGGATACTCAATAACGAACTATGCGCCTATTTTGGTGGGTAATTTGATTTTGCATTTTAGATATTATAGTTGTTTAATAATGAAACAAGGAATTAAGTCGAATGTCTCAGGATTTAATTCGTTTATGTTTAATAAAACCTTATTTATTGTATTTTGGAATAGCGACTTAGGCGCTTAGTTTGGTATTACAAAACGATAAAATGCACAGAACCTAACATTTGAAGACATGTCGCTTGATTCACCCCTCTATATTAAGGTAGGAGAGTTGATTTTTGAACAAAAAAACGACTAGGAATATAGTTTAAAGTCTCTACAATCGAACTGCATCATTAACTTTTTTTTTTTGGTTTGTTCGTGTAATTCGTTATTTCATAACGCCGTCCAATTTATTATTTATCATAGATCTTAAATAGTCCATGACGCTTGACACCCCTGAGTAGCTATTAAATAAATTGCCTAGAGTTTTAATTCGGGTGCATCGGTCGGACATTGTAAATGGCTTACGGCAAAAAGTTCATTGACACAGCCGTAATATGTCACTGTCAAACGGTTTTATGATATCTTTCTAAATTAGGAAGGTGCCCCCAATTACGCGGATATTTTTATAGAGATAGGAAGAGAGGAAGAGATTAGAATTTCGATAAAGTAATTATGTACCTAGCCGTTTGCATTTTGTCGTCTTAGGAAATAATACATTTCTAAGGTATATATTTTTTTTAGTTTTTAATGAATTTTCGGCGCTTTTGACCATTCCGTTGCTAACTGTACCTACTCAAATTTCCGTGGAGCGATGTCGAACAAAAATATTAGGTAGGGTAGTGGCACCAAAAGATGACTGACCCCCATTAGATGAACGATCGACCGAAAAATAGGAAAATATAAAATACTACGCCACATACGCATGGTGGATATTTTTTTCCGTATCTCGCAACATTTTTTCTATCTAATGCCTTAAACAGATCTACAGTGACGGCTCAGATGAGCCCACGGTAATTCGTTGCGTGAGTAGTGTCCACCAAAAGTTACGTTTCTATGAAAACCTAGTTAAGAAAGGTGACCTCCAATTTAAGCATTTTGTCAGATTAAATAAATTAATTTAGGATGGATCTGAGTTTTGTTGGTTGAAATGAAATCTTCATCTACTCAGCTTTGATTTTGTTGATACTTATTAACATTATTAGCCGTATTTTTCGAGATATTTACCGTTCAAGTAATGGTTCAAATTTAGTTTGCTTGATCCATTAAGTGACCGGTGGTCATCTTCTGGAGAAAAGGCCTATTTTTACAAACATCGTAAATCTTAAACTTCACTCTATAGACAAAAATAAAATCACTAAAATTAATTTTGTTTAATGTATTAAGTTATTTACCAAAAGTTGAACGCATGTTTTCAGTGTTAAATGCTATTTTAAGAGCTTTATTTTAGCATGAAATCCTTCAATATTCAGCTTTAGGTTCCATGCCCAAAGTTTGAACTAAGAAATACACTAAAATTTTATTCGTTCTTTTTATGGTATATTAGTATCCAAAAAATGAACCATTTGAATTATTATAGTTAAGATTATTGTGTTTCGCAATGAAGCAATAGGTTCAAGTTTCTTCGAGATTTCTAGCCCCCAGTTTCTGAAACGTCAGTCAACGTTGACAACAGATTAATTATATTGCCATCCTTGTCATTTGTTTATAGTCAGATAGAGGCAACGATAGTTTTAATCTACTGTCAACTCTAACAAACGTTCTAGAAACCGGGGGTAAGTCTTTCTTTTGAGAAGCCACCTACACTGCGAAAAATAAAAAAATATCATTACGGAGTACTCTCGAAGAAACCTAAAAATGTTTTAATTATTATTTACATTCTTCTAAATGAATAGTACAAATAATTTACTAACACTGCTACTATTTTATTCTTTAATTTCATTACAATTCATCCCATAATTCCTCTCAAAATATTAGTTCAGGTATTGGGTACAAAATGTTCATAATTAAGGCACAGCGTTCAACTATTGGGATAAAACGCTATTTTTTTTACATAATAATTTTTTAATAAATTCCTGGTAGATATAGAAAGTATTTGGATTCATTCGATAATACCTGAGGATATACTGACTCTTACAAAAATACCAGGAAACGTCAATGTCACGAGATAACTGAGTAAAAGTAGTTCAAAGTTGACAAAAACGCTTAAACGTTCATTTATTGGTTCCACTACCCTACCTACCTATTTTAACTTTTGTTCGGTGGAGCGTAGTGGAATTACTGTAAGTATTGACATTTACTAATTAGAAAACTATTGCCGTGGAGCGGAGTGGCATAACCCAGTAATAAGTTGTACCGAAACTTTTAATGAAATTTTAATTAATATTTTTTTAGTTTGTTACTGTGTAGCATAGGTTATACCTATCCTACTTATAAAAAGCTATCACCGGAATTGGCCATCTGTGGGCGCCAGGTAGACCTAGGAACCTGTTATATGACCTAGCTACGGAACCAGCCCAGAAAACCTATAAAAAGTGGTGCCTATGTGTACATAAATGTTTTTAAATGATTTAAATTGAATATTATAATTCATTTATAAACAGTATTTTTATCATTTAAACACAGTATTTGAAGTCGTCGCCTAATGGAAATCGCATAACAAAGTGGCATCATAATATACGAGATAAATCAATCACTACATGGATTAAGGCCTTCACTTGCTAGCTTAAATTGCCATAACCTCGACACTGCAAGCGCTACATTGCTAAATATCCAACGTTCATAACAAATATCTTCTAGAAATTCAGCTTTCAGAGCGCTGCTTCATTTATGCAAAGAAAAGAGTCCACTTGCAAATTACCTACACTTATTTTTTGTTTAATATCGGATGTTATTTGCGTCCAGGCTGTAATGAATTCGCAGATGGAAACGGTACTCCGTCCGATTGCTCGACGAGCCGTCGCGTGGCTGCCTACTGCATAATTAGACACACTTGGATCTTTGGCTGTTCAAGAACAGTTTTGACATGGATTTACTCCACTTCACTCCAATTTATTTAACGCTCATAGAGTTTCGTAATGCCTTTCGAGATCCCCAGTCCTTGAGGGCCAGTTCCGAGAACTGCTAATGGTATAGAGATGAAATGTGGCTTAGCGTGTTCACTTGTGATCATAATATTATCAGCTAAGAAACAGAAGTGTGATAGTAGTCAAGCGCTAAGTGTTAAATTCAGAGGATTATAGATTTGATGCAATTATTTTTGGAACAACTGGAACCTTCTTGCGTCTTATGGTACCCTGTCACTTTTGGTACCAAATAGTATATAGTACCAAAAACACCGCCAAAAAACAAACACTGATTTTAGTGTAAATTAAACATTTTCATTGACTGTACCTACCTCGTACCTAAAAACTTGGTTTGGGCTCCGTTTTAAAAAGTGGTATCCGTTTGGAATACAAAATTATTCTCGTGTGAGATCTGTTCGTTTATTTTGAAACAGCAAGATTTGACTGTATCACAGATCATTATGATGTATTGGACTGTATATTATTAAACTGTTTTTACCGCAAGCAACCCGTTGGGCTACCAGGCCTGGTTACCTACTTCCCCGACAGTAACTTATAGAAAGTCGTCCCTACAGGTCAGCCCGCCGACACAATGCCGAGATGTGATTTGCACACAATAGACCAGGTAAAAAGTTGTCTGTGTCAATGCGGCCATGTCACTCTCATTTGCCATCGGTTCTGCCCACATTCTTCCATTTTTTTTTTTTTTTTTTTGTTTAATTATGGCTTCGCACGGTTTGTGCATATAGCCAGTGTCAAGTATTATAATAATAACGTAAGTACATAATATTTTTATTTTCACATTAGGAAAGTAATAGCTTTAAAGCAATCCTCGTGGTCAAGTAGTCAAGTCAATTATTTACATAGTCAAAGTCACGATTCAGTAAAGTGGTGGATGCTTTACTGAAACTTCCTGGGACTTTTGGAAAAAATACGAAATGACACGCTTTTTGAGTTTGTATCATTCGCCCACACTCGTGCACGTTAACGAACACTTAATGGTTAATATTCCACCAATATTACACATTAACACTCGAAGAAACACAAGTTTAAGAAAATAACACAAAACCAACAACGTCTCACTATCGTATTCCCGCCAAAACTCCATTCTTCCATTTGTAGAGTATCAAAATAGATCGTTTTACATAATCCTGTCGTTTTTACAAACTATATTTAACTCGCGCTGTGTCAGTATGGAGCGATGTTTGTTTATGTTTGCAGGTCCATGTTTGGAAGGCATTTCGCCGCTCAGTTTCTTTTTATTCGTAAATTTTGCGTCTCTTTGCGGTAACAGTAGGTACGTACAGTGGCTGACAGAGAGATAATTTGTTGATACATATGGAAGGATCTTCTCAGTGGATAGCAGTAAATGAACGGTATTTGGGGGCTTATTCTGATCAGTAATGACAACACCTACGAGTAGGTAAAAGAACGTAGGTAACCACCGCACGTGTGTGCTTTCAGAAAAATAAACACGCTGTGAATAATGCACAAAAGACTCCTACTACCTAATACACCTAATATCTACTACCTATATCGCAAAATTGTAAAAACAAACGGCAAAACCTGTTTTATTATTGTTATAATAAAGAGGTTACGTTAGGAACGACCGTCGATTATTCCGAAATATTGTTGGCACACAATAAATTCACGTCGATCTAGGCCGTTATCTAGACAGAATCCAGACATTTATGTTGTTATGAATTAGCATGAAAAAGTTGAAGCGGTTCTTGTCAGATGTTAGAAAGTGAAAACGGTTTGCGTAAATCTGTGGAGAATGTGTTTATATGGAGATTATATAGTTAAATTTTGTTAGGTGTAGGTATACTAATGACAAATGTATTTGATCTTCATCATCCGATTAAAGCAGAGGTATTTGTCGCCAGTCCTCTTATACGCCCGAAATTAATATTGTATCTCCTATCCAAGATCGATTTCAATCTTAGATTGCTGCCCATCGTTAGATCGATCTCCAACCTGCATGCCCTTATAGCCAACCCACGGATCGGTTAATGGCACGTTTGGCCCTAAAAATGGATTGTGATATCAATCCCAGATAGTAAAATTTGGATTAGGATTGATTATTCATATCGGCCGTTAGTGTGTCCCGGCAGCAGCAGGCTTTGAGGGTCAGTTCCATTCCAGGATAAGTATGCTTACCCCCCTCGAGACTCACCGAGAGATAGTGGTCAAACAATACAGAATCATCGTTATAAATGTACCTACTATTCTCTCGAAGTCGTACTAATATTATAAATGCAATAGTAACTGTGTTTGTTTGCTACCTTTTCACGACTAAACGGTTGAACGGATCGTAATGAAATTTGGCAAGGAAATAGATTGGACCTTGAAGATGAGTATAGGATATATTATATCTAAATATAACGTAGTCCGCGCAGACTAAGCCGCGAGCAACAGCTAGTTTACTTTAAAAGGAACTTCTTGCTTCAAGTAGGTGTAATTTAACTTGGGTCGGATGTCAATGTTAAAGCAATTAATTCTAGTCGGAAAATCTATTTGCTAAGGAGATAAACCATGACATTAAGGTCGAGGTGTTGCCCTGAGCTTTGTCCATGATTGTTTAGCATAAAAGTAATCACCAACTGTAACTAATATAATACCAAATAAATTAACTACCTACCTACTTATGATATTATACAAGTAAATGTTAAATTATAAGCAAAAATGGAATCGTGATTTTGTTCTTTATTACAATCATAAGAGCTATAGTGGCAACTGTGCCCTTAGTATGAGTTTTTACTAGCTCGATATAGTACGCGTCAACTAGCTTCATACAAAAGCACCGCTAGTTGACGCGTACTATATCGAGCTAGCACAAACTGATACTAGAGGTAACTTATATCGGAAGAAAAAAATATTATTGTAACCTGTTTTCGACTCTAGTTTCAAACCTAGGTTTGAAACTAGAGTCGAAAACAGGTTACCGAAACGCTTTTTATCAACGAGCATTAGTCGGAACAACTGGTTATTCTTCACAAAACACTCGACATGACTTGTTTATCTGACAGATTGCGTTGTAAACGCGTCAGTGCAGAATTCTATTTTGGCCCCACCTGCAAAGGTATTCTGTTTACATTCCTAACTTTTCAAGGTCTACTTGTAATTATTGGGCGGAAATGCCTGAACAATTGCTAAGGAAAAGCTGTTTTAAGGCACGTTGCTGTTCTTGTGATCTAAACATAATAAAGAAGAGAAACTACGATTAGCCTCTACTCGTACTATAATTAGGTAAAAGTAGTTATCCTAACCTAACTCAAATTAGCAAACAATTGAAAATCATGTGAGCGTCAAAACGTCGGTCGAAAGCTTATTCATACTCATCAGAATTCCCCGAACTGAGGATAGTAAAATAAGAGGCAAATCTGTTAATTATAATTTCAACTTATTTTACCAACGCATTAAAAATACCTTGTATTAGGTTAGTGTACCTAAGTAGGTACACAATTTGTTTCGGGAAATGTTTACCACTTTCAATGCAATTAGGTTATTCGCAAAAAGTCATCCGTAAATAAGTTAATGATGCAATCATTAATTCTAGTTAAAACAATACGTTTTCCTCTTTCTGTTTATTAATAGTCAAAGATAGAGCTCATTTTCATCAATAAGAAGCGACCTAAGTTGTACTGTTGCACTCTTGGCTTAAACGTCTCTCCGCTACGTCTCTAATGACAGTTTTGAAATGCCTGCTGTCTCCAATTCCAGATGCAAACGATCCTGCACCACAACGGCAGCGGCGCGGCTGCGTACACGGGCCGGTTGAAGAAGCGGGAGGTCCACCGTGCCATCACACTGCATCCAGTGAAGGACCACCGCCAGATGTACAGGATACACTCTTACTTCAAGGTAATAAGGTTGCTAATTAAAGGTAATTTGTCATGTCTTCGCTTACCGCAAGGTTAAGATCCTGACCTAATGAAAGATCTCCATGTAGACATCGTCGATCTTATTGTTAGTTGTTGTCATTTTCACTTATATCTCTGCAGAATTCCTCTAAACAAAGTTGGTCGAATTCTGTCCCATATTTGTAGCAGACCTTTCGGCCTATTAGGTATGTACTAGTGGTCTATCATAATCTATTTATGCCACTTCTCAGATGCTTAGCATGTCGTTTCTTTTGTGGTAAGAAATGCTACACTGTAGCGAAAAGCAGACACGTCTTGCGAGTTCCTTTGCCGCGATTGTTTACGAGAACTTGCCCGCTTCTGCGTAAATCCTCTAATCCCGCTGTGTGTGTCCATCGGAATATACCAAGATGTTGGATTATTGTAATCCACTTGAGGTGCCATCTTCAGCTTCGGCTATCATAACTTAGGCCCGTATTAATAAATGAACCTCAATAGCGCTACCAAGTGCGCTATCAGCTGATCCACACTCAAAATGTAATCTATATCTGGAAATCGTTGCTAATTGGATATTGAGATGTAACACTGGCTACTAGATACTGTCTTGTAGGTGTCAATTGTGTCATAATTGGATAGCACTTAACCGCTGAGTGTCATTTATTAATTTGCCAGAGATCATGTAAGTTTCTGTTCCTAATCTACAACTTAAGATGTATATAATATTAATTAGAACGAAAGAGCACACTGTGGATAGCTCTCAGAGCTAAGTTTGATTTATTAATACGGCCCTTAGGCTGCCACAGCGGAACAGTGTGCTCAATTTGAAAAACACCTGTAGATTTTGAAGCCGTATTTCGGTTTGTTCTTTTTTTTGTTTCTTCCTTGCATTATTTAATGTCGGTCGGTACATAGGTAATTAATTATTCATTTTGATGAGTGTCCTTTCCCGCTATGTTGTATTTTAGATGGATAGACTGCATTAGACTTGGTATCGAAGTTCGATTCTATATTGATCCGTACATCATGTAGCCAATCTACGAAAGATGCGTAGGTACCTATTTGACATGAGAGATGGTCATGAGATTTTTATAGGCATCTGATTGAATAGTACAAATATTTACTTCGATAAGTATTACATTATTTTCTGCAAGAAGGAAATTCTGAGAAGGTACAAAGCGGAATTGATAAAGATCTTCCGCAGTAGTATTTAGAGTAAATTAATCTGACCTTTTTGGTTTGTTTCTGTTTTGGCTTCACGGATTCTTTTTCTAAGAAGCCATAATATAATGCCATATAAGCTTTTCACACGTTTCATAATCCAATTGCTATCTTTGATTATTACATTGGGATTGAAATCGTTGATACATTTCACAAGTTTTCTAATAAATGATCACAAATTCTACACCAAGGTTTCTTATGAAGCCTTTTCCTGAGTAAACCAGTTTGGATGATCATAAAAACTGCCATATTTGGAGTTGCCACCGTTACACATTGAAATATAAGGGACAATGTTTTAATACAACTGCATAAAACAATTTAAAGTCTCTTTGTAATCGTAAATGAACCTCCTACGAGTCGGCCTCCTATGTTAGCTAGTGCTGTGAACAATTTTACTTTACCTACTTAATTACTTGAAACTGGCGGAATGTGCGAAAACACCATGGCCAAAGAATAAAAGAAAAAAAAAACAATTTTACTGGACTCGTCTTGTTTTGTGTTACTCATGTGTCTCCAATAATGGTCATGTTTAGATACACTCTAGCACCCATTACGATGGAACTATCAAATAAAGTTCACTTGACAGAAGAGTATAGCAATCTAGTTTGCTTCTCTGTACCTACATATTCAGCTAATATAGAGCATGAGCGAGTCCCTACTGATTACAAGCTGTAGTGTGCACACTATAAACATTTCTTTGATCATTTTATACAAAGGGACTTTTAGTTTACACGAGCTATTCTTAGATATCAGGTATTCGCAAACGTTTGGTACCTGGAAATCGTATGATTCCACGTTTCAAATCTAAGAGGAAGGCGAACAACTTACTCGAGAAACTTTCTAATGAAATGTCAAATCGTGATCAATTGATTTAGAATTGAATGGGTCGTCTCAAAGCAATACCCGACTGTACTGAGATACGGTATCCATTTATAGAGAGAAGGGAGGGAAAATATCTATCACAAGGTTTATTCCTTACGCCTTTTCAATCCGAGGCGGACTGGGGGTGGTGGTGAATCATGATTGAAGTACTTGTGGTTATTGAGATTCTGAAGAATCTCTGCTAACAATGCCCGGTTTCTGAATCCCATGTTGACTTTGACTAACCGAACCGTATATTGATGTCTTTGTCATTTCTTTCGTACCAGACAGAGAGAACGATAGACTTATCTGTTGCTCAAACTTAATTAAACTTAACTTTCAAAAACCAGTCATCAAAATTCCGGGGGTAAATAGCACACTGTAAAGAACTGCATCAATTTATTTACGTAGGCTTGTGATTGTGGCAAACGGTGGGTAGGCTTTCCTTCGAAAGGTTTAAAAGGTCATTTTACAAAGATTTAAATTCCATTGCAGTGACATAGTGTTAAATGAATATGACTAAGTAAACACTAAGACATTCTGATCGTAATAAGAACTTGAGAATGGTATTACAGCCCGGCTATAACTCGGCAGTGCCAGGATTGAGAGCCGCGGGGGGCCGACGGGAGTGACTGCGGGAATTGTTTATACTGATAACTTTTCAGAATTGTGACTCTTGTAAGAATATAGTCGAAGTCAAAAACCCTAGAAAATCAGCGAGTTTTAGTCGATTGTTTATAAAACTGTACTTTATTCGAAACAAAGAAATTAATCAGACGGAATCAGTCGGTAACAATACTATGATGATGATGAGTGGATGAATGAATATATCTTGAATGTGTGCTAAGATATTTGAATTACAATTGTGATACAACAGCTACATCTCAAAGCAAGCAAGGGCCGTCATTCATCAGGACTCACTCATAACCACGACCACTCTACCAAGAGTCCCCGACTACGAAGAAGGGCCATCTCAAAGCTTTAGAAGTATGTTAGATTTAAAAAAAATGGACAGATGATACCTAAATGCAGGATTATCATCTTAGTACAATTATACCCTATCAATAGGTACATTATGGTGTTGATAGGGTGTTATTTACCTATTTATCTTTACACTACCACACGAGTCAAGTAGCAGCAAGGATGTAAACAAGATAATGCGAGTGCAACGAACGCGTTAACATTAGAGTGGCATTGCTATCTGAATCACCGACAGCTTTGTGAAGAACTAGAGCACTGTGTCTCCGAAAGATTATAAAACATCAAAGAAATTGTCTTAACAGGACCTTTTATTATAAAAATCGCATAGTTTTTTAGTAAGATCTGGAGAGTTCCACAAATAGCGTATAATGTAGGTACAGATAGACACTGGAAAGCAATATATTAATAATATAATTATCTGAGTCTTATGATTTTTATTACTAAATACTTCAATATCCCTTCCAGCCCAGTTCAAAACACTACACATTTTATCTCAACTCCTAATTCCATCATCTTCTGAATTCCAGAACCTCCGCATCCAGGAGTTGCGCGAGCGCTCGCTGGACCTCCACCGAGACATCGCCACCTCTATGCGAGAGCTGGGCGTGCCGGAAGACGAAGTGGACGACTATATGCTGACGCCAGACGTGCCTCTGTTCCCAAGCAAGATCGGGGAACAAGGGTACCTGGGGGATAACAAGATATTAGGTAAGGGATAATAACTAATGGGATAATAACTTCATTTAAAACCTTGGATGTTGAAAATTAGTAACTACCACACTGCAGCTGAGCCCTTTCGGTTTCTTGCAAATAATAATGTAATGTATGTTTGCAAACGATTAGATGTTGTGAAGTAAATAAGTTTCCATTGATAATATGATGACTTAGGTCCGTATTAATAAATCAAACTTAGCTGTGAGAGCTATCTTCAGTGTGCGCTTGCTCTTTTGTTCTATTTAATAAATACATCTTAAGTTGCAGATTAGGAACAGAAACTTACATGATCTCTGGCAAATTAATAAATGACACTCAGCGGTTAAGTTCTATCCGATTATGACACAATTGACACACAAGTACTAGTTTATTATTCTGTGACACAAGACAGTATCTAGTAGCCAGTGCTACATCTCAATATCCATTTATTAAATAGCAACGATTTCAAGATGTAGATTACATTTTGAGTGTGGATCAGCTGGTAGCGCACTTGGTAGCGCTATTGAGTTTCATTTATTAATACGGTCCTAAGAAAATGAACCTTGTAATCAGTTAAAATAGTGACTTAATTTAAAATAATTTCAGACGTCCACGGGTCTTCTAGCTAGCTAATGTTCAGCGACCTGTTTCTAAGGATAATTTTCCCATTGCAGGTGCTCCAATAGACATGAACCGCTACAAAGTCGACAGCGTGGAGGATATAATTCCTTTCGACTTTATCAGCAAGTCCATCTACTCTGTAAGCCACTCCAACCCTAAGAGGCGGATCGAGCAGCCCCTGAAGGAAGCCCTAGATGACGTTATAAGAGAGGTAAGAGCTTATGTCAAAATTATATATTTTGATATTTGTTTGTGCGCGATATAGACCCGTTTTTGGCTAGTTAATATGTGAAGAAAATATCGCATATACCTACGTAGTCGACGGTAATTTTACTCTTTTGATGGTAAAACTAAAAGACATGCAAAATAGTTGTGCAACATGTTTTTTTATAAATATAATTAAATAAAAATATAAAAGTCGTAAAATATAAGTCGTAAAATATTCATTTTAATATTTGATTGTACGAGTAGGTATAACATCAGATTTTATCTAATGAGAGACTGCGGTTCAAATAGCACCTCGCCAATCAAGAGACTAAATCATTTCAATGATTATGTACCTACTTACTATTTCAAAGTTTTATAAAATTATCGTAAACATTTATTATTTTGTAAAATTGATCATGCGATGAAGACGATTGGGAAGACAGAAACGCGATTACAAATAATAAGCTCGATAAAAAAAATCACAAAGGTGACACTAAATCGCATCTTTACTTGTCACCTACTAAGATAGTCCATCATGAAACCACGTGGAAGTTATAACAATAAATGGAACTTTTATATAGGAAGCGATTGAGAACTTACATTTTCTAATTTAGTTATCATTTTTTTACAATAACTGAAAACATACAAAAACTAGCAGTTCAAGCGCTCGCGCAATCTGCCAGTACCACCAGTATAACCTGGCTTTACTTTAGTAAAAAAAAAAGAAATTAAACCTCGAAACTAAAATAAAAAAGCTAAAGTGTACCTATTATTCTTTTCAGGTGATGGAGATTATAAACGCGCCGTCTCGTCAGCGCGGGCGCGTGATCGACTTCAACGAGCTACTGTACGGGTACACCAGACTATCACCGCTGTACGGCACAGACCACATCCTGGATCTGCTGCTGAAGTACCGCCGGTACCGAGGCAGGAAGATGACTGCCGCGGTGAGGAGGCACGCCTACCTGCAGCAGTCTTTCACTGGTAATAACAGCCCCCTATATTGTTTAGTTAATTGGTTCTGGGTGGAAGTTCAACGGCCCCGTCATCAGCCATCACGATTCGCCTGGAAGCAGCTATAGTCAAAGCGTTTTCAAAAGAATTAAGCTTTCAGAAAGTGAACAGAATTTGAAACAATAGGTCATATTTTCATGGTTACCCTAAAGTTTTAGCCAAGTTTTAAAAATTTTAGTGATAGGCAAAAGGACTCAAATGTTTTCGAGGGATAACCCAATTGTATAAACTAATAATACTTTTTGCAATGTGAACTGTACTTTATCTCACCTATTATAATTTCAGGAATGGAAATCAGAGAGATTCCGATGGGTGAACCACCTCCGTTTGAAGATCCAGAAATTTTGGAAAGCCTGGACCCCAGCATGAAGACTTATCCAAATGATTACGAGGACTTTGACGATGGTAATCAGCAGCCGAACAGCTTTCTCGACTTCAGCAAGCTTAACGTCAGAGAAGCTTTTGAATCTGGCCTGATGAAGTTACAAAACCTACCTAACGTCCTAAAATGGAACGATGTTCCTTACGAGGAATACCCCATCTATGACAGAAGAATTAATTTCATTCTCCCCCTATCGGGAAGACAGGTGACATTCGGAAGGTTCTTGCAGAACTACGAAGATATAGTTTTAAAAAGTGGTGAGGCTGTGACACTGATAGTCGTACTTTATTTAGATAGCAAAAATCCCTTAGACTACCGAAGCGCCGAGACGCTCGTCAATTACTATAAGGATTTGTATGGAAAAGACATGAGAGTCATACAAATGGGTTCTACAACATTCTCCAGAGGAGCCGCATTAACTGAAGGTTTAAAAGAGTGCGCGAGTGATGACCTAGTGTTCTTTGTGGACGTTGATATGATGTTTAATTTCGATACTCTTAGAAGAATAAGGATAAACACTATTAAGTATCATCAAGTTTATTTTCCAATAGTGTTCAGTGAATTTAATCCAGATGTAGTCAACGGTGAAGAGTACAATAAATTAAAGCCTGAACTTGTAGAAGAACCAAGCGTTGATGCAGGTGAGACTGAAGAAGTAAATGAGGAAGTCGAGGAACCAGTGAAGTCCGAACGTGAAATTATAAACCTTAAGTACAGTAAAGAGATAAACGACGATAATGGGTATTTTAGAGTGTACGGTTTTGGTATTCTTAGCATGTATAAATGTGATTTTGAGAGAGTCGGAGGGTTCGATTTGAATATAAAAGGATGGGGCATGGAAGACGTCCAAATGTTCGAAACCTTAATAAAGTCGAATTTGACGGTGATGAGGATACCAGACAATAGTTTAGTGCATATATTCCATTCAGTGGAGTGTGACAGGAACTTAGAGAAGAGTCAGTTCATTATGTGCTTAGGTACGAAAGCATCGACGTATGGCAGCGAGAAACACATGACGTACTATATGCTGAACCATCCTGAGGTCTTATGGCCTGAGCCAGAGGAGAAAAAAGAAAAAGAAGCAGAAAAAGTTGAAGAAAAGGATAAAGAACAAGTTAAGGAGAAAGAAAAAGGTGCTAGCTAATACAGGGTTGAAATTGCATCAAAATGAAAGGACTTTTGATAAATTTACCTAAGGAAATCTGTCATGGAATTAGTGATACTACTCATACTTCTGGTGATGTTTATATCTCGCTTAGAACTATGCAGATTCAGTAAAAACAATACATATCGAAATGAGCTTGAAATCAAAATGTTGGAATGTGCTCGAAAATGCATTTAAAATTATTTGTACCGATATCAATTTATGGTGTGTTGATAGGAAAGAGGTAAAATGCACAGAGTCAATCAAAACTTCTTATTTTATATACTCTGGGGTTTGTGGCTTCTAAGAGTTATTCTTGTGTCGTTTCTTGTGTTGTGGTTCAACAAGAGATTATCTATGGCTTTTCCATTTTAATTAGTATTTTGCCCAGTAAATGTATAGGTCAGGTATAGGTAGATATTTTATGTAATTGGATAATTGTATGTTTATAAATATAGGTGCTTTTACATATTTTTAAATGATGACAATGCTGCAAATTATTTTTAATTTTTGTGTAAGATAACCATAATTAAAAAGTAACGTCTATGTTACTTTTTAATAGGCATTTATAAATAATGTACAGAAAGAAATGGATCGTTCCTAATATAGTAGCATATTAAGATATTTCTTGTTTAAATCCCAGAACTTTTATTTGTGTGTACAAAAATGTAAATATAAGTCATTTCGTATTAATATTTTACTTATATTATTCAAATAATTGTGTTTAAGTCATAATTAAGTGTTTTTGGTTTCCCTTCCTTGGTATCATGGGATACCCTACCTCTAAATAGGAGGGGTCGTATACTATGGATGGGAAATCACAATCTTATCATATTACCTACCTACTCATATTTGAAACCTCTAAGTCCCCGTAAAGTAAATTGTAAATACAAATAAAATACTCGATTCATTTGGTTGTGAATATCGTATAACTTTTATTAGTACCTATTACACAATATAAGGGCTCGATGCAGTATCAGATTTTGAACTCATTGAAGACATAATTGCAGTGGCATATCAGCGAAAGCCAGTATCTTTAGATAAGATAATGACTGTCATTGCCATAGAACCGAAGCTTAGACAAGTTACACAAATTTGATCTACTCTAGCCGATACCGCGTCGAAAGAGTTTGTCCCTAATCCTTACGAGGTACCACTTAAATGGCCATATCTACTTACTTTGAATTAGATCGTGTTGTTTTTTTTACATCTGAAGGCACAGCATCAATTCACCCAATTCGTTCATCGAGTATATGCAATTCGTACTACGATTTTCCGCAATTACTTAGACTTACGATTCATACCTACACCTCTTCGTTTTGTAAATGATTTAGTTTTGTTATCATCGCCTTTAATTTTTATAAACATTAAAGATCATTATTATTATTTGTTTGCAGAACGTTTTAGAAGTAACGTTACTAAGTTATTTTATAGTCGAAAGCAAATTATAAGGAGACAGCCTCAAAACAATCTGATGCGCTTCGTCAAACAACCTACGACATTTTTATTGAATTCTTTATCGTATAGAGGTATAATTACATTAATTAAATCAATAAGGACTAAAGAATCGTAAAGAAGCTTACAACAACCGCGCAATTTGTTGAACAATACATTATATTATTAATAATCATTATCAGAACATATTATTTCATACATTTCTATATTCCTACATCCTTGCGATATAAACGTATGCAGCTCGTCTAAATAGACCTGTATAAGTCAGGTAAAAGTGGGGGCGAATTTTGCACTGTTTATTTAATTACCACTAGTTAATTGGGGACCCCCGTCTCGGCATAATATCAAACAAATAGTATTCTAATGTATGTAGATAAGTTGTAATTATTGTTAAAATGTGCTCACTAAGTGCCAAGTTTAGGTATAAGTAGAGGGAACGCAATCATTTTATTTTTGTGATGATAATAATTGAGAACGGCAATGTGATTTGAAAGTGATTTATTGAATGACGGTAAGATATTAAAATATATTTTTGCGAAATTATATTTGGTGGCTTTTCTTTTTTTAAACCTCTTCTCCTACCTCCGCGGATAATGTGGTTATAAGCACACTGATCTGATGAAAATAATTGTTAGTGCACGTCAGAACTGTGACTCAGACCATCGTATTGCTAACGGCCGAAATTAATATTGTATCTCCTATCCAAGATTGAAATCGAGCTTGGATTGCTGCCTATCGTTCGATCGATTTCCAATCTGCGTGTCTTTATAAACCAATCCACGGATCGGTTATTGGCACGTTTGACCCTAAAAATAGATTGTGATATCAATCCCAGATAGCAAAATTTAGATTGGATTGATTATTAATTTCGGCCGTAAGTCTGTGTGTTTGTTGGACCATGATCCTCGTAGTTCCTAATCCACTAGATATGAGGAATTCTAGAAATGTCGGGATCTTTTTTTAAGCGTAGCCCCACACTATGAATTTTCCTGTATCGTGGGTACAGTTTTCAGACATAATTTCATATACACATAACAACCAGACCAGGAAAAAATATCGTAGGTCACACAAATATTTGCTCCGGGCGGGAATCGAAACCGCGACATCAAGCGCAACAGTCCGATTGCTCGGCCACTACGCCAAACGTGTACTCAATTTTATTTAGGTTCTATGTAAGCGATCGTCACCAAAAAGACAGTAACCCCAAATGTACAGTAACTCTAAATGACACCATAGACATCATGATTGATATTATGCATCATGCAAGTTGCACGGCGTGACATCACTGTCCTAATGCACGAGTAATACCTTCCACAGAATACCTTACAGTGATATACTGTATATGAAGGGTAAAGGCATATACACATCATCATTAGATCGAGTAGAGTTGGGACTTTTAGCTTAGGTACTCATAATTTGTTGTGAAGTTTAAATGAAAATGTAATATGTGAAAATAATGTACAAGTTTATAAACAACATTTAATTTATAACTTTCTCATTCCCGTCTATGAAACGACATAACTTTTTGCTAGTAATACTAATATTAATTTATTTTGTGCTCCAAGGTAGATGTCTTGAAAAGCAGAGAACAAACCGAGGTATTCGATTCAGTAGACTAACCAATACCTACTCTTTGCAACTTGCAAGAGTTGAAACTCCATCACCCGTGTGACTTCGGCCTGTATAGTGTCGAGATCGTGCGGCGATTAGAGATGAGTTGCAAAACTACGGGGAAACGGTTGTCGATTAATGCAAAGCAAATAGTATTTCACATAAACGATTAGCTGCTCATCGGTTAGGTAACCCATGCAGTGGAAGTATGTTGCAGTATCGCTGCAAAATTCTACAAGATCGTAGTAATGTAGTAACTAAAATTAAAACGAAACTTCTAAATTTTTGTTTGTTGTCTACTTTTTACCTTCCAAGATAATTATCATGATCATCATTAACCCCTATCTCACTGGGCATGGTTCTCCTCTCACTTTTCTTAGGAAGGTTAGGCCGAACTAAAAAGGTGTATACCTAAATAATAAGTAAGTACCTAGTTCAAAGATATAGGTACCTTACAACAATTTAATAGCGCGGGTGAAGGAATCTGCTTCTGAAACATTTTTTTCGAGAGCGTATACATACATACATTCAAATAGAACATTTAATTATTTTATGCCAATAAATATGCTGTACACACAATACATCATCGGACCCACGCCCCACCGCACCGGCAACATCGGCAATCAATATAATTGACGTCAAATTGAACGTGTAACCTGAGCCTTATTTGTATGAATCGCTATCGCCATCACCCGGCTTGTCCCTATCTGTGCTAGCTTAACTGCTGTTAAAACACATTACCCAAGGAAAGAGCACATTCTAAACCCATCACGAGAATTGCTCGCGCAATTATTTCGCCATTTCAGTATACATGGCGGGCTTGCGGCGCGATGGGCGGCCACCATTGTTAACAGCAGACAATGTATTGCGTAACGCACAATTCATGTAAGTCCAATGCGGCGATTAGACGTGGGATAGCTTTGTAATGTAGAATGTGCCACGAATAGGAACCGAGCGTTTGCGGTCAGTGGGAAATAGGTAAAGAAGTCAGAAGCAAGATTGACCTCTGGCCTACTGCGACCTTTCTGTAGCTTCCTGAACAGAAAATACGAGGAATCTTCTGGTTGCATAAGGACTGGGTCTTAGGTAGCTTGACTGTGATGGCAGTGGCAGTATTTCATGAGTCTTATTCCATGGGTGACAAAGAATGGGTCATTCCCAGTTGTCACCCGCCTCCATGTCCCCAGTGGTGACAACTGGGCATGATTTTTAAAATGTGTCCCTATTGTCACCCCTGGTGACGTCCCTCTGCTGACAAATGGGAATTGTTTTAAAGTGCGTTCCATTTGTCACCACTGGTGACGTCCCCACTGGTGACAAATGGCATTTGTTTTTAAAGCGGGTCCCATATGTCACCTCTGGAACTAGTCTAGAGACCAGGGTCCGTTCACACAGACTTGCGCGGAGAGGAGCAGATTCTTGTCACGTGTAAAACAGAGATTTTAATCAATGTGCTAAGGTTTTTTTACATGTCACTTCTTTTATTGTGACAAGCTCAATAATAAAAGAAGTGACATGTAAAAAAAACCATATCACAATAATTAAAAGCTGTTTTAAACGTGACTAAAATATTATGCCTTCCTCCGAGCCGGTCTGAGTGAACGGACCCTAAGCGGTCGTCACAAAGGGCGATTCTTATTATTTTCGCACTAGACGAAACCGGTTTATGTAAAAGACAGGTAGATTTTGGCGCAACTCTCTCTCTCCTGCACAACTACTTTCTAGAAATTTTGATTAACGTTGTGATGAAACGTTGATAATAATATGTTAAGAACATTTGCATTTATTTCAAGTCTATTTTATTATTGAGAATAATATACCGATTAAACTGTGAAATTAATATTAGAAATTAGGGAGCATGAACACATTAGATGTAATTTTATAAAGTCAATTATTATGTTTATTCATATTTAGGTACAAAACAAAATCGTATTAGTTATATGTAGGTACACCATTTATAACTCATGACCGGCTGGACCGATTTTCATGACTTGCTTTAATTGGATTTGTCTGTGTTCCGAATAACAGATAACTATTAAAACGAGAGAAAATTACGGAAAAGAGATAAATATGGATCATAAATTTTCCCATACATTTTGGAAATGGCTTGAAGTTGATAGGATAACGTCTACCGGGCCAGCTAGTTATTGTATAAAATGGTATGATTGAACATTTAGAAAACAATATTGAAACATTTTAAGTAGGTAGATAGAGTATTAAATTTTTTCTACATCCGATATATTAGTATGATAATCTTGCCTTTAACAATGTCACTAAATGTTTGTTTTATTCACATTATAGGTTAGTTTTACCTACCGCCAGAGATTCTTTGTCACCAACTGTGGAAATATGAATTTGATTTTCCAATTATGTCGCCAGAGGTGACATATGGGACCCTCTTTAGAAACAAATGCCATTTGTCACCAGTGGGGACGTCACCAGTGGTGACAAATGGAACGCACTTTAAAACAATTCCCATTTGTCAGCAGAGGGACGTCACCAGTGGTGACAATAGGGACACATTTTAAAAATCATGCCCAGTTGTCACCACTGGGGACATGGAGGCGGGTGACAACTGGGAATGACCCCAAAGAATACTTTAGCAGTAACTTGCACTTGCAGTTATGCTGGTGTTTCTATCGTTTCTATGGTTTCAGACTCTGTCATGGCACTCTAGGCCCTCTGTAGTCTGTAGTGCAACAATCCAATTCATTTACGTAAAAAAATAAAAAATTGCTATCAATCTATAGCAACTGGAATAAAATTGAAATAAGTTATTGGTGCGAGGATAGAACCTGGTGTCTTTGGATAGCAAAGCGCACATACTATAATATTAAATGTACCTACCTCTGATCCATCACCATCCATGTGGATTGTTTAGGTTTCGTGCGTGAGACAGATTAAGAAACAAAGGCTATGTTGTATCGGGACGATACTGTCTCTTAATACCAGATGAGTGATAGGTATAATAATATACAGTAGGAGAGATGACTATCGCAGCAAATGTCGTCCTCTTTCAATCATCTCTTGTATTCTGTCCTCTGCCCGTAAATAATTGACAGGTTTATTTCACATTTCAACCTTTGCCGCCGCCATGCCTTATCAGGGTGGTTCGCGCCGCTTATGTTGATGGTACCTTTGTATACCTTCATATCTTTGATGACTGTACTGTCCTGATACAAATCGTGCCGAAAGAAACAGCTTTTGCTTCTGCAAGTTGCCTGCAATCTACCCTATACCTTCCATAAGCTCGTACTTCTCGTCCGAATCGCCTAGATTTGTTCCGTTGTAGCATGTACCTAGGTAAGTACAGCGGTATTGGTAAACCTCATATTAAAGACTTTTATAGTCAAGTGCCACTGCAAAACCAACGTCAAGATGTCGTTGCATCACGTCGGTATACCCCATAGCCGCACTCGTCTCACTTTCGTGAGAAGGATTCGGCCAAAACCCTCCACGAGGTTCAGTTCGTTAATGTTTTGACAAGAAACACATTGATGGACTCACAACCCTGTGATTTCAAAGGATGATGACAACAAAGGATGATTCACAACCCTGTGTTCTTTTTTTTTTGTTGTGCTTTAGTTATAGCTTCGCACGGTTTGCGCATTTAGCCAATGTCAAGTAGGTACCTATATTATATAATATTAAAGTACCTAGGTGCTTCTTAATTTCACAATAAGAAAGTAATAGCATTAAACCATATCGTGGTCAAGTAGTCAAGTCGATTATTTACATAGTCAAAGTCACGATCCAGTTAAGTGGTGCATGCTTTGCTGAAACTTCTTGGGGGTTTTGGAAAAAGTACGAAGTGACACGCTTTTTGGGTTTATATCATTTGCCCACACTCTTGCAGGTTAACAAACACTCAACGACTAATATTCTCCACCACACAAGTTTGAGTAAAAAATACAAAATAACAACTTCTCACTATCGGACTCCCGCCAAAACCCCCGGATTCGAAATTCACAACCCTGTGTTTAAAATGTGAGCGTTATTCCATTAGGCTGTCACCGCTGTGATTCCTTCAAGAAGTACCTACTATTCATGAAAAAGTTCAAAGTTGACTCTATAAGTGGTTAACCATTTATGTACCTATCCAGGAATCTACCATAACATTATAAACATAATGAAAACACTTTCAATCCGTTGCGCAAGAGTCTTGCAAGACCTGTGGTCAAGAGGTTAATATTTTCCAATGATTTTCAAATTGAATTATCACGATTTTTAATGGTGTTGAAACTTATGTGGTTGTTACGTGTTAACAAATACTTGATTCGAGTGTATGGTTTCATTTTGGTTTTGAATTGGGTAAACAGGGAAAATGTTAGGCAATGCAAATTTTGAAATGTCACTTTTTGTAGTCAACGTACTTAAAAAAAGTTTGAATTTAAGAAATCCTAAAAATTTGGTTTCTTCAAATGATATATCAATACTATCGAACTTCACAGAACTTAGAGTATGAGAAATAATCCATTAGGTACGCTGGTCTATTTTAGAATATATTTCGAGTTTAGGTATGGCATTAAAGTTTCGGTCAGCTAAGTTTTCTCAGAAACTAGTTTTCTATACTTAATTAAAATTCAGAACGTCAGTCTTTAGGGCCTAGATTTTACATAGAAAGAAACACTTTGTAGAAATAGCGACAGAGTGTGCATTGAATTCAATTGAAACAAATTTTCGTGCCAGGAATTTCATTAGAGGTTTTGAACAGGCCAGCGTAGAAAAGTAAAAAGCATGTGTACGGTGTCCAAATGTATTTATCTTTTTTCGTCAAATAAAAACATTAATAAAAAAAACTTAATAATAAAAAGCTAAGCTAATCTTATGATAAACTTTATACAAGACATGAGTCAGCCCAGCGGTCAGCCACTGCGCCTTTCGGCCTGAAGCTTCCACCTGTCAAATCTGTCACACAGGTTTGACATGAGTCAGCTCGAGCGCCGGCGCCTGACTCCCGCGGGATTGACACACCCGTGTGCGTGCACAGTCGCATGCGTCGGTCGCGCGGCGGTGTAACGGCGGCCGGGCCGGCATCACCTACATTGTACGTGGCTGCCGGCCAAAACGAACAAACATTCGGCCACGCTCGCGAGTTCGCGAGCGCAATCGAATAACGTAGACCAATAAGACGCATCACAGATGACAAGCATCTACTTCTCATCTGTGATACCCCCGGAAGTTGCTCAATTCGGTATGGTTTAGTAAGGAGAGCCGTAGCTGCTGGAAGGAGCGCGGGCGGGGTAGCCACCGCCGCCGCCGGAGGAGTAGCCGCCACCGCTTGAGCTGGTCTGCTCGTATTGTGCGACCTGGATAGCCTGACGCACTCCTTCGAGATGCAGACCGACCACGCGGGCAGATGGTACTCCGTAGGAAGTGGACGGGGCTCCGTAGGACGAAGAAGGTGCGCCGTAGGACGATGAGGGAGCGCTGGCGCCGAAGCCAGACGAGCCGGAACCGGATGAGGATTCTTCTTTAAGGAGGATCTGACGGACTTGTTCGAGGAGCTGGGCGTCTACGTTCTGGCCTTCCGAGGTCTGGTAGCCGGAGGAAACGGCACGGTAGCCGCCGCCGCCGCCGCTCAGGCCGCCGCTGAAGCCGCCGCCGCCGCCACCGCCACCGGATGGCCGGTTGTAGTTGTAGCCGCCGGGCGCTTCCGCGGTGGCGACTGCGACCAACGCGAGGGCTATGCACTGTGGAACAAAATGTACGTTAGTTACGGTACGGTGTGAATAGGGGACCATAATTTTTTATAAGCGACTCTTTAGTGACAAGTGTTTGTTGTTTTAGTTGATTTATTTAGTGTTTTGAAGAGTATGTTAGTTGCGTAATCTATCCATTTTGACGATGCCAAGTTTGACAATATTCTGTGTATCAAAATGGACGTTTTACACAACACCTTGTGATGCAGATATGCCTACAAGTCTTATAGTGAAAAGTGAGTGTAGACTTGCAGAGACAAGCGGAGCGCCTAGAACTTATCTGTTATCATGATAATGGTAATGAGTTGAGAATATAAGAGTGGTGAAGTAAATTATACTATACATGAACTGGCTTTCTTGCCAGTGGCAGTGATAATTAAAGATGAAGCTACAACAACTCTTCATGGAAGCAGGCAAGACACATTTTTGGTGGTAGGTATTATGAAGAAAAGAGAGGCCACAGATAGTCAACAACTTTTTTTTTTACTTTAATTATGAAGGTAGGTAAGTACCTACTTATATAATCGAAAGTGGAATACATTTCTCACGGACCGATCAAACGATTACTGCAGAAAGAATGGAGATGAGTTAATCACATGGTTTCTCTTTGTCTTGTTTATTAGCCCTTCTTACGTATTATAATATGTTAAGCAATTAAAGTTTTATTGCTAATTTATTTAGATAAGATTAAAATCATTTAGTCATTACACGCGTTACGTGAGATGGATATGTGGAAAAAGCATTTAAAACGCAGATTGCATTGCATCAATCAACTTTAAATTACGCTCAATGCATTCAGAATTTATGAGAATTTCATAGTATGACGATAAAAAAACATTCATTTTTCATTATTATTTTTAGGCCCTCCGTTGTTTTTTTTAACCATTCAATTGTTTAGGATTCTTTATAGGTTAATGTCGTAACATCATGATGACATGATAGTATAAGAAAAAAAAAATTGGAATATGTCATAGAGTAAACAGACAATAGATGCGACCGAAGTGAAAGTCAGAGGTCAGATGTAGGTAATAAAGGCAGTATTACATCACCGCAGCAGTAATGTGAGGCGCCGTTGTGGGAACATGATCTTTAGTTACGTCGTGGGACAGTGAGTTTCCGACCTAAATGGCTTGAGGGGTTGATTATTTCGTTAAAGTTGACAGCTCGTCTAATCAGAATTAGAAACACGCCGGTTATTTTTCAAATGCTTACTTTGAATTTTTTTTGACGCTATATACAATTAAACACACACAATATGGTCATTGGTCACGTCCATCAAGCAAAAATGTTGTTTGCAGAAACTTAAATATAATCTAAAACCTCCATCCAATGACACAGCGTTTTGACATTATGTCACGAGGCGGAAGTGCCGCCATGTCGCCGGAAGTCACGGAAGCGCCATTACAGAAACTTTGAACTCTCTCGGAGCATACCGGTGCAGAGATTGTCGACTAATGATGATGATGACTTTATAATATAGAGATCCGTGCGTGTTTTGCTAGCATGTGGTCATATAATGCTTTAAATTCCCTTTTTTCAAATAAAATTGAATACTCGATTACATATAATAATTATTACTGTTAGGTAATTCATTTCATATTATAACTCGTCGTAGGTTACTTAGAGAGAAGTTTTACTTTAGATCTAAGTTATGTGCTTTTTGGAAAAACATGATCTGCACATTCAACTTTTAATAAAGAGTTGGTTGTTATATACACCGCTATAGGTAGATTAATTTTCTACGGAACCATTATTGATAATGCGATGAATGGGTATCATTAACCAACTTTTTTCGACTTATTGCCTAATCTTTGATTGTAGAACACGTGACAGCTTAATTGCATTCAATTTAATGCACACTGTGATCATTTCAATTAAAAATCTACCTACTAAATAATAAAATGTTCTTAAAAAGCAAAAAAAAATTCTGTTTGGGCTCTATTCAAAACGTTTCAAATGTTGAGTGAAAATTAATTATTTTAGGCGCAACAGGCTATGAAATGTATGACTGTAGGCATTAAATTCTCACGTTTTTTCAACATAGTATTCAGGATGTGCATTCAGATTTTATAGTTATTGTCTTTTTCAAACATGGATGGTAGTGAAGTAAATGTTTATTGCTTTTGCCCGTCGTTTGTGTCTTACAACTGCGTTAGTTTACGATCTGTTCTTTATGCTTGAAATCATTGCGATTTCCGCGCATATAACTATGCTGTTTTAGTAAAATAAAATTGTTATTCTATTGTTAAACGGTAATAACATTTTCAATATGCGATGTGTGTAAATTTTAATATTGTGAGCTATTATTATAAAATTTTCAGTGCCTATGTAGTGTAAAAACTTTGGCAAAAATAAGGTGAGAATGCTATCCATGACTGTGTTGCTTCTATTCAGTTTCCATAGTCTTTTTCTTGGGATATATTTATATTTATTGTTTTTTTCGTTCCTGCCAGTTTGAATGTCCAATTTAGAAAACCTATTTGAAAAAATAATCTCGTTCGAAAATTTAAGGTAGGTAAGCAAGTACTAAAGATCGTGATAGGAATAGTGCAGTGCACACGCTCTCATTCGCGTACAATGAATCACCAGATGACCGTATTATTTAGCACGCGAAATTGGACATGTAGAGCGAGGTGCATAGGCACGATAATGAGGATCGGTACTCTATTTGGTATTTTGTATCAACTAGGAGCTTCTTTACGTTGAAGGTGAAGTAAAAAAGTTGTATGATGGGAGTAGATTGTAAATGACACGAATTTAAACGTGTTTATTAGGTTCACGATTATACACTTAGATATTATGATGCCATTTGTTTTTTAATTACTATGCAACATAAGTACGGTGTGTAATTATAACGTATGAAAGTTATTACTGTCTGTTTGGTTTAAATATACTTCATTTAAGTTAATCAATCTTTTTAGCTTTAGAAAGTATACTTTGGCTTTACATTCTTTTTTCGTATGATATTTGCAAAAATTTGTTTTTTATTAACTTTAATTTATTTAAATGTGCTCATATCGTTCCTACAATAAACATTTTCACCGTGATGTTGAATTTACATAAAAAACAAACAATGTTTAACAGAAACTGGTTTTGAACAACTTATTCAAATTCTCCGGTTTCTATTAAAGCTCATTCATTAACATGAGTTAAAATTATAGTATTTCCTTGTTATAGTTACCTATAACTTAATTTTAAAATAAAATTACAACAAAAAAAATAATATAATTAGCAATACCTAAAGATAAAGAAATTTTCTCGGAGTATGCCCTGATTTAATTTTTTATAATTATATGATTTGAACTATTAAAATATTTTCTATGTATCCTTATTCCGAAGAATGTATTATTTTTTTATTTGGAATTATTAACGAGTATCTATCTATCCAATCTATAAGTGTTGAATGCACAATATCCCGATATAATGAATATTTACTTTTAGTTTAAATAATGTTAGTAAGCAAATGGAAATCGAGCGTTAAATGATATTTGCAGTACTTCTGTTGCGTTGACTACCCATTAGTCATATTTACCTTCAAGCTATACGTTAATTATTTA
This sequence comes from Hylaea fasciaria, assembly GCA_905147375.1. Taxonomy (NCBI): domain Eukaryota; kingdom Metazoa; phylum Arthropoda; class Insecta; order Lepidoptera; family Geometridae; genus Hylaea; species Hylaea fasciaria. Next base: position 10,243,429 of record LR990208.1, on the reverse strand, counting down.
ACTTATTTGAATTAATTAGTGGCACGCAAGCTTAATATTTTTTCGTTGCATAATGATTAAAAGAGCACCTATAAAAATAATTAACAAGTCTCTTCGCAACTTCGTATTCATATTATGTTTTCCTAATTACGATAGGATTATAATTAACATTAATTACAGCACGCTACCGATACTATCGTGAACTCTAACCCCACCCGAGTGGCGCAACCCTAGAGTGGCTACGAGAGATGCGCAGTAACTGCAACACATAATTTATAACATTGCGCAGAGCGATTACAATTCCATACGGTTTTGTAACGTGCTTTAACAGTAAGGATTTATACGTTATGTTGAAAAGCTTCTGCGACCTTAATGTTATTTAGCAGTTTTGGGCAACCGTAACAATCGCATGCTATTTCACGGGCTAATGGGGTGTGAAGTCGTTCCATCGTTTGATGGGAAAATTTAATATTCTCGGTAACGCACTACACTACTAGCGAAATAATATACGGCTAAATGTTATGGCTTACTCAATTAGGTTTATGGTTTTTTAAGATGTATTATTTAGATGTGGAAACTTTGTTAAATGCAATTTTCATTCTGGCAACGTGTTGTGTTTAGAACAAAGTAAAGGTAAATGAGGCAATAATCATTGAAGGGTTTAAGTTAATTACCTTCAAATTGTAAGTACTATATAAGTACATATATACCAGTTTTTTTTCATGTGGCCCTTCTTTTTGATTCTCTTTCTGCTTGAATCTTTTAGTTTCTACGTTAACACGTTGAAAGTAAAAGCTGATAATAAATTGTTATTATGATCTTTCAAAAAAAGGGCGTATGTATATTATACGATTTTATTGCCTTAACAATGTGAGCAACGAGCTAAATCACGCACGCCATTAAAAAAAAATTCCAACGTAACAATGGCTGTGATAGTATTGAATGTCATGATTTATGATAAACGTGTCACGAGAGACAAAAAATCTGTGAGACTGATCTGAAAGGATAATCTTTTAAACACATTCTCACGATATCGACGCTTTCTACTTCTTTAGAAAATACGATTATGGATAAGTTATTTCAAAAAATATAGTAACGGGGTTTTTGGAAAATGTGCATACATTATGCAATTTTTCCCGTTGGAGGGGTGCAATAAAGACGATACTTTATTCGTGAGAGTCGGCAGGACAATAAAAAATCTGATTTTATCGGACACGCTACCGTAAATTGACGTCGAATTCGGATCGTGCAGCACCTTTCGTGAATTCCAAATGCAAACGGCTTATTCACCTTTTTAGGCAATAAACTTCGGCATAAAACCTACGGGCAACAGCACAATCCGAACCCGATATTGATGAAGTTCGAAAATCAACACCAGTGCATTTGATTCGATAAACACATTCCATAATTCGACAATCGGAACATCCTTGTCACGTCACTATAATCCCGATGCACCCGTCTTGATTTCGGAACGTCACAAACACTTGTCACTTTATTTTTTTAAACACTAGTCACTTCTTTTTTTTTTTGGTTTTCACGGCACTCGACTTACCGCTGCAAAGGCTTTCATGATGCTTAGTGATGGGTCACTCCGGTGGTTAGTGAAGTAATGTGATGAGTTTGCTCGTCTGGTTGGATATATACTAAACAGTGGGCAAGGTGGGGCGGAGAAAGGATAGGTTAGTTGTGTAAGCTAGGGAGATCCATCCGAATAGGAAGCTTCTTCTAATTGGGGGCCTCGTGTTTTTTCGGATATATTTGATTGATAAGTGATGCCTGAAGGTCGAGGACTGAAAAGTTACTGTGGACTCATAGTCTTTACCGCTAAATGTGAGATGGTACCGCGGGCTAAACAAATAATTGCGTACTTACCGATAAACTTATTTTTTATTATTAAAAAAAAAAATTGTATGTAGGTTTAACCTATGGTCAGTTGAGCAAGAAGTTTTGAGTGCAATTAAGTGTCAACCAGATATTTCGTTTTTGATTAGTGTTATTATGTTGGCATAGTATACTTATTTGCCATTAAAGCTGTTTGTTTTAAGTTTCGTTTCGTTCGTTGATGAAATCAGTCATTAGTTACTTTTTACTTTGCTTGTTTTATGCTTTCGAAAACTGTCTTGTTAAGCCAGGATGAATAGCTATTAAGTCATTTCTAATCCGAGGCTGATCCAAAGCATAGCTATTAAGGTTCCATAGAAATCTTCGTTTATTTCGCAATTTCTCATACGCTAATAATTATCCTATCCATCCAAAGGTTCTCTGTACTAAATTGCTTAAAGCCATAAGGCCGCTCATTGTTAAATTTCAGCTGTGTAATCTAGGCCCCAAAGGCTGTTACTATAATATAATTATATATTTTATTACTCTATATAGACTAGACAAAAAAAGTAGATTTCAATTGATTTTCCTATAATGTACGTACACACTGGTTAAAAACTACTTGACAAAAAAAAAACAACTACATAAAATACAATACGCGGACATAATAGTATCGCTAAAAGCGGTCTCATCCAGGCAAACTTTGCATGGAGAGAAATAATTGCGAGCGGTCATAGTGACGGTGTAACTATGTGATGCGATTACAGTCTACCTAGCCCAGAATCTACTTTAGACTATAAACTCAAGACTGTGACCTAACCGCACTTAGTGCATGTTGGCCCGTTTTAATCACACTTCGTACAATAAATAATTAACCAATTATGCTGCCAAATGATCTATAAGGCTATTTACTAAGCTCTTTTAGTTAATTCACTTTCCTTCCTGTGCAGACGAATCCGTATGAAGTAGCTAGTATCAGTCAGTATAAGTTTGCGACATCAGATCTCGTCACGACATGGTGTGAGGCGGAAGCATTACCGTTTTGAGATAGTATTAACCATAAGACCCTCATTGTTACGTCTAAGTAGGTAAATGATAAATATGATTTTGTTTTATGAGTTTACTAACATGTTTCTTCTGAAAAGTTTTTATGTAAGGGTTCCCTATGTAACCTGATTCAAATGAGCCCTTACCCATCCTTACCTGACCTTAACCTTTGTGTCATCACCCTCACGTTAATTGTCATTCAAAACAACACTTAGTTAAAAACCGGCCAAGTGCGACTCGGACTCGCGCTCATAGAGTTCCATACCATTATCTATAAAAATTCCCTTAAAAAAAATTGTATGGGACCCCCCCAAATATTTATTTTATTCTGTTTTTTAGTTTTGTTTTAAATACATCATCTGTGAAAATTTAAATTGTCTAATTATCACGGTTTATGAGATACAGCCTGGTGACGGACGGACAGACAGACAGACGGATGGAATGCGGAGCCTTAGTAATAGGGTCCCGTTTTACGCTTTGGGTACGGATCCCCAAAAACTACATTTAATAAATAAAGCATCACAATCACAACACAGATCCTCCGTGACCCTTACACAGGAGTCCCTCTATCGGATTCTGAGGAATGAAGAATGACAAGGGTCATCACCCACAGACAAAACTCGGAGAACATAGACAGATACAGAGTCTAGCTACGGTGTCAAACGGCAGGTAGTAAACTTAACAAACAAGCGCTGGGAAGTGGGAAATCTACTATTTGTCATCGACTTCATAAAATGTATGATTAAACATTATTAAAGCTATGATTATGGTACACTTTTGGTCCAACTCGTGATATTATGTAGATAGTTTTTGCTTTGACGTTGATGTGGTCAGGTCATTTGTGTTGATATTACGTACGGCGTATCCGTCGTCGCCGGCATCGGCATCTGCGTCGGCGTCGGCTGCAATTCAACGAAGAAATCGGATAAAATAACAATATAAGTATTATTCTGAAAACGACCGTCTTTTCAGATTTATGAGTAATCTCGGGCTGTGAGATGAAATTCGGTAAGCGATCGCGTATGTCAAACATTTCTTGTCTGAACCGAGCGCGCGACACCGAAGGGACTGATGACTTTCTTCAATTAACTTTCGTTTACTATCAAAGTTAGAAGAGATTCCGCAAACAAAACAATCGGCTGGACCATGTTTTGGTAGAAGAATGTGTTGCGAAATCAAAACTTTTACTTTCATTTTACATTTTTAACGTCTATTACGGCAAATTATGGCGTTTTAAATGCAATGTTGTGTTTCAGCGACGTGCTTAATTGTTCATGCAAATAGGACAGCGGTAACTGAATTGTTGAATGTGGTGGAACAGCCTTTAGTACAAGGATTCAAGATTCATAGAGTATCAAGACTTGTTGTTATCTCTCGTGAGAAAAACAAGGATGCCCGAGGAAACACATGCCCGAGAATTATTTCGGAGGAAGTTCTTAAACTTTCGCAAACAGTAAACATATTGACTAGCTAAAAACAGGCCTACCGCGCACAAACTAATATCGAAATATATTTTTTTTACGTCGAGGTATGTCAAAATTGTTTATTTTGATTATTATAGTTTGTACGCGAATTCCTATTCTTCTCTTTTCTTTTTTTTTAAACGTAGCCACACTAAGATTGCTCCTGTATCATGGGTACCGCTTACAGACATATAATTTCACATGCACATCACACCCAGACCAGACAAATATTTGTGGATCGCACAAATATTTGTTACGGGCGGGAATCGAACCCGCAACCCCTAGCGCAGCAGTCCGATTGCTTAGCCACTACGCACACAAGCCGTCAAATCCAATTAGACCCGTTTTTAGCTATACCTAGTTAATTTGTTTCGGAGGAATATAAGTCATCAATCCGGACCGGACCTCCGTGATCGATTGAATCTTTATCCTCATCGCATAAGTGATGAACAATCTTGCTCAGCAGTATGCGTAGTGATTGATGATGATATCATAATATTATGATAAAACAAATTATCATTGTACACGAAGACGCAGCGCGTGAGACTATTTTCGTCTGCTACTAAGGGTCTGTAAATCAGGGATAGATCTAGGAATATAGTGTTTTTATTCAATTAGTTATCAGACGATTTAAAGACGTTTTATAGGAGCCGTAGAAGAAATACCGGCAATATGGAGTTCACCCGATTTATTGATTCTCGATTTTTATTCACCATGGTAATGTTTTTCTTTGAATCAAATCTCAAAATGCCTAACCAATTAAACTGTTCAGTTAACAAGAGAGATTCCAATCGGCCTCATGCAGGCATTGCACATAACAGTTAATACTTCAGGTATCATTATTTATTTTAAGGTCAAAGCGGGTAAAAAATTTGAGAGTTAAAATTATTTCTGACATTTCATAATATAGGAGGTTCTCTAGTGTGGACGATGGGTCAAGTTATGAGTTCAAGCGATGTTTAGAGGTTGCCATAGGATAGAAAGCTTAGGAGCCGCGAGCGCTTAAACGAGTATACTCGTACAGTAGTATACCCAACTTATATGGCGCGTCGTGAATCTTCGTTCGCGCAGAAAATAAAGTATAGTCCGAAGATTAACGAAAGAATGCTTAAAACATACAATCAACCTAAGATCACTATTATAAGGTTCATAATACACTGCAGCTGTTAGTTCCATTTCACTCATGCCACGCGGCGATCACTAAGATGGCGGCGCGGCTGCCGACCAATAGCGGTCAACAGCATTTCCCGCGCTTTGAAAATTCATCTTCTGCGCAGGTACATCGGTAAGCCATATCAGTTGGGTAATACTGTACTACATTACAAAACAAAATGCGTGTAATGAGAATTTTATGAACTTTCTATCATTGATGACAGATCTGGGCCTATATATTTGCTATGAGCATTCAAATACATAACATGGTGTGTTACGGAATCTTCGTGGAATCGTGTTTCTCGAACGTTATGACGTCACACGTTTTCTGCAAGGAATTCCAAGTGGCATAGCGAAAATGGGCCCTATTTATGTTAATTAAAAACTGATAATGAAGTAGGTTAACGTAAGTTAAACAATCCATATTAAAAATAAACGTTCCAACGTAGCCTATTGCATCCGGGAATTAATCAAATCGCCAGCTCTCGTGACTTGCACCATTTCAACTCTGACCGCCGCCTCTGTTATTTTGCACTTACTTGCGAAACTGCGCCGAGTTTCATAGATTCCGATGCAATTAACTTTTCTTTTCTGACGTTAGCTATTTGACGTACAATTCACTTGTTATTGCGTAGTCGCCGGGTCGGAGATGGACCGCGCGCATCGGTGAGGCGCACTGCGGATAACAATTTGTGTGTGGTTCTATTATTGTTATCTTTTATAGACAATATCGAACTTGTCTGAATGATTTATTTCATTAAGTAAGTGTAGCTATTGAAAAAGGTTATTTGCAAACTACATAATATTCGGTTTAAAGATCTTTATTGCCTTAAGAAATTACAAAAATGTCACTTGCAAGACAAACAACAATCTGTAGGAATGTTGTGCAGTGAGCATGCATGGTTATTTACTAAGCTAAATTAAAATAATTACAATCTATAATTATTATTACTATTATGTGCTAAGCTAAATACTTTGGTCGCAAAAGACTACAAAGCGACAGTTGTTATTGTAAACTACCCTCATTTTTATTAAGCAAAACATAACAGGCCCGGTACAAAGTATCAAAAACATCCGCAGATTTTCTCTAAGATTATGTCTATCATATTATGTAAGTATATCTTCCTCTTTCCTTATCATTCCTTATATGTATATTCCAATACAAGTTTTCAAAGTTACGACACGAAATTAATATTCCACCATTTTTTTTAATTTCTATCTATGCAGTTGATCTAAGTATGTAATTAAATTAATGGATTGTTAATCTTAGTCCAACGTGACTTATTATTATTAGTATTTAGACATCTAAATGCAAAATGTCGTAATGTAATTAAACAGAAAATTGGTAGGTAAGTACTATTTATTTGCAAAGTTTTTCAGCTACAATGCACATGCACATAGTCAAAGAAATTGTAAACAAGCCTAACTATTTAGTAACCTGTGACATAGGCTATAGATCTATACTTACCATTGAGTGCTGAAATACAAAAAAAAAATAGTATAAAGCTGGGGTGGTATGTCTAAATGAATGGCGCAATAAAAACAAAAACGGGCTTTTCAGTAAGATAGGCGCCTAAGCTAATCTTACTCGAGGTCTAACCACTCTCAACGACCAGATACTATCAGTTTGCCTTAGACATTACATTTCAATATAATTGCAAAATTCTAAAACCTCTCACGCCCCCTGCATACTGAGCCCACATTACTGTTAATTTCAAGTTCGAAACAAATGCAAAATACACCGTTACTACACGCGACCTTCAGGGTGTATCGCAGGACCGATCGAACAAGGTAGATTTTTAATTAATTTAATTGATTAGCGTTCTTTTGTAAATCTCAGCAGCTTAGTCATGCTATTTATATTTATTTGTGAATAGATAGGTTCCTATTTTTCAGCGCACTCGCTAACGACATCGACAGTTATTGAAATAATTATCAATTTAACTAGCTGACCCGACAGTAATTGTAATTTTTCCTGTCAAAAAAGTTACATTAGTACAAAAGGTAATGTGGTCGTGAAGCTTCTTCTAATTTTGTAATGTGTGCCGTGACTTTTTTATTTTTTTCTTTCATTAGAACCTTCACCTGACAGTAACAAACGCAACACTTTTTTTTTTGCAAAATTGGTCCATCCGTTCACGCGTGATGCCGTGACCAAGGGAAGTTGGGATTCATTTTTATATATAGATATTTACTACCTACTAAAAATTATGATTAAAGCTACATACTTCGTAGATTGTAAATAAAATTAAATGACAGTAATTGCCTCTTATCATTATAATTCTACTAGCTGAAGAGTAATTTCAGCGTGCAGGTGCGTTAATTTTCATGTGTGAACTTTTCAACTTATATTGTCAGGACACACATTGGGAAATCTACCAGTCCGATCAATGCTAGTCCACTATCAGGGACTTTTAAACATTCCGATGCTACTCACGCGCAGATGCGACGTCACCAATGTGCCGTAACCAAGCATTTTTTGAATCCATAATCTCATATTGGTAACGTTGACATTGACCGCGTCTGTATATATTATATATACTTACTACAATTGAATACCAAGTTAGTCTAGACTAAGCTGCTCTCAGTTATCTAGACTTATATACTACTTGATCCTTGTCTAATTCCCGTTATCCCACAACTCGAGTCATGCTGTTTGCGAGAGTCCGCTGGGGTGGGATGGTGAATGCCACGGACCACGAAGGGGGGGATTACTTTTGGGCACCATCCTGATGAAAGTTACGAAGGCATTCACCCCTTAAAAAAGGGATTTTGCGAAATAATGATCCCCGCAGTTTATGATTATCTTGATGCAGGGAATCGTATTTGCGGGTTAGGATCTACGAATACGTAATCATGACGCGTTGTTATGATAGTGCTTAGGCTGTTAGATGAGTGGTCGTTTTTAATTGTACGGATTGACTAAATTAGAAGATCACTAAACTTTCTTTTGAAAGCTATACCTAATACCAGCAGATATCTGATCATAATTTTTAAATATCAGTAATGATTGCGAATATTATGGAAAGCAATTCTACTATGAATAAGGTAAAAATAATTATAGATGAACTAGAATTCATTAAATAAGATTTTATTATATCATGCTCACTAACATAATTATTTGTAGTTACATCTGAAACTGTAGCGTATTTCAGCGAATCGTTATTTTAACCACTTTATTTATACATCTTAGTTTTTGCTCATGTTTTCCATCAGCCTAATGCCTATTGCGCTCGTACTGCTGAGATACAAGTTTTTGCGTAGCCAACTTTACTGAAAAGTGAATTTTGTATGTAAGATTACTCTAGCCGGATCCAGTAGATTGGTGATAACGTTGTGAATTTAGAGCTGAATCAGTTCCAAGTAGCAGGCTGGCGCTAGACAGTGCAGGACCCAACCTGCAGTGTCAATCCTGCACTGTCTCAGACCAGTCACGGTCTTTTGTGCCCAACCAAGACACTTTGGGTTGCCAGCGGAGTATATGTCTATACTAATATTAAGAGGAAACATTTGATTGGTGGTTTGTTTGTTTGAATTGAATAAACTCCGAAACTACTGAACCGATTTGAAAAATAGGTCACTGTTGGGAAACTACACTATCCCGCGGTGACATAGGCTACTTTTATCCCGTAAAAATTAATGGTTCCCGCGGGATAGTAGCGCCGGTGACACCGCAAGGCGCTTCTAGTAATAAATAAACTAAGAGTTCAATCCAAATCCAAGTGGACACATCGGATTACTGGCGTAGTTTATCCAGGATGCGATTTTCACACGACTCAGGCACTTGCGTCAGATTGTATTGTACATCTATTACATACGCTGTCTATGATAATTCGACCATTTCACACTTACATCACTGTAATTCAACATCAAAGTGCATTACAGAGAAAAAAAATTGCTGCATCGTGATTCCACAAATGGATATATCAAATAAATAGCTATTACCTCTCCAGCGCTAAACTACTGATGTAATGTGTGACATTCTAATGTTTAACGATTTAGTATAACTTTTATAGTGCAATAAAATAGTAATTTTAGTTGCTAACAGTGTTTAACGGTCGTTTGTAGATTAAATTAATAATTTCTACCGATATTCATGTTATAGGAACTCGTTTGAGTCCACTTCTCCTATAATACCAGTTAAAAATCACATTGTCCTCTGTCCAACTTTGTTATCAAACAAGCAGATCATTCAAGTAATGGCGAGCGCTATAAAAAAATGTATACCGGCCTGAACTTTGAATAGCAAAGTATTGCGCGAGGAATATCATAAGCGAAATTTTTCTACAGCTAAATTAATATAAAAGTTGCAATAAGAATTTACATAATATCGATGAATATTCAACACTGGTCATGTCGAATTAAGTTTAATGATAGCTTACAACATTATACCAAAGATTGTACCACATGTACATTGTACATACCTATTGCTTGTAATAGCTACTCTAAATTGATAGATGTTTGGCTACTGGAATTTAGAGTAATTGATATCAATATAATTTACACTTAAATCAAATAATACTGGCTATCATTTACTTTTGAATTCGTCTAATTACATAATTATACATTCTTGACAATTAATATTATACATAATATGAATATAATATTTCATATTTTAAACTATTAGATATAGTAAAATATATTGTAAGTAGGCAAGTAGTTATTTTCCAAGACAAAAGTTTCACGGTCAGAGAGAAGAATATAAACTTAAAATACGGCAGACTAAATTAATCATTTGAATAAATGCTTTGAACTTCTTGTCCTCATTCGAGGTCGAATCTCGCACAGGAAAAAGAAACATCTATTTTGGAACCGACCGAGGATATAGGATCCGAGGATAATTTGTTCGAGGATAATAGAAGGAAACGACTAAAAGCTTAAAACAATGTACCTATAATTATAATACAATATATATACCTACTTAGTAACGTACGTCTTGAAGTCATAGCCTGAGATGTTGGGATTTAAAATAATCCCCCAAGAGTTAACTGCGCCCTTGTAATGGTATTTATTTATCAACCATTGATAACCTTCAACTGTTTTTAATTGCAAATTTTCACATTTTGTCTGTAAATATCTGGATGACCTAGCTATGCTCGGTTTTTTTTTATTGTGTTTTTTGGAAATTATATTTAAGTACGAATTATTAATAAAATGATGAAATATGAATAATATTTTCGATCTTACCGATAGAATAATAAATAAATATGAACTGGTTATTTAAAGAAAAAAAAAATCATAAAAAAACACGAATAAAATGACATTTTCTAAAAATGATTCTTAGCTAGATCGATTTATCGCCTCCGAAATCCCCTATATACTGAATTTCATGAAAATCGTTGAAGCCGATTCCGAGTTTCCAATTACCTATATATATAATTATTATATATATTATTTATATAGGTATATACAAGAATTGCTCATTTAAAGATATATAAGATAACTGTAGGTGTAGGTTAGTCGTAAAATACGTAAAAACGTTTCTTTCAAACTTAGCATAAGAAAGAATTCATAATGATAGTCTTTTTAAATAAATTAGTATGTAAAAGAGCATAATAAAATTTAAGAAACATATAATTAAAATCTTGTAAAACGATTCTATTGTAAGCAGATACCTTAAATATTTATGAAATTTATATGCAAATGCGACCAAATATAATAGGATTTCGCAACAACATTAGCTTGGGCATCTATGATTGTGTAATGGTGTATAGTATGATGTATACAAGTGCGTTATTCTAGTAGTGGGTGTACTCTCTTGGAGGACCAGATCTTGACCCATGTTAACCTCTAGTCTTTGCATAATAATATAATATTTGTTGCCAAAGTTCACGAATTCTCTTTCTTAATATAAAAATATCATAAATGGTGGTATACGTATATCTATACTATTATATATTTCCAATGTCGTTTCTTGACCATCACAGTTCACATTCATAATCTTAAAATATCAGTGGGTAAGTAGGTATATACATCATATCATAACTTGCCTTAAAATTGTTAATGTTATTGATTATTAATTAATTCTGATGCAATAAATACCCATACCCCGCACATTGCAACATTACAGGAGGGCTTTTAGAACACGCGATACGATGAAGATACGACCATTACTCTTAGCACTGTGGATACGGCACGAAAGCAGTCGTGTGTCGTAGACCCTCTACGACACACTGCTAAAGTCAAAATATTTCACAAACGTGTACTACAACTACCGTAGATGTTTTCCAGCAGACTTTGCGGCTTATGAACGGCAGGAATCTAGAATTTTTTGCGACTACTGAATTTTAGAACACGCACACAACACCTAAGTATTAAAGTAGAATAGCAACTGACATTGATTTTGTCATTGAACACGGGATAGTTAACATGAATTCTGTTAGTTTGTATATCAAAGCTGATGCTAACGCTGTACGCGGTGCGAACGTAAATTCCCATGCCGATGCATACGGTGATAGCGACGCAGTCGTGACGTTGATGCTAATGCTGACATGGCAGTGAATTAAACCTACTCCTTCGTTTTTAAGGTAACGTATTTGGAAGCATACAACTTTTTTTAAATTTCTTTATAAGATAGCATATGACCACTATAATATCACCTGGTGTTAGTGACAATGTGGTAACCATGCTTACTTTATATGGGAAAAGTGTTAAAATCAATCCGACCGAACGAGCGACAAAGGTTGTCGATCGTTGGTCGGTCGTTACCTCAGTCGTACAGTATAAATATCATTAAGTAAATCGATTAGATACAACTCGTGCACTATGCTCGATGTGTACCTAAGTCACATACGGTGAGGTCACTGCTTTATTTATGTACAAGTGCGTACTTTACCTACTTTTAAGCTGCGATCGTACAAGAGAATGGTGAAGATATATTTTAAATTACTGTCTGAACGATTTCATGTCACAAAAATTTAGCTTGCTGGCTTCTGTACTTTAGCATCTACTAGCAGACACGGCCAGGCGTTGCTATGGCTAAGGTTTCTATTATTGCGACTATAAATCGAGATGTAAGCTATCCCATCGTTCAAGTTGGATGAAACTGCACACGGTGTGCAAATTTGATCAAAATATTATCTTACATGACGGATCAGGTAATGATGTGTACGAAGGTGATAAACGTGTTCAGCCTAGAAGGGACTGGTTCTCAAAGACCGCTGCTGAAAACCCACGATTTTGGCTACAGATTTTATACTTGAGATTTTATTTCTACATTTTCTACTTTTACTTCATTTTCCCCTTTTAATAACAATTAAATAACTACCTAATCGCTGGTACAACCACTGAAGCAGTGAGTCCACTGCAATACCAGTCAAGGTGTAGGTGCATTATACAAACCGTTTATGGGATCACAGGGAATTACGATAAAGCGCTACCTACTCGAGAAGACGCCTCTGGCAAGATGGTGATTTAATACATAGAAACTCGTACAAAATCGCTACTTTGACATTCCATCACGTATTCATCTGCATTGGCATCGAAAGACTCAGAACCGATGCTTCGGGCGATGCGGCCTCCACAGCATAGCACCTTTCATTTCAACGGCCTATCTAATCGCGTGCGAAACCACTCTGTACTAATACGGAGTGAATGCTCGTATATTTGTTTACTAATACCATTAGTAGTCGCACTATTGCATATTTGAATGCCAATAGGCCATTGAAACGAGCTAAGGGTAAAGTTTCAGTAGATTTGAGCGATTACGTTTCGTTATCGTGGCCACCTTAACACATAATAACAATTTTATTAGAAGGTACTTGTTATATTATACTAACTGTTTAATAGCCATGATTTTAGTCACGTTAGTATTATTTATAAATACTCATATTTCCAGGAAACTAGAGATTTTTCTTTAAACCTAAATAACTATTATATATCCATCTATGAAAAATAAAATAATAAAATGAATTGGTAGAGATAAACCACAAAAGAGTTCTCGAAAATGAGTTTTTTTTTATATCCAAGGTGACAGCCAGAAAATTAGCCGCGATTGCAAGCGGACAAAGGTCACTGATTCATGTGATGTGAAGAAAAATTGCCTACGTAGGTTCAGAACCGACAAGACCTGGGGGCTTAACATGACGTCTTATTGCGATCTAATTGAGGACCTTAACAGTATCGTTTCACTTTAAATAAAAGTAATACATGGCTTTAAATATCATTTAGGTAGGCGTCAATCCCTTTAGATTTAAAATCAACTTAAATTGAGCGTCAAGATGTCACAACAAGATGTCATGGTAAGAATAAGTACTTATTAAAAGTACTATTAGGTCATCAATTGGATTGCAATAAGACGTAATGGTAAGGCCCGATATGCCGAGTTCTGGCTGCATTGAAAAAAAAATTGCATTGTGATTCAACGCTGCAATGTAGCCAGCGTCCTGGACATCTCTTCGCCAATGTTTGTTAAAACGTATTTTATTACCAATGATTGTGTTTGTGTTTTATTTCCAATGATTGTCTAATTGTGCTCAGTTGTGTGGATAGAGGTGGAGGACACGTTTTGCACTGAATCGATAGAGAACGCTGACAGATGAACCAATGCCGAGGTTATACATAGATATTCTGTGCCATTACTTTAAACTGCTAAGACCGAAAGGAACAGTCTACAGTACTCTTCTTAACTGTAACCTGGTGAGCGCTATAACGCAAGTTATAGTGTCACTTAGAAATCTGGATTACAAAGTCTATCTAAGGTTAAATCAGTATATATTATTTGTCATACAAATACAACATTAAAACTGAAACTAAAACTAAGTAAACCTAATCTAGTAACCCGCTACCGATGGGCAACGTTCCCAAGATGCTGGCTGCATTGTCACTTTGTATGGCAACGCTCAATCTTTGTTTAAAATAAAGGCCAGGATTTAAAAACCATCTGTGCATTTTGTTTCCCTGCCTTGCTTCTGCCTCGATGGGTCTCGATCCACAGACTCATTCAAATTGTCATAACATTGCGGGTAGGTACGTTGGGTCACTATATTTCACATAACGTGATGTAACAGCACGTAAGAACAGCGAATGGCTTGGGAATCTTTAGATTATAATTTCTTAATGGTGACGGTGATGGCCTGACCATTTTACATAGGCTTTCCCTAAAAACGTTTCACACACTTGTGAAACGTTTTTAGGGAAAGCATTATATAGAATGGTGAACATGATTTATCAAAGGCAACTTCAATCGTCTCATAGCGTTGATGAAGAAGAGTTCCTATCACTAAACAGTCTTGGTGCAGTGCAATGAATCTAATTCTGTAGCATCGTGTTGCAAAGCACATAAAAATATAAGCTACCTACCACTCGGCCATTGTTTTTGCTACTGGCGTAGATACTAAATTTGATTTATACCATCAATAGATTTCAAGTATAATATTTTCTATTACGTTGATGTCTGCGTAAATGGCAAGAAGTTGCCAATAGTTGTACCTTCGATATCAAAATGTATGTATAAAACCATAAATTGAGACAGTGACGCCACAGTGGATGCCACAACCTTTGCACTATACTTTCCAATGACCCCTCTGTAAGTCGCCCCGTAGTGTTGTGGTTAAATACTGAGAGTAATGGCGATTATATTGTTTCATACTTAGGTCACTGCCTCAGCCACCTTTCTTTTTCATTGAGTGGAGATGAATAGAAGTTATTAAACTTTCGCGAATAGAAAACTATACTATAGTGTATCCCGTGGAAGTATTACCATACGTACTTACTACATTAGTTGCACTGGATTATTGTCGGTCGACGTAACATTAATGCTGGACATTGTATGTCCGAATTTTATAAACTGTTGTGACTGTAACTTACTTAATCTACCATCTTTGTACTTTTTAACTATTTCTAAAAACAAGAATATAAAAAAAATAGATTTTGATTCTGATTCTTTGTGGAGTATTAAAACTGCTAAAACGTATCGACAACTTCCGGGTGTTTTTTTAAATCCGGGCACAACACTAATCTAGTATGTAACTTATTGTCGATGATTAGATTATGATTATGTCGCCGTTGCGGTCCCTGTAACTCGCTATGTAATAAACTGAGTATGAACCCAATTAGTTTGTTTCTTAGCTGTGCGCCTGCGCATGTTTCCGTGTATATGTATGATTTAGGAGTTCTGAAGTAGGCAGTCCATCCTGAGTATATGAAATATGACAATAAAATCATGGTTTATTAAGTAAGACGTTATTATTATATTTATGCGATTTTATCACCGACCGCGCTTCCGCAATCAGACTGTTCCAGAAAATCGCCCACTTACGATTGCGTAGTTACTCACTCTACATAACGTTACTATCCATTACAAACAGACCGATGCATCAGCTGATTGAGAAACGTAACGAGCAAACCCATCTGCAACTTGCTTGTAGCAATGCCACTTACAGTCTCCGTTTTCATATTTAATGTCTACATTCTCTGTTTTTTTTTGCAACAGGAAGTAGGTACTTGAATGTTGCAAACGCTGTGACTGTTAGTGGTTGAGGTTGTGTTTTGGCCGGATAGACGGATATTATGTTTTGCCGGTTAGGATGAAACGTAATTTCTGAAAATAGTGAAATGATGTTTCGTTTTAGCGTGCCAGATGGAAAGGATATCGTCTAGATAACACTCCTAAAGCTTGGAACAAGTAAAATATTGATTTAAGTTCTTCGTCCGAGTTATAATACCTCTATTCTGGATTTGGAGTATTGGTGCTTCATAATATTTACATTATAAACACACTCTAAAACTACGGCAACTAAGCTGCTGGTAATCACAAGTTGTATACAACTGTTATAAAGTTATGAATGAAATTGCTAAAAAAAAGTTGTTGTTAGATTCAGGTCTTCATTGCAATATAAATCGGAGATATCCAGTTTTTGAACTCACAATTAGCAAAAAAAAAACTGGTATTTTAGAGAGTTGTTTATGTTTTTTAAATGTAGCAAATTGTCCGGATCCCCTTGTGGCCGGACAAATACTTAACTCTAGTCCATTTTAATTTCATAGGCCAATTTTGTCGATATGGCGAAAGTGTTGATGGTACAGTATTCGTGTCTATTGACGATTTATAGGTTATACTTGTTACAAACCAGCGAAAGTTATCGCGGAAGATTAAAAAAATGTACCAATATCTACTATAGGTTGGTGTTACTTATTAGATATCTGTGATTGAAGATTAATTTTACTACCACTATTAGTGGAGTGTAGTAAAGCGCAATTCATTTATTTGAAACGAAACAGGACTTCGAGTATTTCTGGGGGCACGGCAGTGCTCCCGCCAAGTCGAACAAAATATAAAATAACAGTTAAAATAACGAAAACAATTTTTTTAAGGGGCTTTATATACGTTTGTTTTGGAATTTCTGATAGTCAATTAACATACATCTGCTCAAACTAAAGTAAACTAGCACTCAAATATTTCCAGAGAAACTTCCCAAAAAGCCATAACATAGCATCGCGCTTGCTTAGAAAACTGATTAGTATGTGAAAATATTTAGAGATGCACGAAACGTGATGCACAATAAGGAAACGTACCTACTTTCTCACTTGACCGCAGAATCCTTTAAACGATAGTGTCCAATTGGTGAGCTGATAGCGATTCCACATACCGCCATAGAAACTAAGTAGTTCACAGTGGGAGTTGTGACAAACTGCTTGCGCATACGCACCTTACATACTACGTCTCATATGTAAGATCAAAGGTTTAGGTTAAACTGAGTGTGTCCTGATACTTACGAGTACGATATAATATATGATATTATGATCATCATATCTCACCTCTAGCTATTATTATACAAAAATGTATAGAACACAGACAAGGTAAAGGATATCTACCAGGCAACCTTTGGATGGACATTGAACAAGATAGTCAGCAGAAATAGGGTCATCAAGCCTTATCAACGCCATCTTTTGTTTGATATTTTTATTTATTTAAATAAATGTAAATAACTATTTGAGGTGGTTTTTAAATATAGGTTCGCCGTAAAATAATAATATTCCCAACCATTTGATTTAATATTACAACATTAGCCTATGCCTTGGGCCGTTGGTGAAATATCGTATATTTGCGTAATTGACACGGAAGCTACGCGTGTGACTGACATAATGATTTGCATTGCGATACTCGCACAAACACCTAGGTACCTATCATTGGAACATCTAATTATTGCACAATCATAGCATTTCTAAACGTATTAGCATACCTCAACTTGGAGAAAGAGGATATTTTGGTCACAGTGTTATTAATTGGTGGCACGCAAAAAAAGTGCAAATCCAAAGGGGTCACAAAAGTCCAACCGTAGCAAAGTCAGTATTTAATTTGCACCCGTTGAAGTCTTTCGTTAGATTTAATTTTGTATACAGAATAGAGTTCAACGCGCGCCCTTGTAACTGTGTATGTTTCTTAGTAATATAACCAAATTAATAATACAAATTGCGCGCGATGTTTACGTGGAAAATAATATCGTGTGATTTTACACAGTGTAAAGAAACCACAGGCTTCGGTATCGTAGTCGGCGCCAATATCAGCGTTGGCATCTGCATCAGCGAAGACGTCGATTCATAATATCTGTGTCGGCGTCGGCATCGGCGTTGGTGTAGCGTTTGTGACGGCATTGCGATCGCCGTCGGCGTCTACGTCACAGTCAGTGTCGGCATCATCGTCATTAGTGACATAAACGTCGTTATCGGTGGTCTCGCTGTTATCGTCGTCGGTATTGGCGTCTGCTTCGGCTTTGGTGTCGGCGTTGACTGTGTCGGCGTCGGCGTCTTCGTTAGCTCGAGCGTCGTTTCGGTGTGTGGAGTAAATACCAATTCATTTTATTTCACCTTCTTTGAACCGTAAACATAAACACTAAGTATATTGGCTTACAGTTTTATTGGAACCCCTATACAATACATACTAGGAAAACACATAACAATAATATGTGAACAACGGGTAGGTACTAAGTTATTATATACGAGTACATTATCGCATCACAGTTATTATGTCCTAGTATTTAACTCAGCAGCTAGCAATGACCTTTTCGTTTATCCTACTGCATAAGACCTCGTCAGATAAGAAGGCCATGATTAAAATAGTTTATTAGGATTTAAATAATACAATTTTGTAAATAGAAGTAGTAAAAATCAAATACTATTAATATATTCCCTGGAAAACCCTCCTATAACCAGGGTTTATAATTTTTCCAGATAAAAAAATGCTTCATAACCTACGAATAAGTTATAAGTCTTCGTAGTTCATAACACATAGTTTTGGTTAAAACTAAAACAGAGACGAAAGGTCGATCTCTACATAACGAATATACCTAATTGAAAACCACACACTTTTATTACACACCTCACACACATGTACATTGTACATTGTACAGTCATAAATACAACACTGCAAGCTGTGATTCTTCCAAAGTTGTAATAAATTCTAGTATTTAAAAATAAAAATACTAAAATTCAAGTTATCAAAGGCCAAGTGTCGAATGATAATATGTGTGACAAGTCCCAGGCACTTACAGGTATATTTTTGTTGCATTGTCTTTTAAACATTTTATGGTATTTGTGTTACAATGATATTCTATACTTACTCTAAGTACGATCCCAATCCTCTTCTCTACTAATTCTAACAACCTTCTTCGTCTCGCGCCACAGCCTCTCAGTTAGAACAGTATCATTTGCGTACCACGAACTAAAAAACTCCTTGCAGTCTCTAAAATGTTTTCCACTATCGTTCGCGACCCTGGGATCTACTGCCAAGAACACCGGCATCGTAGCAACCCTGTCCAAAGGCCTCCCAAATATAAGCAAAGCACCGTTGAGAGCTAGCTTTGTCAATTCACTGTCAAAATTTCTGAAGAACTCCGATTTACCCAAACCAGGGTCCATGCTGTAAATATTTACTCCGGTATCTTTCACTATCTTATCCATTTGAACAGTAAACAACACCTCCGCTAACTTAGCGTTGCAATAGTATCCGAAACTGGAGTATCTGTTGACGTCGTTCCAATGATCGAAGTCTAGAGTACCCAGTATTAGCCCCAGAGAGGATACGTTCACAACCCTAGACGGGGCTGATGTCTTTAGCAGTGGAAACAAAAGGTATGTCAAAAGGAATGTTCCGAAGTAATTGACTTGCATCATCGTATGGAGACCGTCTTCGGTGAGTTTGTCTTGCAATCCTATGGCACCAATATTGTTGATCAAGATGTCCAGTCTCGGTTCTGTTCTGATCACATCTGAAGCGAAATTTCTGACCGATGTTAGAGATACGAAGTCCATCTGCCTCGTCACGACATCGCCTCGTCCTGACGCTTTGGCAATTTGGTTCCTTGCGTTTTCTAGTTTGGTCGGACTTCGACTTGCGATTATCACTCTGGCTCCGCGTTTCGCGAGATTTTTGGCGACTTCTAATCCCGTTCCCGAGGTGGCTCCCGTCACGATCGCCACTTTTCCGTCGAGTTGGACGTTTGTGTCGCACTCGGAGAATTCGTCCGTCGCCATTTTGCAGTAGTGTGTATAGCGCAGTGGAAGTGGGTTAACTAAAACCGGTATATACTCGTATATTGCCATGATCTTAATCCTTTGACAAGGTTTACTAACGAAGTAACGGAAGGTTATGCCGATTTATGAGGCATAATATTCAAACTAAGATTCATTAAACATGGTCAAACTGCTTTTGACCATGATAAAAGCTAACCAGACTTTTATAAATATCATTTTATCAATGTCAAAAGCAGATAACTAATCTAAATAATTTTTCCCAAAACTTATGTAAATATTACAGGATTAGTAAAAAAATCCGATACCTCCTGGTTTTGTTAGGCATATTTTTGCGCTGGCTTTCATTTTTACTTTTAGGGTTGATAGTAAGCAATCCTTGGTACTTAAATACTATCCAATGACGCACTACCGCCAACAAGTTTTTTCAGCTTAATTTTCTAGAGCCAAGGAACGCAAGCTAAAAAACGCTGTTCTCGTTATTAATAAAAACAACTGGAGATAAATTTGACTGAAATCGGGTGCCATTGTCTCACCATCATAATGGCAGATGATGATACTGACGATAAACACTCAATTCCATCCTCATATTTTTTCGCACACCAATTAATAATTATCCTCAATTACCAACTTGCATCACTAACCACCCAGTTTTTAATTACCAAAACATGGCTTATCTTAATCGTTGCGTAGACATAGTTAAGATGTTAAATATGCGTTGGCTAACGTCCCAAGAACAAGTGACAATGGGTGTGAAGCAGGCCGTGCGAGGCGGTATTCGGGTCAGCGAGTAATTATTGACTAAGTGAAGCGAAGCGAATCTAAATTAACTTGGACGAATCAGTGCATGTTTGTCCAACAATTATTATACTCATACAGTTTGTTATTGTTGATTCGATTTTCATGATTTAGATTTTTGTAACAACAATACATTTTGCGTCTTTTTACCTCTTGTCTGCGCCAAGCGGTGGTAGCGACGACGACGACGACGACGACGACGACGACGAGGACGACGACGACGACGACGACGACGACGACGACGACGACGACGACGACGACGACGACGACGACGACGACGACGACGACGACGACGACGACGACGACGACGACGACGACGACGACGACGACGACGACGACGACGACGATGGTGGTGGCGACGGTGGCGACGGTGGCGACGGTGGCGATGGTGGTGATGGTGATGGTGATGGTGATTATTATTGGATGGTGTGTTAGCTTTTAGAGTTAATAGTTTTATGTCAAAGTGCTTTCAAACTTCAAAGTAGGAGTAGGAATAATATTTTTTTCACGCCTCATGCTCTAAAAAGGTGTCAGATTAGCTCAGCTTACCGGTAGCAAACCAGGTTGTTGGGCACTAGTGAGTGAAATTAGTTTTTTTTTTAATTTGTACTCGCTATTATCAACCGGCTGAAGATTCGACTTTGACTTTTCCATTTTGACATAATTACTTTAAAAAAAAAAAGAGTATCTTAGTGTACAAACCGTGGGAAGCCTTAACAGTTTACTTTTTTAAATGAAAGTGTAATTCTCGTCCACTTTTTTGGCGATCATAGGATGTATGCTATGTGTAAGTGTGCGTTTGCGAGCGTTAGATAATTTTAAAAAGTTTGTAATTGCCGCCTATAAACTGTAGGCGTGTGTAGAACTTTGACAACAGTGCAAATTGGTTTTAAAAGATTGAATTTGATTATTTATTTATTTGAAAGTGAACGTGACTATTTGTGAAATATTCTTAGCTTTTTTTAATTGTATACCTACTTATTATTCTATCTGCTATGATTATGATTATATGTGCCACACTAACATCGAGTAATGTATGAGTCGTTTTCTGCCCTTGTAAAACAAACTACTATACAAGAGTCCGCCTGAGGAAATAAATGGGTGGGTATACGTATATAGTATATTAATCTGTAGCGCCGCTGATCCGCTTATTAATTGGTGTGCAAAGATCCTGATCCAGTTCTAGGATAAGCCCTAATATTTTATGAACATCTTGCTGTAAATACATATTTTCAGGCTGATGAGCGCCGTGCCTGGCAGTGCAGTGCCGTGCTTAAATATAATATTTAAACTTTTCCAAGACTTTGCTATCATTCCGCCAGGCGTTTACTGATGGCAAGCAAGGGCAACCATACCATTCACCGTAAAATGTCCCCTGGCCGTACACCGTAGGCAATACTGCCAATTTCCAAGGAAGTTAAGGACAAGTTATGGTGAACGATCAGGGGGCTTACCATGAGGACTTGTTCTATCTCTGAAGGGATTTATCACTATCCAGTCACACTTATTCATGAAGCTTTACTTTATTTCAGGTATTAAGATTCAAGTAAGAAGACGTCATGGCATGCCTAGGAGATGGCGGAATAAGGTGGACACCTATTGGAGGAATTGGCCGCAGAGATCTTTGAATCGAGAGGAGTTAAGTAGAAGGGTAGGGAATCCTTTTTCCGGCAGTGGAAATACCATGCTTAACTATAAAAAATATTATAAATAATATGTTATGGTAAGTAACCTTATAAACCTACCCTCAGAGAAAAAAATATTAGGGCAGGTACCCTACTTTTTTCTCGATAAATTACCGTTCCTACGTAAACATCACCGCAACGTGCAGGCATCCGGCAGCCATTTAATTTTTATCAGTACCTTAGCATTCAAGAGCAATAAACCTGAACGACCTTGTACTTGAGTGTGGCTCCACCGGTTTGGCAGTTTATTTCTTGTTGTTTAAATTGACAGGACGATGTTTGTGAATTGATTTTTTTTTAATCCACAAGGAAATTCTCTTATATCGTTCGTAATAATTGTTGTATGAAATGTGATATTCAGTTTGACAGTTCTGCTGTCACATATACATTCCACTAATTTGATTTATTCGTTTCATTCACTTATTCATATCAATCAACGGTGCCGACACTCACTGACGTCACGACGCTGACGCTTACCCTGATGACGCTATTTACGCTGACACCAAAGCCGCCGACGCTCACGATGTTGACGCCGACGATGCTAATGCTGACACTGACGCCACTGACTCCGACGCCAAACTTGACGCCAACGTAAATAACGACGCCGACCTGCCTGAATGACGATGACATCGCTAACGACGCTGGCGCTGGCAATAAAGACGCCGACGCTATCAACGCCGACGCTGACATTGCTAGCCCTCGCGTCGCCAGCCGTAATGCCACCGATGCTGACAATGCAAGCGATGACGACACCAACGCTGATGAAAATCCACCGGAAAAGTTTTCGGTATAATTTAGCGGTCCAAATCTTCCAAGTCCAAGTCACGTGGGTATACCCGGTGGTACCCAAGCGAAGTCAAGGCAGATCACTAGTTTTCGTTTATTTTTCATTACCCGACTGTCGGAGTAGCTGGTAATGTTTTTCGAAGCTATTGTTGTCTGATGGACCTTAATTAAGATTTGATTGACGTAAATCGTTGTGATCTTTGGACTACCGATATGTAATTTTATAGACTGAGTCATATCAGTCTTCGTGGAAAAACCAAGGTGGAAAATTTTAACACCAATAATATTTAGATACAGATTATATAAATTACCTAAGTCTATTTACATTCGCTATCCTACTTCCTACTTATTACAAGAAATGCGATAGTTGAATATTGTGAATCCAAAATGTCTCTTTAGATTTTGGATTTTAGGTTCTTTAAAATTTAATGACATTGGCACAAAAATATGACTTATTTGGGTTTGTACGGTACTTTTTATTGGAAAAATCTACCTCCAAAACGGTAAAATAAACTTTAGCAGAAACTAGAAAATCACGGATGTAAATGCAAGGTGTAGTCTATTAACAAAGACTGAGATATTTTAGGCTTGACAAAAAGTTAGCTGTAAATTGTAATAAAATAGAAACTGGTTTTACGAAGTTCATTGACACTCATGTTCTACTAAGAAAAGATATTAGTACCTAAGTAGCTTTTGATATAGGCAAATAAATAAATATGCGTAAGTACATACATCATAAACATCGCAAAAAATAATTAGACCACACGAAACAAAATTAGACAACACAAACTATAATATATTATGTACAAGTTCGAGTAGGTTTCACAGACCTACATGGTTTTTAAACATCTCAAATTGTTTTATCTTGCTTCTCTATCCTTTCCCAGTCTTCTTCTGCCGTGATCTTCACCAAAGTCTTCGCTTCGTTCCACAACCTCGTTGTCAACTTCACATCATTGGCAGACCAATGGTTCAACCAGGTCCTACAGAACTTGTAATGTATCCCACTGACCCCTTCCAACTCCGGGGCTGAAGCCAAAAACGCCACTTCCTTCCCAACGTCCTCTTTCCTTTGCCCCACGATGTTCACAAAGAACTGAGTCACATCTTTAATGACCCCATCAATGTTGGTGAATATGTCCGTGTCACGGACTAAGAACGGATCGTAACTGTTTGCTGACACCCCGCTCCCTTTCAGTCGTCTATCAAGCTCTACCGTATACAAAGCCATAGCCAGCTTCGAATTGGCCAGTGAAGCTATCGCGGAATACCGTCCTATGTCGTTCCACTTGTCAAAATCTATTTGTCCGATGTACATTGACGCCGCTGACCCGTTGACGATCCGGCTCGGCGCTGAAGACTTCAGCAAAGGCAGCAACAGATACGTAAGCAGGAAAGTGCCGAAGAAATTAACTTGCATTGTCAAATTCAAGTCGTCGGCTGTTAGTTTGTCCGGCAAGGCCACCGCTCCCGCATTGTTTATCAAAATGTCTAATCTGCTCTCTTCCGTTATTTCCCGAGCGAAGCTTCTCACTGATTTTAAAGAGCCAAGGTCGAGGACTTTGTATGTGATGCGAGGGTTCCCCGTCGCATCTTCGATCAGGTTCCTTGCGATCTTCAGTTTCGTTTCGTTGCGGCTTGCGATTATCACCTTAGCGCCACGGTACGCTAAGTCTTTCGCCACTTCGAGGCCTATTCCCGAACTGCCACCGGTGACGATAGCTGTTTTGCCGTCTAACTTCGCGTTTGATTCGCACATCTCTAAAATACAACAATATCAGAGCGAGCCCATAGGAAGACTGATTTTATAAGAGGAAAATCAAAATCCTTAATTCAAGCATGTATTAATATTGTTTTGTCTCAAGGCAAAAAGGGTATGTTGACTCACAATGAATTCTGACGTCTGCGTTGTATTTCCGCATGGCATGACAGCAATAACTGAGCTCCCTCAACCATGGAGTCGTCACCAATATGGCATGTTTTGAGTGAGAAGAGCTCGTTTATGCTAATTTTATTCTAATCATCAGTATCAAATAACAGTTTATAGTCATTCTATAAGATGGAATCTCACCTGACCACAAACCTCACCTAAATATTATGATTCAAATCACCCTAGTTTTTTTGCACTACATCACGCCATAATAAAATTTACTGGCAGATGAAATAAAACACAACATTATTATTTTTATATACTTAGTGGTTTGTTGTTCAGAAATTGTAGCTTAGCCTGATCGATGCAACGCTATACCAAATTCTGGTGTTTATTTGGCACTACATTACCTATGCAAAATGCCGAAAGCATGTGTTGGGTAAATGCTTCCGTCTGTTAGTGAGTATAAACACGATGGGCTACCCATCCAATGAATCATGATTCATTCTATAATGGTTAAGCTTGTCTAACTATTGTAACGTAGATAGTTGTACCTACTAGTTAGAAATAAAAATATTTGCCAGTTGAAAAAAACACAAAACTCCACACTTTATATATGATTTGATTTAAATATTTTAAAAATATTATTTTTTAATCTTTTAGGTAGGTACTTATAAATACGTAGTAATTATACCTACCTACAAAACTCAAATATGAGGCGGTTTTTGCAAGTGTTGCTTTTTACAATCAACATTCTTCATTAGCCTTGGGAATTACGGTTCTATAAATAATGAAAAACATTTCGCATTATGACTAAATTTATTGAGTACCTACTTTTGTATGGCAAACTGTTTGATAGCTCCTAAGCACTAAAAAGTTAAGGAGCGGTGTATTGTAGTAGGTACTTTAATCTATGTCTATGTCTTCGACGTAGCAAATTACAACGTTATTAAATAGGGATACCCATTCTTGTACGGCTTTACCTCCCAGTCCTCATCAGGTGTGATCTTGACGATTTTCTTCGCTTCTCTCCAAAGCTTCTTCCTTAGCTTCAGGTCTTTCGCCAGCGGGTGATTTGGCCATTTGGCGCAGAAGTTATAATGCGCCCCACTCACACCTTCTAGCTCTGGAGCTGATGCGTAGTATGCGATCTCCTGGCCGACTTCCTTCCGAGGCAGTCCGATGATGTTCAATAGAAACCTCGTGGCATTCTGAATATCCTCAGGGAAGTAATTGAATATGTCCGTGTCTTTGACGAAAAATGGGTCGAAGCTGTTGGCTGAGACTCCCGTACCCTTCAGGCGGCGGTCCCATTCGGTCGTGATCAGAGCCACCGCAAGCTTTGCATTCCCTGATGCTGACACAAAAGAATACTTACCAAGGTCGTTCCAATGGTCGAAGTCGATGTTTCCAAAGTGCATCGTGATGGCGGAGCTGTTAATAATGCGGCTCGGTGCTGACGATTTTAGCAGAGGAAGAAGGAGATAGGTGAGCAGAAAAGCCCCGAAGAAGTTGACTTGCATCATCAGACTCAACCCCTCCTCCGTGTGTCTGTCGGGAAGCC
Organism: Hylaea fasciaria; assembly: GCA_905147375.1. Lineage (NCBI taxonomy): Eukaryota > Metazoa > Arthropoda > Insecta > Lepidoptera > Geometridae > Hylaea > Hylaea fasciaria. Next base: position 10,216,795 of record LR990208.1, on the reverse strand, counting down.
CGATTCCGCCCGCAGTGTTGATCAGCATATCAAGCCTGTGTTCGCGTCCAATCTCACCGGCGAACTGTCTAATCGATTGGAAGGATTCCAAGTCCAGGGTTTTGAAGTCGACGTTGTAATTGCCGGTGCTGGATCGGATGTTATCACGAGCCAGTCTCAATTTGGTCGCATTCCTGCTGGCGATGATGACTCTGGCGCCTCGACTGGCTAGGTCTTTTGCAGCTTCATACCCCATGCCTGATCCTCCGCCGGTCAGCACGGCCACTTTTCCGTCCAGTCGCGCTCTCGACTTGCACATTTTAGAATACTATCCTCGATGAAATCAGACGCCGTACTGGATGCTTCTTAGATTTGCGATACTTAATGAATACCACTCACGAGATCTTATTTTTAACTGGACTTGTACTGTTGCTTATGCTGTGACTAGAGGCATATTTATGCATTTTAAAAGCTCTACTTTGCTTTCAAGTTACTATTGGTTTGCACTCGTTTTGAACCTGGCTCGAAGTTACTGTCGAGCCTTCTCATGCAAAGCATTGCCTAATTATGTACGTCGCATCTTCAGACGGGAGAGAAAATGTCCATGATCGAGAAACTGAAGTAGGATAGGACGACAGTACAGTAACGCAGCCATGACTTTGGGTTTGACCAGCTATGACATTTGCAAACTCATTAAGAATACAATTAAATACAAAAATAAATTAAGTTCTTACCACATAATTATTTGGTGCTCTCGGCCTCATTCAAAATCATTAAAAACACAGCATAGGGCGTTGTATCCTCATATTATTTTTGTGATCACTAATAAGAATAAAATTAAATGTACAATTGAATTGTGCAATTTGTTATTCACTTATATTTACTATTTTGTTTCAGTTATCTACATGATAATAAATACTTAGTAAAAATGAAAAATAAAATATTAAAAAACAATACTACGTAGCCTGTGTTGAATTAAACTTGTATTTTTACGTATAATCTATTCATTAAACCAATAAAACACAATGACGTTTTCTGGCCGTTTCCATGTTTTTCGGTTGGCCCAGTGCTAAAGTCGAGTGTCGCCCACCATTGACCGTCATGGCGTTGAACGTGTTAAGTTAAGCATTATTAAGTTAGTTCGTACCTACAGTAATACATTGTCAGACACCATTTGAATAATTGGTGTTTACAATTAGTTTCAATAAGATTATTACACAAATAAAACACCACTATCATTTCTTTATCTATATCTTGTAAATGGTCGTTTACGACTGTGAATAGCACTTTATCTGTTATGTAGTTGGTAAGTATACAATAATTATTCTTAATTTAACTTTTTTTTTTTAATGTAAACTTTATTTCGTCATTGTGGTTTGTACATTTATTAAATATAAATAAAATAAAATAAACTAAAACTAGCTTAAACTAAACCTTACAAATATAACAAAAGAGGGTGTCCATGTGGCATAGTACCAAGAACACTGGCTGCATTACCTCGCTGAATAGCAATGGCTATTCTCTGTGCGAGATAAGAGCCAGCCCTCTTGTCACCAGCGGCGTCGACCTTATTTAACTTATTCTTATAACAATTACAATATTATTTTATACGGCTGGTCAGAGTACCCGTGCTTGTCGCGCAGCTTAGCCTCCCAGTCCTCTTCAGGCGTGATCCTAACTAGCCTCTTTGCTTCTCTCCACAACTTCTTTCTAAGCTTCAAGTTGTTCACCAGGCTGTGGGGCGGCCACTTGGCACATAGCTTATAATGCGCCCCACTCACACCTTCCAACTCTGCCGCTGACGCGTAGTAAGCTATCTGCTGACCGACGTCCCGCCGCGGCTGACCGAAGATCTCCAAAAACAGTGCCGTATTATTCCGGATATCTTCGGACATGTACCTGGATATGTCCGTGTCTTTCACGAACAACGGGTCGAAGCTGTTCGCCGCCACTCCCGTCCCTTTCAGGCGACGGTCCCATTCGGCTGTTATCAATGCCACTGCTAACTTCGCGTTGCCCGATGCGGTAAAGATAGAATACTTGCCTAGGTCGTTCCAGTGGTCGAAGTCGATACGGCCGAAGTACATGCTGACGGCGGAGCTGTTGATAATGCGGCTCGGTGCTGAAGATTTAAGCAGCGGTAGAAGGAGATAGGTGAGCAGGAAAGCTCCGAAGAAGTTGACCTGCATCATCAGACTCAGACCGTCTTCAGTGTGTCTGTCGGGAAGACCGAGTCCGCCCGCGTTGTTGATCAACATATCCAGCCTGTGTTCGTGTTCGATCTCGTGGGAAAACTGTCTCACTGACTGGAACGACTCCAAGTTCAAGACTCGGAAGTCCACGTTGTGGTTGCCGGTGCTCGATCGGATGTCATCGCGAGCTATTCTCAGTTTGGTCGCGTTCCTGCTGGCGATGATGACTCTGGCTCCTCGACTGGCGAGGTCTTTCGCAGCTTCATACCCCATACCTGATCCTCCGCCGGTCACCACGGCCACTTTGCCTTCCAGTCGTTTTTTGGACTTGCACATTTTAGAATACTACCTTCGATGAAATCAGACCCCGTACTAGATGTATTGGAATAAATTACGGTACTTAATATAAACACCACTCATGTGGTCTTATTTTTAACTGGACTTGTACCTACTGTTGGTTATTCTGTGATTGGTGGCATTTATTACAAGTTCATTGCTCCTAGTTTTACTAAGGATTTGCTCTCAATCTCGAGATACTATCGAGGTACTCATAGTAGCCGGTGACGCGTCCATGACTTTGGATTTGACCAGCTATGGTATTTGCAACTCGAATCACAATAAAAGTAGGACATTGAAATGTCCCAATTGCTGGCTGCTGCGTTTAACAAACTGGTTTGTATGATCGTGTTTTACCTGGAAAATATTATTATGTACCTATTACCTACTTAGTTTAGTAAAACTTATTCGTTCACCACCGCCTCTGCGGACTATTGGGTGGCTTAGTTTGTGCACCTATTCTTTTATGCCTTGAGATACAAACTTCTGTGATAGGATGAACCTAAAAACATTAGGTAGGTATGATCTAATTTTCGATCTCCTACAGTATTCTGTGGCTCTTATCGCTTTATTTCTTCTGAAATGCATTTTGTATCTATATTGATGATATTTTCAAATTAAATCCAATATTTTGATGCAAAATATGATAAACATATCAAATACTAGCAGACACGGCCACGCGTTGCTGTGGCTAAGGTTTTTATTATTGCGACTATAAATTGAGATGTAAGCTATCCTAACTTTTAAGTTAGATCAAACTGCACACGGTGTGTAAATTTGATTGAAATCGGTAGTTTAGGAGTCCATCGCGGACAAACAACGTGATGCGTAATTTTTGTGTTCAGTAGGTACTCCATGCCATTATTGCGTAGGTATACCTACCTCGCCTTCAGTAAGTACAACGGTTGTGGGGCGACAGCCGAGGCGCTACATCACAATAATGTATACAGTATACAATGATTACATGTATAATCAGTATACCTACATAATATTATTTGTAAAAAAAAACACTAACGAGCCTACAATTTTAATGCAACGCGATACAAATCTAAATAATTTGGAATAATGATGACTAATCGTTAACATTGATGACAAAATAATGTAGCCGCAGCTTTATTTCTCAATTGAATTCTAAAAGGACAACAGAATACAATAATTATATCTGGAAAACATTAAAATATCATTATGATGAACTAGGTGCGATTGAAATATTTCACCAACAGTTCATGCGGCCTGGTAAACTTTGACACTAGAGGATATACGACAAACAACTCCATACGACAAACAACACCAACAATAGTTCATGGTTCTGTCACCATGATAAAGAGGATATTCGTGTTTTACATTGTATTACTTGTTGTAGTATGCTGGGGCGCGGTAAGTTTTAAATTTATATACCTAGATAGACTAGCGCTCCCGACATACTTAATATTATATACGTTGTCGATCCAGCTGTAGATAAATAACTTAAATAAGCGCCATCTACCGGGCTGATTTGTGAATCTAAACCATCCAGGGTGCCACCCAAACGCATACAAAAATAGTTATTCAAATCGGTCCTGCCGTTTAGGAGTTCAGTGACATAATTATTATACACGTACAGTAGAAATATACATACTATATATTTTTATAAAGATAGATAACTCGCTTTATTGACACCAAAATGTATCGAGAGGATAAACAGGTACTCATGAGATATACCTAGGTACTCTGTTTTGTAGTTATAGGTAGAGCTAAAAAAAGTAGAGATGGGCAAAGAAGTCAGTTTATCGCGATAAGTTACAGCACGGTGCGTTGATTAATGCTTTTGATAAAGTTAAAATATCATAAAAAATATGGTTTTCTTTTTGATGATTCGTCAAAAATATGGTAGGTACCTAATTCTTTTTGATGATTATCGTCAGCTTATAAATTGTTTTTTTTTCAGGAATTCCGCCAAGAACGTGGCAGGATAAATTACGCTAATCCGAAATATATACAGAATGTGACCATAATCACTCGCCGTATGAGCCGCCGGGAGCCGTACCGGACCAACCTCACGGGGACGACGCTCATGCCTTACGGGAACAACGTGACAGTGAGTACGCTAGACCACTACTGTGATTAGAATACATGGGTACTGTGACTATATTCAAACGCCGTATGAGATGCCGGGAGCCGTACCGGACCCAACTCACGGGGACGACGCTCATGCCTTACGGGAACAACGTGACAGTGAGTACGCTAGACCACTACTGTGATTAGAATACATGGGTACTGTGACTATATTCAAACGCCGTATGAGATGCCGGGAGCCGTACCGGACCAACCTCACGGGGACGACGCTCATGCCTTACGGGAACAACGTGACAGTGAGTACGCTAGACCACTACTGTGATTAGAATACATGGGGACTGTGACTATATTCAAACGCCGTATGAGATGCCGGGAGCCGTACCGGACCAACCTCACGGGGACGACGCTCATGCCTTACGGGAACAACGTGACAGTGAGTACACTAGACCACTACTGTCATTAGAATACATGGGTACTGTGACTACTTATATTCAAACGCCGTATGAGATGCCGTCAGCCGTACCGGACCAACCTCACGAGGACGACGCTCATTCCTTACGGGAACAACGTGACAGTGAGTACAGACCACTACTGTCATTAGAATACAGGGGGACTGTGACTATATTCAAACGCCGTATGAGATGCCGTCAGCCGTATCGGACCAACCTCACGGGGACGACGCTCATGCCTTACGGGAACAACGTGACAGTGAGTACGCTAGACCACTACCTGTCATTAGAATACATGGGGACTGTGACTATATTCAAACGCCGTATGAGATGCCGTGAGCCGTACCGGATCAACCTCACGGGGACGACGCTCATGCCTTACGGGAACAACGTGACAGTGAGTACGCTAGACCACTACCTGTCATTAGAATATATGGGGACTGTGACTATATTCAAACGCCGTATGAGATGCCGTGAGCCGTACCGGTACAACCTCACGGGGACAACGCTCATGCCTTACGGGGAGAATGTGATTGTGCGACCTACACCTCGCTTGCTTGTCGTATGAGATCTTAGAATAATAACGCAGAGAAGGATAGTTACATGCGTAGATTCACTCAAAAGTGAAGCCACTTTATTATAAATGAGTGCCCTGTAATTATCTTCTTCAAAATGCACACAAGGGAAATGAAAATGTCACATTACGTTGGTATTTAGTCCAAAAGAAGGGAAATGAATAAATATCTATCAAAGAAAAGCTTTGATTTCGAGCAATAGTGAGTCAAAGTCTGAACTAGGCCCAAAAAGTCTCAGTAAAAGGACTACCTACACGGCGCTAGCGAGTACTTGATTTCAATGTGTTATTATTCTAAGTATGAGGTACCTAGTGCTAACCTCTAGTGTCAGTATATCAGGCCGCCCAATGGCCTCTGACATGACTTAACGACTGCTATCGCTCGACAACAACTGGGACCGTGCCCTCCGAAGCTTGGAGCGATGGCAATCCGCACATAACTTATCATTGATGCAAGGCCGAGGACACAAGTTACTGGTCTACCACCATCTAGAGTCTAGAGTAATCCACAACTATGTAAAATATACTTACCTACTTCAAATCGGTGGTTGATTTTAAAGTGGGTAGGTACGGTAGCTCTTTCAACCTTACCACAAAATATGAACAGATAAGTCTAAATAATTTCTCCACAAATCGACGTCTAACTCTCGCTTTTTCTAACTCAATAACAAATTTACAAGTAAAATAATTACGAATGCCGGGACTGAGTAAGAAAACACGAGTGATAAGTAGACGTCGATTTTGTGGAACAAACATTTAGAAACATCTGTTTAACTTTCTTGAAAGTGGCACAATGTGCATAAGCCCCATAACCAAAGAAGAAAGAAAAAAAACTCTGGTCTTATGGTGAGACAGTTGAAGTTCTGTAGACTATACAATACATTGATAACTTCAATTTTGCAGTTCGCATTCATATTGCGACTGAAGAGCGGCGGCGACTTCCAAATAGTGTCGAAGGTGTGCGACTGCGTCAAAACAAAATGGATGCAAAACTACATGAGCAAGTTCACTAACATCACGCTCAGCAAGTGTCCGTTTGTAGCCGTGAGTAATTATTTATTTATTTAATATTGAATATTATTATTTATTTAAACTACCCACATAATAGTATTAATACACAATTTTGTGTAAACTAAGATTGTACCTACTCAGTATAATATCATTATACAATTTTCAAAGAACAGACTTCATTAATAATAAGTACCTACCTACCTACTATATTTTTCCAGTTATTACTATTATACTGAGTATATTTTGTGAAATCTCCATGCGACCACATGGGAAGTATACCCTTTCAAATAATCATCAAACTCAGTTTTCCCAGTCGAAAGTTATGAGCTTAATGAAAAAAAAAACAGTCTAATTAAGAACCTCCTCTTTCTTTTGAAGTCGGTTAAAAATAAAGTGCCTACGGTAAGATTTAAACCCCGTCTACGCAAAAAAAATAATGTAGAGGGTTAAAATAAGGAAGCCATTTTCCACATACCTACCTACTTATTAGATTTATAAATATAAGTAATTTTAGCGCAATTCAATCGTTTATTATTTGAAAAGCACCATCATCATCATCAGTGATTCGGCCATTGCTCAATGTAGGCCTTTCAGTGAACGCGACTCAACCCGATCTTCGGATGTGTACAACCACAGATTATACCTACCTATATCAAAAATAGTTACTTCGTAAGTACAACGCGCAATAATATAGGTACTCATAATCAATAATCATGACTATGACTACTTCCCTTGCAGAACACCTACGCTTACATCAACATGGAACTGCCTCCGAAGAACGTGCCCATCCCGGTGATGGACGGAGACTACTACTGCATCATGGAGCTGTACATCACCTCCACCAAGGAGAAGATCCTGCAAGCCGACGCGCTACTGCACTTTGAGCCTTACGGCGGTAGTAACAAGGATAATAAGAGAAATAAGAAAGGTTAGGTTTTTGAAGTAAAACTTCTTTAGGCGCGACTAGGGAGTAACTCAGATTTTTTTTCCGACGGAAGTAACGCTTACTATAGTCTGTGTAGTTTCCGCTGTTTAAAAAATGTTATATTGACATGCCAATGTAACCTTTTTTAAATAGCGGAACAAAATAGCGGAAAAGAAGTTTTACTTCAATCGCGCGTAAAGGTTACACGCACAAAATTTTTTTTTTGTTATTTTGAGGTAGTTGTTGAAAGAAGTTTTAAAGCAATATACAATTTAATAAAGTAATTTTCCTACTTTTATTGTAATCAAAACGGGTGGTAGTGGATTATGCGCTAAGTATTATCTACCTCACGAAAGTACAGGTGTCTTCATTTCCAGTTATGTGCCCAAAGAACTTCAGTATCATCAGAACTTCAGTAATAATTTATTTTCCTGCAACTGACTATAGGTAGGTAGGTAGGTATACCTAATACAATTACTTTTAATCTATAAAACACGAATACTTACAAGTATAGTTATGTCAAAACTTAAAAAAGGAAACTCCAATTCTCCCATTACTAAAAATACAAATCAAAGTGTCAATACGAGACAAATATCGAATTGAATCGATTCGCTTTTCATCGAATAGTACTGTATCGCCTAGCAGACGTTCAGCTCATTGCTCGAGGCGGGTTGAGTAAGATGTCGGCGGCCCTTTCAGCCATCGCCACCAGCACAGAGTTAGGGAACAAGGACAGCGGAGACGGAAGCACACTGGCGTCCATGATGCGGAGACTGGACACGGATTTCACTCTGAAAATATTATGCAAACAAGTCAGGGTGTTTCAGCTCACCGACTTATTATGAAAGGAGGCAGACTAAACAACGGAGATATACAGTGATGCCAGAAAAAAAATGATATGTCACGCAGGGCATAACTATGGTTGACAAGACAACTCATGCATAATTATGTGCATAAAATGTATGTTAGGTAGAAATTCGTGACCTTATATTTTTACAGGTAGAATAAGCTGTCAAAATGTTGTCATCGATATGGTGGCCGGCTTCACTAGATATTTGTAATGCCCGATCTGCTTCCTCTTATGTGTCTGTGTTTAAGCTTTACTTAAGTATTATTATGTGTTTAATGGCTTTACCAAAAGAATGCCGCGAGGTGGGATAATAACTGTAATTTGTAGGGACAACACACAGTATCAATATAAACCGCGTGATACTGGGTTCGAAGTCACTCCAGAGGCCCTCTAGCCATCTGACAAGCTCTGACACTGCTCTGACAAAGTCTGACACCAAAGCCTGACACTATCTCCATTTGGCAAGCAAGAACATCAGAGGTTCCGTCTACCTGAGCTGGTCATCCACCACGGTGCCCCCCGCGCAGGTGCCCCCGGCGTGGTGGCCCGTCACCGCCACTTCTCTGATGATGCACTCCAGGTACTGATCCGGTGGACTCTTCGGCGGCTGCTGCTTAGCTGCTTTGGGAGTTTGGTTCTTTTGTCTGTGGAAGTCAAATGGCCTAGTCCTCCTCAAGAAAGTGAGAAGAGACCCGTGCTCAACAATGGGCGGGTATGGATGGTGATGATGATGACGATGACGATGATACTTACGTTCTCCTTCTCACGCCTCTCTGGTCCTCAACGGTGTAGTTCCAAAAGGTGAGACAGCGCTCCGGTCGCGGCCAGTGGATTTTCGCCCCTATTTCTTGGAACGGCTTGGTGGACACAAGTTTCTCTGCACGACGAATTGCTGATACAACGAAAAAGTAATTTACGCCGTATAGTCGTAGAGAGAAGAAAAGTTAGTTCAACACAGTTACGAATATGAGAATTTGAACTGTCACTATATTGTACCATTCTACTACCATACCATTCTACAAAGATAAGATAACATAGGTTTGAATGGTCATTGCGGATAAGGGTCTAGTGACGATGCAGTCGAAGGTGATGAACAAGCTCACTGCTCATCCTAGAAATATCATGTAATACGAGTATGGTAACCTCTGATAATGCAGCGCACGTCGACGTGCCGCTGCAGGTAGCCGGGGTCCACCGCGGGGGCCGCGGCGGAGCTGGGGGCCCGCGCCGTGACGCGGCCCCTGCTGCTGGGCTGCAGGCACGTGCAGAGGAACATGAAGCCTTCCTTGTCGGTCTGGTTGTGGAAAGGGAACGTGTCGCGGAACACCTGGAAATTAAATAGCCTGTGATTCTGGCAAGGTTTTACGTGGAGCGATGATAGCTTAGTTGGTGAACGTTCGCCTGCAAAGCTGAGGGTAGCTAATGTGTATTTTGTTACACATAACGTATGTTAACTCATACCACTATGGCTTTGCGATGAGGAAAATTCGTTCTACATGCCCGTGAGTTATGCAAACACAGTCCCCGTGGTGGACTTTGTCCTAACAAAATAAGGCGAGGTAAAATTTGAAAGTTTACTTATTGATATGATGATGATGATATTCATTGAAATGATGAGGAGAGCAGTGGACAAGTTAGTCACCTTCGGCTTGTAGTTAGACAAGTCTCGGAGCAGCCGCTCGCTGGCAGTGCCCATCGAGAACAACAGCACTGCCGATTTGTTTTGGAACTCCACACCGGCTACAGGAGGGAAAGACAGCAAACCTGGGAATGAAAGAAACCAAGTCATTTCTTCAGCGAATATCTTACTCCTACTAAATATACTCGTATATGGCGAAAGTTTGTGAGTGGGTTTGTATGTTTGTTACTTCCTCACGGTCGAACAACTGGGCCAAATTTCATGAAATTTGGTATGGAGGTAGGTAACACTCTAGATTAAAACATAAGCTACTGTTTATTCCAAAAGCAGCGGTAACACCGCGGGGCGCAACTAGTTATAATACAAGTGAATGAGCAGGCTTCCCAAATCATTTCGTACAAATACCTAATTCTGTGTAGGTTATATAGTTTGTTGTATGAGTAAAGGTTAAGAAAAAAGAAAGTATAGGTACTTAATAAGAACCCGAGAATGGTATTGATTTCCCTTGGAGCGTTCGACAACATCGTCACAAAGACCAGGTGAGATAGTGTTAAAACGCAGCTTATAAAGTATGCAAAGAAAAATGTGGTCTTGACGCGATTTTAACTTTGCTCTACTCTTACCACCGCCCTTCCACAAATACTCCAAGACAGTGGTGATGGAGAACACCTTCCCGAGCGTGACGCTGACGGGCCGCGTTAGGCTCGCGTACACCGGCATGTTCAGGTGGTCGTGCAGGTTCCGGCCCACGGCCTCGTTGATGGACACCGGCTTTATTCGCAACCTGAATAGGAAGTCACTGACCATCAAGACCGTGGTAGGGAGATGATTGCAACAGGGTAAACCACTGACATAAAGAGCAATGGGTGATGAGTGCAACAGGGTAAACCACGAACATAAAGAGCAATGGGTGGTAATTGCAACAGGGAAAACCACTGAGCATAAAGATCCTCCAGATAAGAGGAGCTCTTTATCTTTATGCTCGTATCTGGAGAGATAAGAGCATAAAGATAAAGAACATAAAGGTGATGATTGCAACATAATACCATAAACACCAATGTTTGACGTATGGGCGATGAACAAGGCAGTGCAGCAGACATTGCAATTACTTGAGCAATACAAAGTTCTAAACGTGTTTGCAATATTGTTTACGAAGATTTGTACATCGCAGCTCAATATCGGCAAAAGTAGGCAGGAAATAAGATAAAAGTATGTCCGAGTCGTTAGAACTGGATATTGCGTCACGTCACTCCAGATCTCTACATAAGATGGACTCTTTAAATGGAACTATTTTCCTGTTAACTTTATCCTCCATCTTCCAATCCTGGGAATATCTTCGCTTGCTCTCTCTGTACCTTCGCAGGACGTCCCTAGGGCCGATCCCAGAGAGAGTCATAATCTGCGGCGTCCTGAGCGCGCCGGCCGCGAGCACGATCTCCTTGTTCGCGAAGATGTTGTCCAGCTCGCGGTGGTTCTGCAGAATGTAGACCGACGAGGCGGTGCGGTTCTCGAAGCGTATCTGGGTATGTTTGAGGAAAGAAAAGAAGAAAACGTTTACATACACATAACATGTTAGAACAGAGATGGACAAGACTAGAAGATCAAGAATAGGTAAGTACACAGTAGGTATTAATACAAACAAAGTACCTATTGTAGTCATCGAGATCTACGTTTGATTATCGCCTGACGGTAAGTGCCGATGTAAAGGCGAATGGAGCATACTAGTCTGGAAGATACTTGTTCACTCTATCCCTAAAGATACGCAGATTGTAAAGTAGAAGGAAGCCGGGAGAAAATTTACTGTGGAGTCGAAAGTTTAATCGTGAGATGACATTCTCTAGGCTCAAGGTGAGTTATATAATATCGCGATTGGAACACAAATTCAAGGTTGATAGTTTTGATTACTGGATATGATCACACATGGTAAACAAAGGGAATCGCGCTCAAAATACTATCAGCACTTTTCAAAGACTTAGAGAGACTTTTCCTTGACGGTGGCAGCTGGACAGGCTAAGGACTAATGGGAAGAAGGTACCAACAGAAACGGCTTGTGTTCTGAGCAATACATGCAGGTTCTTCCTCCCCAGGGCCGGTTTCAGGTACCCGTCCAGGGTGGAGTGCCGTCTGCCGTCCTTGACGGTCGCCGTCGCTCGCCGTAGCGTGGTGTGCTTGTCTTTGAGCAGAGCGGAGGCCTGTCTGAAGGTAGCCAGGAGTTGGTCTTGCTCGCTGATTTGTTTCAGCTTTAGTGGCGCCTGTGAAGTGAAAATTATAGGTAGATAAATACAATTAAAGTAGGTGATATAAAGTTAATGATTTGTGATTAATTGAGGTTGCAGAAGATTTCCTCTCAATCAGGGCGGCGCTATAGTTTGCTTGAGATACCTAGTAAAATAATAGTTACTATACATATAGGTACATAAAAACATACAGTTGAATTGAGAACCTCCTCCTTTTTGGAAATCGGTTAGTAAAATAAATTAAAATTAACCTAAACGGAAGTAGTTAAACAAAAGTTGGTAGCCATGAGGCTTGGTGGCAATCCCTTCCGGTTTATTAATACTGCTGTACGTACACTACCTACTAGAAAATTGGTTTCTGAATTCTAGTTCTTGGTATGCTACACCACAGGGGCACGAGTTATTTCTGGCTATTTTCTTCCAGCCTGATGAAACCTTTTTGTTGTGGCTAAATGTTGTAGGTATACTCCCGGATCTTAGCTTAACTTACTTAACGTACTTGACACCAGGGCGGCGATTGAATTAACAGAATCTTTTTTTTTTACATCTTTTTGTTGAACTTTTATTAAGCTTAATTACTCGACGTGGGCGATTAGTAAATAATATTTAAATTCAAAGACCTTATCTCCCGGACATTCCCCATCCAACGCACAGTCTTCGGAATTGAACTCGCTCCTCACGGTACCAAAGGCCTTCACGAAATACGGCTTCAGATCCTCAAAGGACCAGCCGTGGAAGCCGAGCTGGGCCCAGCGCTCGTAGTCTTCGGGATGCCCCACCCCGTGGAGGAGGAAGTTGATCTGACCAGACCCACCGAGACCCTTGCCTCGGGGAAGGAACTGCGACTAGAAGGCAAATTAAGAGAAGGTAGGTTGTGTTTAAAGACGTAGTATACTTAAGTACAAAGTAAAGTCCGTTCCAGGAAAGAGGTCTTGCAGACACGGCGCTAGTTTCTATGCGAAAGCGGAGATTTCTTAGGCGTCGAATGTAGTTCCTCTTATCGCCGTGAGACTTCTTTCGTGACACGGACTATAGCAGTAGGTACCTATACCTACTTGTCGGCTTAGAATAAACTTTTGGATAGGCACTTATTTACTAACTATAGTGATTATTAAGTATTCTCTTAAGTTTAGTTTGGGCCAGAAATTAAATAAAATCAATTAAATTGAATCACAAGGAAGAAAAAGCATCGTGAATCAGGAATCCAGTCGGAAATTAAACTGAACTCTTCTGGATCATCTACGAAGTGGGCTTACAAATCAAGACCTATGAGTTATGACAGTTATTTAGTTATCATATTTTTTGTAATGGACCTACTTGTCCGGTAAAGATGTGTTCCCAACGAGTGACACCAAATCGAGCCATGTGTCATGTGTAATGTGAAATTATATGTCTGTACGCGGTACCCACGATGCAGGAGCAATCCTAGTGTGGGGCTACGTAAAAAAAAAGTCACAGTGTGACTCGTTAAGACCCCATGTCTTTCCTGTCCTATCGAATCCGATGACAGTTACATTTACCTGCCTCCACATTCCAAAAGAGGAGTACCTCTGCGGCGTGGACCTGACGGCCCAGTCGTGCGGCCCCTGCTGCGCCGCCGTGGCCGTCAGCGGGACCCTGGTGAAGTACCCCATGTGGTCACCAGCCTCGATGAGCAGCACTCGGGTGGCGAGGTCCTCGGAGAGGCGCGCGGCGAGCACGCAGCCGGTAGTGCCAGCTCCGACTAAGCAGTATCATGAAGTGGGAATCAAAAAGCTTCATTGATACTACCCACGGTAGAAAGAGAACAAGATAAGCCATACTTCTACTAGGTAGCTATTTTAATAATTATAGCAATTACTTAGGTGCATAAGATCGTCAATTGTATAAATTTTAATGAGCTTGTTTTTTCTGTATTTTATACATTTTGTTGTCATAAAGAGTAATAAACAGAAACTAAGCATAGGTACCTATTTCTTTGTTTGTAATGTAGGTATTTAAATATTCTTTTACTAAAAGAATGCTTATCAATCACTGAGTAAAGTCGTCGGCGTCGCGGCGTTACGGCGTTGGCGTCGGTATACCAAAACTTTCTTTCGAGTGGTACTATCTTATTGGAATATCAAATTTAATTGAGTAACTGAAGACCAGTGCTATGCCATTTTTGAAAGGCGCTTTAGTTAAGGCGCTAATATAGGAGCGATTCATGTATTTTAGAAGATGAAAGTTACCTGGCCGGGCCGCGCGCCACGCTGGCTCCGCGTTCACGACAAGTCGAAAACGCTAATTCATAATTATTATACCTTACTAACGGCATCACGTGGCCTTAGCACAGATTACTAGATAGTTACTACGTAGGCTTTAGTCTGAAGCATTCAATTATTTCGACACTGTAATGACATGTCAGATTGGCCGAGCGGTCTGAGATGCTACGTTCCGTTCCTAAAGACGTAGTTTCGAAGTTTCGAAACCTGCTGCCGGGAAACTTTTTGTGTATGATTTTTGTTTTGGTGTATGTATATAAGTAGTTTGTTACAATGAAAAATAAACACAATCTGTAGTAGGTAAATAATGTATTAATTAAATGTTTTATCTTTGTTGGCGTACGCACCAAGCACCAACATTACCGCCAGCATTACATAAATTATTACCTCCTTGACTATAATCCTATCAAATTTAGAATGCCACACGAATTATTGGAGTCACACCTAAATAAGTTGTATTAAATTTATTTAGTGTTGGTCCTTTCTGGTATGCACGTTTGTCAAGTCCATTTGATACATCCTCTTTAGTCCACTTCCATAATTTTCTTTTTGATATATATTTTGACAATGACAATGACGGAGTAAAAGATTTGTGCATTTAGCCAGTGTCAGGCATCCGTACTAAGATCATATACTTAAATGCGAAACTGTGTGTGTGTGTTTGTTGGTTTTTTTTTTAGTTTTTGCCATCCTTTCACGTCTAAACAGCTGAATCAATCTTGACCAAGATTGGACCTATGAGATGGGTATAGGCTATTTTTCGTCAGAAAAAATAGGGATCTTAGAATCCAAATAAATAGGAGTTGAAAATTTATATGGGCAATTCATAATTTCTCGAGTAGGTGATCTGACACTTCATTATTTTAGGCTCTTGATAAAATATAAAGGTTAAGACTAAGGATAGGGAAAAGGAAAGGGACAGGGACAGGGATAGAGATACAAAGACTTCAATATTTATTTTCTAAACAGTTGCTTTTTCATATACGGATGAAGTCGCGCGTAAAAGCTAGTTTCAGTTAAGTTTACTGAATCGTGGCTATGACTGTAAATTTACTTTACCACGAGGTTGTGAAAATATGGAATACTAGCTGTTACCCGCGACTTCGTCTGCATTTAAATCGAATCGAGCTAGTAAGAACACAATATGCGTGAACTTTGTATGCTATTGTAAATCAATCGGGCACGTCACGTCTCTGTCAATATCTCTAAAACATCTCTATCTTCCTATTTCCTCATCGCTTTTTGCCCCAACTCCCAATATCTCATCTCCCATCCCTCATCCATCTCCGATCTCCCATCTCCTCATCTCTCCAGCTGCTGCTCTCCATCTCCCCATCTCCCCAGGTCCTCATATTTCCTTCTCCCATATACCTACCAAATTTCATTTTCATTTTTGTTGTCTCTCTATACCCATCGAAATCGGTTCAGCCGTTTAGCCATAAAAAGTAACAAACAAACAAACATACAAATAAACGGACAAACACAGAAACAGAGTTACTTTCGAATTTACATTATAATATTTGACATTGACTAAATGCACAAATCGTGCGAAGCAAAAAAATTGAAAAAACTGGCTCTTAGCTGAGCAGAAAGATTACTGGAAGTGTGCTAAAAATAAAACGTCAGAATATGCATCCGCCAGATCCGCCATTATGGAAAACGGAAGTTCACTACATCTTCATTTTAATATACAATCATAATCTGCTCCTTTGATTAACTCCAAACTATCATAAGAAATCCCAGTTTTATTTAAGTGAACAATCTAAAAACGCGTTTTTGCTGCTAATTTCAGTTACAGGTGGTGCAAGAATAGTCATATTAGCCATTATTCTTTACACACAATGGAGAATAAATACAAAGTATTATAGGTTATAATAAAAGTTTAGTAATCGTCGAAGGAAGTCATTTACGGCAACTAAGTAAATAAACCAGTTGTATACCATGTAGAGATTCTGTTTGCTTTATTTTTTTGGAGAACAAACAGTAAATTCGACGAAAAAATTTTGAGGAACAGCGACATACGTCCTCTCTCTGAAACGCCGTAGCGGGTACTGAGCCGCCTAGTACGCGCTCAAACTGATCATATTCTCGTCGTTTTTATTAATTTAGAAGAACGGAATCGATTCAGTTCATTGGAAAATTCAAATTTCATTAGAAAATAAAATTGCCTTTTTTATGGTTCCAAAAAATATGATAGTTGTCGCTGAAAATGTTGAGCATTATGTGACGAAAGATTTTTTTCGGGTCCTTACTCGTGAATTTTTTTCTCAAGATACTAGACAACTAACACTAACTAAAGAACACACACACACACACACACACACACACACACACATACACACACACACACACACACACACACACACACACATTAAAAACAAAAACAAAAGATTAGCAATAGTTTAGTTTTTGTATACCTATTAGACAATAAGGCATCATTATAATCTTGTAACCTGACGAAAGAGTCCTGGGTCTTACGATACGGGTTTCGAGCCTAGTGTGGGAACCAGGTGCTCCATTTCCATTATAGTTGTTTTATAAGCCTTGTTCAAATAAATATATTATTATTATTTATTATTATTATTAACTTTAGTCCAATATTATTGATTTATTAGCTAACTGAAGCACTTGGCTATACACTGTATTTTTTCTGGCTTATAAATATTTGTAATTACGGCTTAACTTTTTGACAAAAAACCGCCCATTTTACGGAAGCTCGCTGCCTACAGGTCCTTAAATATATTATGAGGGATGTAGTGAGAGTTCTTCGACTTTAGATTTACTTACCTACTATGACTAAACTTTGAAACCTTTATCAGCTGATTTACTCAGTACCTACCTACTAACTTATTTCCTAAATTTTGGAATGTCTACCTACAACTTCATAAATCGTCGGTAACTCACCAATAATATAATCATATCTCTTCTCAGGTTTCACAACTATACTGGTGTACGCGTGCACATATTTCTGGTACACTACATAAGAAACACATGCCACTAACATACTGAAAATATATGAAATAAGAGCCATTTCATAAATAAACGTAAAGGGAAGACACTGGGTGGACGGACTGTAAACGGTTTCCGATTCCTGTAACGTTATTTAATGACATAATACTCTCTACTAACAGCTATACTATACAATACACTAATTGAATTAAGCAGGGGTAGCCAACATTTTGTTGCTAACAGCATGGTCGATAAGTAGGGCACTTATTGTTTATTATAGGTAAGTAAGGTAATTCCAAACTTTCTTATTTTACTTAGTTGTAGTGACAACTAGTTTCATAACAATAGTACCTGCTTGAGTACCTACCTAATTTAGTTTTCATATTATTTTTCTCTAAAATTAATGGATTGAATAGTAACCAACTGATATTACATACCTAAATGATGCAACACAATACTTTGTACATTGTAGTACAATAATTTACATAAATTTATTGTCTAAAAGTCAGCTCATAATATTATTTACTTAGCTGCAAAAGAAATAGTTTAGCAGCCCTGGTAGACTTAAGAGGATTAAACCAACCTGGAAATCAATACTTCCTTTAGATTACGTTGCATGTTATGCGTGATATATACTACATTCTTTCATTACAATTACCACATTCCTATATTATTATCCTTACATTTTATCGTCATTTCAAGTTGTTCCATGTGATGTCCAGTTCAGGGCAAGAAGGCTCCATCCTAGCCAGCCAGATTTGTCTATCCATCAGTCTTTCTATATGTAATGGAAGGTATAGGTATCTATAAAGGTAAATAAAAAACATGTCTAAATGAATTTCGTCAATTTAGGATTGAGGATTATTTAAATAAAACACTAGATTCTTTGTGATTTTGCACCTTTACTGTAATGAAAACCGGTTCACATTACATAATCTTACATCGGAGTTTTGAAATTAACTTGGTTATTCGTGAACATATTATAACAATTATTATTTCAGTACTGAAGATTCCCATTTATGTTTATTGTTTACGTAATCACATTTTACAATTCATTTATGTTTTCCAACATAATTATCTTAAAGCATCACATCTCCACCATCCTCAATCATCTCTCCGATAGCCGGGACCATGACCGGTGCCTCAATGACCTTCTTACGGCCCTTGGCATCAACCACTTCAATTGTCTCTGGCTCCACTTCCATCTCAGTGGCTTCTAGCGCTTGTCTCTGTTTAAGGCCGGCAGCTGGTGATCTGAAATTATTTGTAATTTATATATGAGTATACAAATTGAGACACTAGTGTTTTCATCACTCATCAAATTAATCACATCACACATCATCAACTCCTATCTGCGCACTGCTAAGCATGGTTTCCACTCACTTTTATGAGCAGGATTAGGTCCATAATATGTTACCAAATAATCAATTTTTGGATTAATAAAATTAACTTTAAGCTTTTATTGAACATTGCAGAAATTGCATTTTCGGTTATTGGATTAATTGGAACACGGATAAACTGATTGTATGAGCTAACATGTTACGATAACAAATATGTATCCAAGATTAATTTCTCATGTAAGTGAATTATTTTCGTGAGAAATAAAGATAATTTCTTAAACCTCGAATACCATGAGGTGCAAGATTCATGACTGAAAACAATGGCATAATATTTTTACCAACCCTGACATTTGAATAAGGGTAATTGGTTCACAAGAAGAGTTAATTAGAGTACTTTAACTTATATTAAGACCTGCAAAACACTATTGAAATACTATAAAAAGGACACTGTGGCACTACTACATACTTGTCTTTCCTGCTAGGTTGTTTAGTCACTTAGTCACCACGGAGTAAAGATTTGTTTGGTTCTGTATAGTGTAAGGAATGTCTTACTCTTGTCCTAACCCAACTTTGTACAATAATTAATTGGAGGTATAATCACAATTGTCTAGTGTAAACAATATGCCTACAATTCCTCAGATCAACAGTAAAATGATACCTATTAATTTTTTTTTCAGTACCTACGTAATATACAGCAATGAATGCAAAACGAGTGGGAACTTACTTGATCAGGGATATGTCTCTCTGCACTTCTCTGACGTCTCTCTGCCATTCCACCTCGCGTCCCTTCCTCAATCTCTGCATGATGTAGTTGTTGGACCTCCTCTGCCTGATCTCTTCCACTTTCTTCATGGCCTCAATGGTCTTGGTCCATAACTCACGGCTGTACTTCACGGGCTGGTGTCTACGCTTCTCGAACTCAAATGAGGGGTCGATAGCGAGCTCCTTGCCCGCGGTCTTACGGTACGCTTTGGTCCATTTGGTTTTACGCGGGTTCTTCTTCTTTTTAAATGCCGCATGGCATTTGGAACGGCAGAATCTGAAAATCTGTTTATTTTTGGTTAGTGACAGCACTTTGTGAAATGTTGACGAAGTGAAAGGAATGTTGATGTAGTTATTGATGTTACCTTGCAATCGTTTCTGACGAATTGAATCCCATGGCCAGGATATATCCTGGAGGAGCAGAAGTAGCAAGTTTCTATACGCATTTTTGCTTAGCACGTAGCACGTGCCGTGTTTATTTATCCACGCGCGTCAAAGGAAGAAACAGACAGAAAAATTTTGAGCGAACGAGGCCAGCCAAGTTGTCAATTTTGAAAAGTTAATTGTCATATTTGTCATTGTCAAACTTGACGGACGTGTTAAATGTGACAATTCATAGAAACTAAATCCGTGTGTCAATCAGTGTCACCAGGATTAAATATCTAATAGATGATTAATCTGTGGACAATGATGATTTTAAAAAGGTAAATATTAATTTCTATGATCAGACTATTAATTGTATTATTATGGTTTATGTTTATTTACACTATTTAATCCTTAAAATAATAACTGAATGTTCGAGTAAAACACAACATAATATTATAGCCAGTTTTCTATGAAGCGCCATCTGTCATATTGCTATCAACAAGATAGTGATCTCAGTAATAATCGCTGTGTAATAGTTCTGCTACTCGACGCTAGATGGCGCAACTAGTATGTTTTTGTATGATCTCAGATTTATGCGCCTGTTGATCATAAACATTTCCGTATTTTCAGTTATTTCCATTTATAGGCAACTGAGAATAGAGCAATGTTTGTTTAAACTCGCTATGCATGGTAAATGTCTAACTAATAAGCACTCCGTTACTTAGTAAACTATGGATGGGTTTAGAAATACCTAACTACTACAAATATTTTGGTGTAGGGTAGGTATTATAAAATAATACAGTAAAAAAGTACTTAAGTAAAAAAAAAAAGTTTCTATTTGCTATTCTGAATACGATAGACCTGGAAAAAACTATAGTAGGTAAATGCTTTACTTATTGTGTAGTTAGTTCATGAATGCTCGCGGGTTATTCTTATAGATTTGATCACTTCGTTGAGGAAGCGTAAGGGAAGTCAGAGAGTACGTCGCAGGCAGAAAAAAGTAAGTACTAACTACTTAGTTACTTACTAACTTACCTACTTAATATTTTTGAGTTCAACTAGGCACTATGTAAGTAGGTATTATGGTTACTTAGCTATTCCGTTTCCAGCAGGCGCGTAAGTGTCAAGAGCGATCGCACACACCGATCATATTCCGTGATAAGGTTTCATACAACTCGATTATTGTGTCGCCGTGATCATCTCCGGACAAGTATGCCTTACAGACTTGGACGTGAATTTATATGAGGGTTTATGTCTAATGACTTCTAATGCAAGTGTTGTGTGTAGAAGTTATCGGAAGTGCTGTTTGAGTGATTTTGTTTTAAAGTGGGTATCAAAATATGTTGTAAATGATGAAACTTTTCGTAAAGTTCTAGGCAATATGGACGGCAGGAAAAAAGAAGTTACTAGGACGAATACCAATTCACATTTTTGGGGGCAATTGAAATTTTCACAGATGATGATTGTATTTCTGATGCCGCTGTAACAATAAATACTAAAAAAAAAAAAATATTCAAGCGGGCAATACAATACGACAAACGCGATTTTTTTGCCGTTTTTATAGATGTGTACGGAACCCTACGTGTGCGTGTCCGGACTAGCACTTGGCAGGTTTTTTAGATTATTCTTCTTCTTGCGGCGCCTCTCTAGTCTACTATATGCTAGAGCTAAATAAAATTATAGGAAATTTATTATAGCTTGTTGAAACTTTCTATCGTCCACTTTCGGCTTCATGTCCATCAATAGGTAGACAAGAAAAATAAGATCCAGTAACCCAAAATCCACGAAACCAAACGCTGCACCAATATTAAACGTCTTGCAACCGTATGGAATGCAATTTCGCACATTCCCACCGACTGCAAGCAAACACCTTCATTTGCCATTCTGACAACGAGGTATGGTAATGAAGATGAGCATTTTTTTTCGCCAAAGCGTGCAAAAAATGTCACGTCGCGGCGTCGGCGGTGACGAACGAGGTGACACGCGCGGGGCGCCTTAGGAATAACAATTTTAAGGACGGTGGACATTGCCACGTAAAACTTGAAATAGTAGCTTATCTTACCTTACCCTATAATATCTTATACTCATAATTCGCCCGACTGCTATCAGCTGATAACAATTAACTGCTATATGAAATTTAACAGAAGAAAAGGTTTGCCGACCGTAAGCACATAAGCTCCCATATTATTATTATTATACTCTTTGCACATAAGCATAGCGGTAGGTAGGTACTACCTATGTGAACTTATAAAAAAAAATAATGCTCACATTCTCGCAAATGAAAAAAGTTACGTAGGTCCATAATATTTTATACCAAGCATTTGATCTTATGAACATAAAAAATGCTTGTGTGTATTTGCCTTATCTCTATAACAGAGCGTCTGACAAAAATATTTAAGTTAAACAAAGGGATTGAAGTGAGGGCTGGTAGTGCTTGTACCTAATGCAACGTCAATACTTATTGTGTTTAAAACAGTTTTCTCATAAGTAATATAGATCGGTTGATCATAGAGAAATGCCGCGGAATGCGATGTGCTACCCTAGTACCTATTACTGGTAGGTAATACGTTTATGGTATCTCCAAAACACAGTCATATCGGACGATACAAGATAAAGAGCCAAAACCTACGAAGGGACAAGCTAATAACGGGCTACTGTAATTAATCTCCACCTCAGATGGTTGGTGAAATGTCACAATCCACCCTGGTGGAGCAACTTGGCGGGGATTATGACCATGAACCCGTGTTTCAGAAAGGTAAAATTAAGTAAATGGCTAATGCCAAGGTTACATTTTTTGTCCAAAAGCAAGCAAAGCCAGCATATTGAAATGTGCAGGCTCTAATAAAGTTATGCGCGTGAGATGTCGATGTCAAGTGATATTATCTCGGGTCGATGGTATCGCTCGGTATGCGCTAAATGTCATCGCGTGCGGTGTGTCAGCGTGACAGCTTTGTTGATCGCCTTCGCAACATGGATATAGGTACAACACCAGCATGGATGGACGTGGGGCGGGGTGTTCATTATAGAACATGACCATTAATTATGTTCAGGCCAAAACTAGGAGTTTCAAGGCATTGCTATTGAAGCAAACTTTTCCATACTAGCTTTCCTCAAAGCATCATCAATCTACTGGCTTATGAAGAGATCTTACCTTTCGTCTTTATCATCGGATGAGCTCAGTGTCTTTCTCACTGTCACCATACTTATGAGTATGTCATCGAAGTTTGACAAGCGGGAATAGTTTCAACTCTATTGAAACTGGGTCAATCATGGGTCAATATTGAGTAGGGTACGTAAGATTAGAAATTTGAAAATATCGACGGAACAGCTATTATTACGCTCCAGAATTATTACGGTGCATTATTCCATATCTTCGTATTTGTAGTTGGCCAGCACCTGTTTCCGATTTATGCAAAAATATACAGGCATTCCGCATGTTGTGCATGTTTTCTGTTGTGGTGACAGTTGACTGAAGTATGCGTCTAGACGCAAACTGATGGCCCTCCATTAACTGGTGTCACGTTACTAGAATTGTGTGTGGTCAGTGACACCTGACAACTGTGATTGTGCTGGGGGAGATTGGATTACGGGAAGCGTCCAACACAGACGGGGCTTACCATGACGTCTTATTGCGATCCAATTGAGGACCTAAACATAATTTGTTTTACTACTTATTCGTACCATGACGTCTTGTTGTGACATCTTGACGCTCAATTTAGGTTAATTTTAAATCTAAAGGGATCGACGCCTTCCTAAATGCTATGGAAAGCCATGTATTAGGCTATTAAATTGAAACGATTCTGCTTAGTTCCTCAATTGGATCGCAATAAGACGTCATAGTAAGACCCCAAGGGGGGTTTAGTTGTTCTAAATAGTTTGTTCTAAAACCGTGGGTTGTGAACTTTTCACCCAAAAAGTTTTATACCTACGTTTTTAGAAGAAATTTCAATGATTTTACAACATCACAGAAGAGGATAGAAGAGGCCGTCTACATCGAACTATTTATGCTCTGTGGTACACAAATGGAACATTCCAATCTTGGTATCTCCTCCCTTATTAGGCAGCGGTACCTCGATTAGACGCCCTTCTTACGAGCAGACCTTCCCCTAGTTAGTCCATAACCCATAATTCACTGGCGTTAGGCGCTTGCCCGTCGCTAGATACTCTAGGTTCAGGATGCACCAGGAAGTCTACCGTGTATTTAGTAGTTGAGTATGACCGATTGAGCGTTCTATGCGTAATGCGATGTTGAACGCGCTCTCAATAATGCTTATGTTGGTAAAGCAGTGATGGGATGTAAAATCGGCGGGGATTTGGTGAGGTGTTTTTATATTTTTTTATTAGGTACCTACCATTATTATTGCCAAGTTTGAAGTGATTATAACGGAAGTTCCCCTAGGCTGCCCCCCTTGTGAGGGATTTTTTTTTTTCGGAAATAGGCCGTGAAGTTCAGAGTTAGCCACTGATGAAATCGAATGCCACATCTTTGAAACGAAGTTTCAGAGTCCTAAATATTATATAATACATAGAGCAGAATTTTCGTTCCTAATTTCTCAAGTTTTATACGACTACATTAGAATCGCATTTCACCAAAATCTTCAATAAACAGCCAACCTTGGAACAACTAGACCAATAGTTCAGCTTATACTCAAAACAAAACCTGTGGTCCACACAAATTCTGCTATGCGAAGGACTTCACAAGCAACTTCACTTCGCAACCGGCCCATCACCATCGTACGCCGTGGCAATCTATGCATAGTATGCAGTACCTAATAACAACCTTTGTTATTGCATATTCGCAAGTAAAGCACGCGTACCTAAATGCCTCCTTCATTAGTGATTACAACGCTCCATTTGCGGTGGCTACTTAACCAAGCCTTAGAATGCCTATGTAGTATATATTGTATCTATACCTCAAGCGCCAATTTGTTCGTAACGGTTACAGATTGTAGAGTTGTCGGACCGTTTGTCTTACTTAGAGACGGAATGTGTGTAAGTGATGAGTAATTTATGCGTGTTTCAACAACATTAGATCCTTGATTCATGAATGGTCAATATGTAATTGTAATCATGAAACCAGTTATGTATCTAGTTGATTGTGTAGATTTATTTCAACTCTGTCGAGCCAGTCTCTTCGAAGTAGTGTCGTGTTGAAGTTCTTTCCAAGAAAGTAAGAATTATTTGTTTGCGATAACGCATATTAACGCATTTGCAATGCATCGGCCAAAACTATCAAACTTTTTGTACCCGTAGGTATTCTAAATTATTGAAATTATAAAGCATATCATATCACTAATATAATTTTGAGTGTGTCCTGTTTGTACGCATGCTGTATTCGTACCTAGGAGGTTGTTCAGCAAATTATGTTTACTTGGTTACTTTTTTACTTGACATACAACCGTGGTAACGACCAGTTAGCGAACTAAATAAAACATAAATAAAAAATAAACATTACAATATATACTCGTAAATACAGGTACATATTAATTTAATTAATAGTATCTATGTACATACATAGACATGTCAAAGTTACGACTTTAGAAGCTAACGTTCTTTTCGTTATTCGCCAACAGTAACTACATTTCTCAGAATGAACTGCCCGGAAAAAGATTGTCCTGAGCAAAGAATAAGATGCTTTAATTAGGCAAATTAATTGGCTTGTTCTGTCATGTCAACGCTTCAACCTTCTGATGCCTTAAAATTGTCGGATGCTTTTGGAATCGTAGGGATCGATTCAAGGAGTCTGCGCTGTCTGGTCTGGCGCACTTGTTTCCTAGCGATTTATTATAGATATCAGAATATTATCATTATCATTCTTATCTGTCTACAAACATTCATTCACAACAGTATCAAATAACACCATCCTGCCCATCCAGATCCCAAATCGCCGTCACTTAGCCGATTAGGTGCATGGTGTTGCTTACATCAGTCGATTAAAGTCAGAAAAGGTCGAAAAACGGCCCAACCATGGTTAGAAAACAGGTTGTTTACAAGCTCTGTGTCAATTTCCACAATAAATTTGAGCCAAGGTAAAAGAAATCTGGGCAAGTTTCAATTACAAGACAACTCGGCGGTACAAGTGAACATTGAAATGTGGTGAAGGGGAAAGTTAGTTTATAGGTCAGCTTTGGTCGGGATTACTGTTTAAACGGCGTTTAAACGATCTGGTTTGATTTAATGTTGGTATCGATCGATTATACTATTTATTACTAGCTGCGCCTCGCGGTTTCACCCGCGTTTGGATAATATACAATAATATATCTTTATGAATTGTAGCCTATGTGTTATTCTGATATGTAAGCTATATTATTGTGAAGTTTCATCAAAATCCATTCAGTAGTTTTTCCGTGAAAGAGTAACAAACATCCATCCATCCATCCATAATGTCCATCCATCCATCCATACTCACAAACTTTCGCGTTTATAATATTAGTTCAGAGGTCGGTTAAGGAGGCACTGCAGCACCTCGATTTATGTTGGTAAGTATCTGTTGATTGTCTAAAATAGGAATACACACGTTTTGTTCCAACAGGATTACCATTAATCATATCTATCTATCTGTGCAAATATGCCTTAACTAAACATGTTTTTAGGTCAAAACGGGTCAATATCACTAATTTTAGCTAGAAACTGTTTTTACACAAATTCTTCTTTTTTATTCCATCTAGGATCTGGACCGGTCGCACTATCTCGTGACTCGTCGGATGTTTAAAACACAATAATACCATTCTTTCAGTTCGCATCTGTTTCAAAACAGCAAAGGCACCTCCCTACCTATCATATAGCTTTTGAAGCAAAGAGAAAATTAACCGCAAACATTATTATTTTCACAAAGAATTTACACAATTGCAATCCAGAATGTTTCGCGATACAATTTCGTGGGCAATTTTTGCAAATAAATCTTTTGTTGGTGTTCTAAATACCAAACCTTATGCGTGATGTGAAGGCTCTATTTCGGGGGGAGAGGGTCGAGAATATGGTGTTTCAGTGCAGCGTTCAGTTTGTCAGTTATAATCGACTGACGCCATATGCGTAAACGCCTCCGGGTGACGCGTGACTTTTGACTTCTTTTGTAGAACGCCGAGCTGCAAAATGTTATAAGTGTTTCCTTTATAATGCGGAAGAAACAAATGATTTTGAAATTATTAATTTAGCTTTTTTCATGTTTGTTTTAGTGCGTACGACTCTTTTCATATTCGGATATTCATCCGCCAAACTGTAGTGAGCAAAAAAATGCTGTTACAGTTTGAAGGCCACTGTTTCTAGCGTCTTTACTGGACATGAGACCTTCAAACTAGTGTCAGAGGGTAACAATTGCAGTGTCACGCAAGATTATGCAATGCAAAGTTGTGGGTGGCTCTGTAATCGTAGGCAGGCACTTGCCATCACGTGAAAGACTTGCTCGATTTTTGTTAGTTATACATAAAAAAAAACAATCTGTGAGCTGGATGATACTGGATAATATCTTACTGATATTATATAGAGGTGAAAGTTTGTGTTTGAATGTTTGTTACTTCTTCACGCTCATACGGCTGGACTAATTTTGATAAAATTGGAGCTAACATCCTGGATTAACACATTGGCTATGTTTTATTCCAAAAACAGCGGTTAAACCGTGGGGTGCCGCTGGATAAAATATTTTGGTTGCTCAGGTCAAGACAATACGTATACTACAATAGACTACCTATAATATTATTGTCTATAAGGTGATTTGTTGAGTGTAATTTGGCTTAAACAAGTAGGTTCTACATAAGACCTCAGCCCTATACATAAGTAGGCACATATACCTACAATCAAAACACATCCACAATTAGCACTTTAATTATTCGACCAATAATTATTTTTCAATTCCCGGCTAATACACTGAATGTAGTAATTATAAGAACAAGAATATAAACCCAGCGAGGCTCAGTGGCTGCTTGCTTCATTTCCCTAAAGAATGCAGTTGTTTGGTCGGGCTAGGACGCCGTGTGGTAAGCACCTGTCACAAAATATTAGCATGGCTCATGGTGGAAAAATCTCTTTCTTTATAATATCATGCCACTGCAACATGTACCTACAAATATCCGAAGGATCTGTAATATAGATAGATATAACTCTTTATTGACACCAAAATGTAAAGAACACGGGAAGGATAAACTAAAAACTAGGTAAACTAAGTACAGTGGGCGGTGTTATCGTTAATATTTATGTAGGTATGCTAATTATGTAGGTAATAGTTTTTTAAAGCTACTGCAATATATGTAACGAAATGGTTTTGTTCATAAACATTAGTTTGTAGTAAACCAAAATGCAATCTTTTCATTACTAATAATAATTGTAGATTAATTAAAAATGCCTTTTTTATTTTTTTGTTTAAAAAAAAGAAACTCATTCTTGGCCACAATCACATCGGTGTGCCTAGTGCGAGTTTTGACAATTTATTTACGCGCTCGGTCCGTTTAGCGTAAACTTGAAATTGTATGGAATAAGAGCAGCGCCATCTAGTGACTGGCTGACTGACGCTAGATGGCGCTGCTCTTATTCCATACAATTTCAAGTTTACGCCAAACGGACCGAGCGCGTAAATAAATTGACAAAACTCGCACTAGGCACACGGATCTTAAAACCGTTCACCTGTCTAGTGAGAACACAAAATGAACAATCACACCTACAAACAAGTTTGGAATGTGTTTTATAAATTCTTGGTGCAGATGGACCCTAAGAAGGAGTGAGTTGAAACATCGAGGTGAAACGATTAGCGGTGACACCGTCTACACATTGTTTTATGGAATTAGAGGAAACCACTTCAATGCCATTCGTAGAGGCTTCTCTGACTTGAAGGGATTCCAGATTTTCTATTTATTTATTAAAATAGGTGCAATAGTGTATTACCATCAGTGCATTAATGTATTATTAGTTTTTTTTTGTTCTGTGGTGTTTCAATAAAGAGTTTGTCTATCTATCTATCTACCTTCAGTGGGTTGCCATGTTACGTCTATTCTATTATCTAAAGTCACATAAAATACTATGAGACGGCCTCGCTGGCTACAACTTACCTCACCGCGCGCAACTTTCCTGATGTCATCCAGTTTCTCGCATACTAAATAGCCATTATTATTACATAAATCTCGATAAATGCATTTATTTATTGCTAGATGTTAAATATTAGATAATGCTGCTTCTGTGAGATATATGCTACGTGTGAACCGTTCACCAAAATACCTACCGATACTTAAATGTTATGGGATGATAGCCATAACTTTTTAGTAGTTATAGGCAGCCGTATAACGTGTATGGAAAAATGCTTGACGATTATGCTACCTATGTGATGTTTATGCATTTTAATATTGTGCCTGATTTCGTTTAATTTTGAGATATTGCAAATAATGGAGTTGGATGTGCGGTCGAATCAGAGACTTATTATATGTTGCGTTTCTATAGCAATTATTTTTTTATTTAAAAATCACGAGCGTATGGGCTGTTAGATTGGAATTGATATTAGCCAACGCGCAACTAGCGACAAAAGCCCGTATGATATCCCGAATTTAGTCTTAGGGTTCAAACCGTGCTTTCTCGACGCACCCAAACGCGCTCACCAGAGGTAGCATCTGTATCAACAAAATATATCTTTGTTGAAGCTAACAAACAGTTGTCAGTAACAATCAGTCGAGAAGATGAAAGTGTCATAAAAAAACACGACACGCGTTTTCCGAGTGGGTAAACGTCAAAAGTGACACACGCACCGCCCGCCGCAAAAACCCGATCGCAAAGTGCACGCGGCGAAAATAAAAACAATCTATGGTAGTGTCAAAGAAAACCGCGCGCGAGACACTTGCAGATTTTCAGTGAAAAAAGTAAAAAATAAAACCGAGGTGGGTTATTAATGCTGTCTCGTGGCGGTAGCTCAGTTTGAGAATCGAACGCAAGCGGCGCGCGCGCACCCGCCGTTACAGCTTTTCCCACTTACCACCAACTGTCACGCGAAGCACGCGACTCATTCCATTTTTAATTATTTTTTTAGGATACCTTCTATGTGAGTGTTTTTGTGACTACATCTGTGAAGTGTAGTGGTAACAGTTCCTTCTGTAAGAAATGTTTTGTGGTTAGTTTTCAACTACATTATTTTGTGCCTGAACTTCCAAGATTGTGGTTCCTGAAATCAAGCATGGGCGGCCTAGAGGTAAGGTAAAGTTCATTTTGTTTGATAATAAAAACTATTTCACGATTTCTCTCAGGTAAAAGTCAAAGTCAATGTCAAATCATTTATTGTAAATAGGCAATAAAATCTCACTTTTACAAGTCAAACACTTCAATCTGATCAACAAATTAATAAAACCATACGCATTACCTGCATAAAGAAATCTATAATGAGGACAAATTAGTGGTAATTTTTGCGGGGATCAACACTGTTTGAAAATGGCTTTAAGAGTTTTTATTACATCCAATCCTTCTGATGATAAGCGCGATGGCTTCCTATATAATAATTGCAATGCTACTCAGAGCATTAGATTCCGTTAACTAGCGCAACACTGCTTTTAAGGTTATAAGTTCGATATAGAATGAAAAATTCAAATAAAAAAAAGAAAAGGGCGTAGGGAAATACGGTAGGTACGTAGGCACTTACCTTAAAACTAATTCTCAAGGCGAGTAAATTATTCAAACAACTTAAACTAACGTTTAAATCGTAAGACTAGAAGCTGGCAAATATTTTATGTTGTGACTTTCTTTGAGGTACAGTCGGCCACAGATGTGTCTAAATAAATATTTTTTGTTAGAAGTACCTAAGCCTCCTATGAAAATTTATTGTCTGTATGACTGAATAAGCCAACAATTTAAAAAGATATTATCCTGCGGTATTGTAGCGATTGTAGCTCAGTGGGTGAACTTCCGCCTGCCAAGCTGGAGGTGGCGAGTTCAAATCCCAATGTGGGCAGGTACCAATTCGTATTGTGATACATAAATGTACGTAGGTAATTAAAACTTGCTTTTCGGTGAAAGAAAGCATCGTGAGTAAACCAACATGGCCGAGAATTGTTTCAGAGGCATTTTCAATACCAATCCGGACCAGGCCCCCGTGGTGGATTATGGCCTAGTACTCGCAGTGGGACAGTTAAAACTAATTTTTTATTATTATTATAACCCGTAGGGTTTGGATTTTAATCACTATCCAAAATGCTGGCCTTTATTTCGGATATGTATGTATTGCCATACAACCGAATACAACGTGGCCATGCAGCCATTTTGATATCGTTGTCCATTTTTAGCGGTTTTTAGCAACAGCTGAGCTATTAAACGTCGGTAAATTAGTTACGTCTGTTAAATTTAAACATACAGTATTTTTCATCAATTAATTGAAGTTTTTGTAAAGGATAATTTAGTTGACGTAATTGTTATCATAACTAATTAGTTTACCTTGGTATTTGGATAGTTGCACATTTTAAATGATAAAACTAATTATAATTTATAATGTGTAACTATCCAAAGGCTTACTTAGTTATGATAACAATCACGGTCGCTAAATTATTGTTAATAACTAAGAAATAGTGGAATAATAGCATTGCTTAACTTAAGCTTGACTTAACGATCAATATTATGACAATCTATATATTTCTTTAAATCGCATAACTCTTTTTTAAAGCCCATAATATTATCACTTTCGAGTTAAAACAATGTGATAACTTTATTCTTAAAGTGATTGTACGTGACTGTACCTAAAGTTTATCTAGCCATACAAATGTTAGTGAAAAGTGTAAACATTTAATTATGCATCCTTTTGTCCGTCGCTCTAATGTCTTATCAAGCCTATTTGTCTTACGGCAGGTTTCTTTTACGTCTGTTAACTTTAAATACGGATTAAATGCCAATTTCTGGAACGTTTGTTAACTTAACTTAGAGAATTTTGACATCAAATTATAATTGTATTGATGTCCATGTCGTATGCTAAGTGCTCGATAGAGACAACCAAAAGTTAACCATTACTTATTAGGTTAGACTAATCATTCTTTATTGCACCCCAAATCAGACACAAAATACAAAAAAATATTTTTATATTTTTTTAGCCCAACACTAGGATTGCTCCTGTATCGTGGGTACCGCTTACAGACATATAATTTCACATGTACACTACACACCCAGACCAGAAACAAATATTTGTGGATCGCACAAATATTTGTACCAGGCGGGAATCGAACCCGCAACCCCTAGCGCAGCAGTCCGACTGCTCAGTTACTACGCCAAACGAGCCGTCAAATAAAAGGTATACTATCTTACCTACTTCGTACAATGGGCATACCTTTTCCAGCAAGCTTTGGATATCACTTGAAAAGTACTAAGTTGTATGAGTCATATTATTATTAGGATCAAGTCCTACTTCGTGTTACACGGGAGTTAATCATCCGGTAAATTTTCATTTGCGGTGGCATGTGACATCTCGGACAACTTATTTTGCCCTTCGTGTATCTAAATATGTACTTATGCGCGGTTAGCATTTACCTTGTTGCGACTGCGTTATAGGAGTAACTTGAAAATAGTGCAATATAGTATACGAGTACAATCAATACAATGGTATACAATACAATACAATACAATAGTGCAAAATAGTGCATTTAATGATCGACGGGTAGATAATATAAGGGATAAGATAAGATAATTATGAGTGATAAGATGGTTAGGGCAAAATGGCGCCGCAGGCTATGTTACCAACACGTTAATAATCGCCCAGATTCGGCGGCAATTTAATTTATACGATCTTCACCCAGATACGGTCTTACCCCGGAGCACCTTAATAATATTAATAATTTCCAGTCTAATAAAGGAATACGTCTTATTCCCAAATCTCCCCACTGCAATATTCAGTGGAGAGATGGGAAGTAAGCTTCCTATCGGCCCGAATTAGTGGAAACGTTGAGAAAATAAATAAAGTCGATATAAAGGTTATGGATGAAGGGTGTGTTCTGAGAATGATACTCTAGTAAATGGCAATAGGTACTACAGACCAAAATGGACCATACCTAGTTGCAAATATGGGTAAGTTCACTGTAGATAGATCAGTGTGCTTACGTCGTTTAACAGAGATTCACCCATACTAAATATTAAAGTAAAGTTAATAATAATTTGTAAACGCATCGAACCCAATACAATATGCTTTTAAAAGTTTACTACAAACTTAGACAACAATAACAGGAAAGTGTAATCACGCAAAAACGTTTAGTATTCCGTAGCCATGTTTTGTAATCTGTGACTACCTTGTCGCTTTGATCTCGCCGCCGCCGCCGATATATAGGGTGTGAAGCTATGCGAGCGATATATCTGATGCGTGTGGTGCACAAGCATTATTGTTAATAGTCGATGCCGTTTAATATCGATTAAATTATTTATATTGAATGACATATTTAATAGTTATATACGGGACCGTCGTTTTAATTATAATACAGATTGCCTGTCGTAAAGTAAGGAATTATATTTACTGCGCATTGCCATAGCGTTCTGTTGAATGAGTTGAAGTGCGAAACGACCAGTGTTCATTTTGCATTGGTAGTTTATTTACGAGTTGTACAGATGGGAAGAAATTTATATTAAAAAAATCCAAGTACCAAGGTAGCATAGATCGTGAGGAGGTCTCGCCTATTAAGGCATATAGTATGACTGTGTTTAGAGCTACATGAATGATGATAAAGTGGTCGGCGAAACCCCGATTAGTAGAAAACCCAGTAGCGCTGGCTTAGTACCACATCAAAGAGCAAATGGCTATTGTTCTTCTATAAATAATCAAGCAGACAAACATCTCTAGTAGGTTATTTGAGCCATTTGTACTATTCTTAACCTCAACTACACATAAGGAAGCTATTTGATGTTCTTTGAATCTATTCACTAATCCCTAGGGATTAGATGCGGGGGTCTGGAGTCTACAAAGTTATGTCTGCAGTCGGGCTGGGCTTGTCTCAGTTGTGTAAGCTTGAATTTTGTGCGATTTGAAGGCAGTCAGGCTGGTCTTGGCTAGGGCATTGACATCGATTTTGGTGAGAATAATAGAAGTAATGAGAAAGTTTAATTTTGGGTTCAATTAACTGACGCCGGATGGGAGCAACTGCTATGTAATTCAGAGAATCAGCCAACATTCAATCGGCTTTCCATGTGCTTAGAAATGACCTAGTACAGAATTCCCAAGGAATAAAAATATAATACTACTAGCAATACGTACATAGGTACCAAAATAAGAAAACTACTACAACACGATGGCTTATTATTATATATGGTACTTATTTCAAAACTATTTAATACAAAAAAAACTACTTTCACTTACTAGGGCCTAACAGTCTAGTTTAGGTCCGCTAAGCTGCGCTAATATGACACACGTTTCAAACATGAGATGTTCAAAAACAATTAAAGTATTTCTCGAACGTGTAGACTATTTTAGCGCCGCAAACTGTCTGCGACTATTTATAAAGAAGCGAACATTCAATATATGTATATATATATATAATATACACATCCATCGCAGACTCGGGAATCTCAAAGACACAATGTCATCAATGTTGAAAAAAAAGGGAATAAGTAGGGACGAGTTACAGAAATATCGTGATACTCTACCGATCTATGTGGTTAGTTTGATTGTAAATATTGTAAGATTTAAACAAAAACATATTATAGACTAGCTGGAACGCGCAATTCCATTCACAGTTTAGTTTAATGATGTATTCTCATGTACTCAGGAACTAGGAACAGGTTCAATGCCTGGGCTAGACTGAGTCTGGTGTTCCACAAAATGCGTTAATAAAATACAAACTTTATACACCCGGCTAGGCGACGAGGCAGACTTAATGTCCCATTGTAATAAACGCAGCGCCGCGAGCAAACTTCACCATTTCATTCGCAACTTGTGTGCAGCAGAAAGAGGCAAGTCAGCATATCAGAGATTGTATATTGACTGTAATGTAAGTGGAAATGGGTTATTGAAACTGTCTATCAGATAGTGTCGACTGGTGCTTCTAGGAATTTGAGTTCCCATCGTATCCGCTGAGTTTTTCATGAGATGCTAGGAACAACGTTTTCAGCGTATTAGTGGTGGGATATATACCTTTTTTTTTTGTTGTCGAGGGGGAAACCTTCAAAAAGGTGGTGGTAGGATAAGACATAGTCTGCCTGGATACCACTTCCAAACAGAAGTTATGTCAATCTCATTTCAAACTGTAGAGGAAGCAAACACTGTGAATATAATTTCAGTAACTAGAAAAATAACACAGGTAAAAGCGGTTACACACGAGACTAGTAAATGCACAATCCCAATATTACTAGACAATAAAGCCCGGCTAGTTACTACCATCAGTCGAACTCCACATGAGATTAGATTAATCCAGCAACTGGCTTGACATAGCGACTAGACTAACTAGTGTACCGGCCTCGCATAAATACATTGACGTTCCGCCACTCATCTATTTTCGCTAGTGATGTCCAACACGTATCGATACTTTGACGCAAGTGGGCGTTAATCACCTGCCGACAGATTAATGTAATAGACACCGTGGCGTGGCAGTCGATAAACCAACATCACGGATTGACGAGTTTTTAACAAGACCCGTTCATGTTATATTCATCGACGGGCTCGGGAAGGATGTTCGTAATCACGAGTTCAGCATAGCCTGCATAAATTGGTTTAGGGTTGACGCGCGAAAAAACTACATAATTTCAAGAACAAAAATTGAAAGATAAATCGCATTGGCTTTTTATTGACACTATCTACGAGTATGTGTCACTATAGTCTACGTGGCAATATATTATGAGGTATTAGAGAGAATGTGAGTTGTACTTATGGCACTTTGTAGACATGCCCCTGTAGCGTTATTTTTGGTAGAGATTGAAGAATATTTCGGAATTTGCGTAATAATATCACATATTATAACATGAGAAACCTCGAATGTATTGACCAACATCACCGTCTTAGATTCAATCGAGTCTAGTGGCTCTCGCTACCACCTACTATCTACTTTTACGATGACATCTGTCGTTTTCTTTTAAAATCTCATGAACGGGTTCGATTTATAGTTTAATTTTATTGTTGTGTTATTGGTTATAGCGATAACCTAATGTTAATAGTTAAAGTATTCCTATTGCGTAGCACGGAAAGATATTCGTTCAATTAAATCAAAAGTCAATTGAATCACTTTTAGTTTAAAGTATTTTTATAGATATTATGGAACCTATAGGTTACAATAAAATAAAATTCAGACAAGCTATAAATGTTTAGAACAGCAGCTCTCAGCTACGTTAATATTTTATTGTCATAGAAATTACCATTACGTATTTTCAAAACAATATCACTAAAGAAATGCGAAAGGACCAATTCAAATGGAATACTGGGCCATCTCAAATTTATAGCAATAATAAGAACAGCGATGGACAAATTTTTGGATGTGATAGGTATTAATAATAATTAGTTAAGCTTATTTGTATATCTTAATTACCTACCTATAATAAGATTATTATACCTAATTCAAATAAGATGTCGATCTCACGAGTTTTATGTTCGGATATATCGATAACGTTTTATGCGCGTGGTGCAACACTTAATTGAGTTGGCTTTCAATATGATTGCGCAGTTAAATTTAATAAGTCGATAAATTAATTAATGATTA
Source organism: Hylaea fasciaria (assembly GCA_905147375.1). Lineage (NCBI taxonomy): Eukaryota > Metazoa > Arthropoda > Insecta > Lepidoptera > Geometridae > Hylaea > Hylaea fasciaria. Next base: position 10,180,275 of record LR990208.1, on the reverse strand, counting down.
CCGTTGTCTGATACCTTATTTATTAAGACTATTTGGAAACTTCCTTGGTTTAATGGGTAACAAATCAGTAGTGATTACGATCGATTCTTTACACTTCCTATGAAAGAGTTTGGACGAAAATTGAAAATTTGCCTTTTTTGTGTTCGACTTTTTTGTCAAGTTTGTGCTTGCTCTTGTGTTGGTTACTAATATTAGAAGAGTATTTAAACTTAGTTGTACTTGTACGTGTATGGGGGTGGGCAAACGGACAGAAGAACCTGTAATTTTTTGTTATCTCCAAAACTACCAAGGGAGTTTCAGTAAAGCTCCACCACGTTACAAGATCATGCCGATGACTGCGATTTTATTAAACCTTTGACCAAATGACTAGAGCTTGATACTGGCTAAATAAACTATTCGCGCAAAGCCTAATTTAACAAAACTCCAATGAAAAATTACGTGCTTATACACTATTTATAAACGAGCACTAATAATAATATGGAAAACTACACATAGTATTATAATTTATCACTTAGTTGTTATTTGATCTGCCAGTAGCTTCTTCACTAGCCACTGGCTTGTGATTTACGTTATTTGTTGGGCAATTTTGTAAATTGCTTAATTATGTTTAGCTATTAATACTTATTGTGTCAAGATAAGTGATATTAAATTTCGGAATAGTGTCTACTCAATGTTTTTTTTAATCATAATATATATTTTTCTGTAGTCAAAACATATTTTTATTTTGTTTCACAATTTGTCCACATAATTATTAAATGCACGAATTATATACGAAATCTAACTATTCGATCTCCACTCTCATAATAATTGTCTTAGCTACTTCCATGTCAGCTATTTGGGAAAATATTTAACAGCGGAAAATAAAATATCATAATGTATTGATTTTAAATTAATTTCAAATTTAAATTTAGCTGGCAACCCTGATTATAAAATTAAACGCGTCGTCAAACATTATCGCGGCATAATTGCGGGTGGCTGGCGTAAGGGTGTGGTCCGATATTGTGCTGATATTTCTTAATAACGCTCTGAGAAAGATTTGAAAAAGCATTATGAAAATGTCGATCGGTATTTCGCACCTGTTTCAGGTGGGCTCAACATTGCATCTGTCCTATAAAAAAAGAACGAGATAGCTTATCAAAGAAAACATAATACTTATCAAACTAACTAAACTAAAATAGCTTATCAAAGAAAACATAATACTTTATTGTAGATCAACTCCCTTAAACATTATGCCTGGTTGCATGTTTGTAGGTGCATTTTAAAGTTTCAAAAAAAATACAGGTGTGACGTACTTTATAAGGGTGACGTTTTCACTGTAGATGTTGCCGACGTTGGTCATCATCACCATCATCATCATCATTCATCATCATCAGCCTGAATAAGTCCACTGCTGGACATAGGCCTTTTGACTTTTGTCACTAACTGAATATTATCCTAAAAAATACAGAAAAAGTTTGCCATTCGTGCCGCTATCCGCCTTCAATGGAACCTCTTCGATTTCTATATAATTGCAGATCCCCGCACCGAATTGTAGGGAGCGGGCCGACAGTTTGTTTTCCTCTCATCTCTCCACTCCTCGTGTGTATCGTTTTACGAAACCAGTCGATTACGGGCACCGAGAAAAAATAAACTGGTTGCGATAGTGTCGGAATTTTCACACTGCATGTAAATGAGACTACGTACCGACGTATTATCGACATGATTCAAGACATCGCGGTATCTTCTTTTTGCTTGGTCATGAGACTTGGAATTAATTACGTAGATGTGTATTTAATACTCTAACTGTAGTATCCGATAGTCCGATATATTATTTCCATTTTACTCATATAGCATCGCACAACTTTGTTGTCAGTCGTTTGTTTTTGGTTTTGACTACCTACTTGTAAAATAATATTCTTACTGCTTTGTAATTGTGTGTTATACTTAGTTATTTTATTTTTTTGCAATTGAAGCGAAAAGTAGATTGTTGATCAAGGTACTAAAACAACTCATCCATACTCTATTATAATAATATTGTCCTCTCGCTACTCTAGGGACGCATAACATCGAGTAGGTATGTAATGTTTTGTTGTAGTATACCTCGATCAACAATCTACCATTATTTCTAATTTTACGTAAGATACTCAGCATGATTGAACGAACATACCTATTAAAAAATGTAAAATTAAATCTTTAAAGCCGCAAAAGTCTAAATAACACATCAGACTGACGGCAACTTAAATGAAACCATTATAGTAGACCTACAATATCTCCACCGCAAATGTCTTATCAGTAGATGGAAATCATTCATCAGCCTGAAATCACCTTGACGTCCATTTTCACAAGAGCTACAACCCTGATTCTAATGCTTAACTAATCAGGTCAAGTTATACTGGTACTTTTTAAGAGTTCTGGCGCACGCCCAAATGCCTAAAGAAACCGCAAGACTACAAAAAAATGTCGAACGATTTCAACTGCAAATAATGTTGATGAAAATATCATGTCGCGTGGTTGGCTTCAAAAGGGGGGTAAGCATGAACTGATAATGTGTCGTGTGTTCTGTATAATAATATAACGAGCGATGGCCGAGTGTACGGTTAACGATCCCACTGAACCTAGTTCAAAACCTCGGACCAACATAGTGAGTTATGGACCATTCCTATCTGTTCTCTTCGATCGAGTGTAGCGTAAGGAACGTTCCCTAATCAAGCTAAAGGAACCCTAAACAATAATACAGGCACTCTAGAAATGTAGGCATCGTATGATTCCTAGGAAGCATTAGGTGTTTTAAATAGAAGATTGAGTTCATAGTAACAGTTGGTAACACAACATGCATCTACATCTGCCGTAGCCTTCCATTTTCCTTTCCCAGGTTAATCTCCCTCATATAAATTACTTCTCATTCATGTAACAATCTAATTTTAGTTGTTTCATTATAAGCAGTCTCTAACTCTAAAACAACCGAGGTTACTGTTCTTTCACAACTCTGGGTTAAGACAGTCATCTGACCGTTTATTTTATCACGTGTACCTATTCTATTTTCTTATTAGATAGGGTAGGTTAGTTACAATTTGGGTCTTAAAGTGACGATGTGGTTGCAGGTGGTGAACATCCTCAGCCTAGAATGTGACTGTATGTGATACCTCTATAGGGATTTGGTGATAGATTTCCTACTTCAAGGTGGTGGCTAGCCAAGCGGCCACTACAGTACCCTGTTTCACTAATGTTTTCTTTCATACGAAGCTCGATTAGTCTGTGCCGTCATGTACTCGATATATTATATAAATATATCCAGGCAGCTTCATCCTCCTCATGTATCGCGCCTACTATATTAGGACAGTCGCCTTGTATCTCGCACTGAGAATAAACGCATATTAAATATTCTGGAAGTATTTCATTGTATGTACATCTAATCCTACACGCAAGTAGGTGCCCGTGCCAGGAGGTAAAAGTCATTTCAATAATGTATTATGTCTTTACAAAATGCTGTTATTTTTTATCATCCAACAGTAATAATAATTTAGGGCCGTCAGAGGACTTTAAACTTTGCGGTAGGTAACTTCTTACAATATCATAATGTGATAATCTCTGTGTAAGCATTTAAATTACACAATTATTCACGTAAATATTCGACTCTTCGCAGAATCAGAATAAAGATAATCTGCTATAAAAGTTCATCATCAGATTATTATGGGTCAGTTGCTAAATATTAGTATGATACCTATACTGATGATTTATTTTATAAAATAATTCACAAAGATTATATCAGTTTATATGTAAATGCAGATAATAAAGAAATTAAGTCTAACAAATAGCTTATACAGTTTTATGCTAAGAAATTGAATCTTTAATATTAAAACATATATTTATTAAAACATATATTTGGATTAAAATTCGCTTGATAATCATTGAAATCTGGTTAATCTTCTTAGACAAAAGATTCTAGTTTATGTACTTACGTCACTATTGGCATTAAGGCCATGATTTAAATATAATAGATAGGCACGGAGCTTTTTGGAATATAATCGTCTTACAGAATTAAACAGATGTTTCTAAAATTTCGTTCCACAAAATCGACGTTTGTCATTCGCGTTTTCTTACTTGATCCTGGCATTCCTAATTACCATGTACTTGTGAATGTACTTGTGAATTTGTCATTGAGTTAGAAAAGCGAGGCTTAGACGTCGATTTGTGGAGATAATATTTAGACTCATCTGTTCAACACTGGTTTAAATATTTTGTGGTAAGGCCGTTAATGTTTCATTATTTATTTATTAGTACACAGACACTGAATAAAACTGTTTTTTTATATATTACTATAATAATTGATATAATATTATGTCCCAGCTATATTTTCATACTAATTATGTTATATACTTACTTAGATCTTCTCCTTACCTCCTCTCTGCTCCTCATTTCCTCATTGTTGATGACGGTAACTTCCTACCGCTTGTAGACGTCTCAATTTTTTTTTCATAGATGTAATTCCGTCGCATTTTCCTTCCGCCACGGGGGTGGCAAAGGGCGCCCCAATATTCGGCTTAGTTGTTCCCTACTTATAAAACAAACTCTTTATAAACTTTACTCCTTCCAAGACCGTCAAAATATATAATCAAATCAATAAACATAGTGTAAATGTGTTAAGCTGTGACACATTCTTTAAAACTTAACCCACTTGGCGGAGAGCTGATAAGTATCTCTAGAAAAGCTTCCATTATTGTATAAGTGGGAATTATATATCGGCATTCAAATGACTAATTTTAAACAAGATTAAGACGTCACATTGATTTGTGAGTGACATATTTGACGCCTACCCGATCAGCAGACGATGGTTTTGCGGTGTTAAGTTAATTGGAAATCAATAATAGACGGATTAGAAATTGAATACTATTCTTTATGATTCATAAATTATTCAGTATTTTTTATTACTATCCAATTCATGTGTATATTGTAGATAGGTAGATATATAAGTCAGGGGTTACTAAAGTTAAAAGGTCGGTGTAACTAGAGAGTTACTTAGGTTACTACAATATATTTTGTTCCATATTTCTTCCAATCTTTTAATTTGTCTAACAGCTTGAACAAAATTTGAGTTACCTATCTTTATTATATTTTTTATTTTTTGTATGTAAGAATTACTGTAAAGAAATAACCATCAACTTAAAAGAAAACTACGTGTACTGTTCAAATTCCAATTACGAACATGATGCATCGCCTGATTCGATTGTTGTGAAATCGATACTTCCTAACAGCAGCTGCCATTCGATACAATCGATTGTTTCGTTTCCGTCGATATGTCGCTGATTATGATCGGTTCTGGAAGCGATTGATGTTATGTCGTGATTTTCATAACTTGTTCAATGGGTTTATTTTAAAAATGTAGTAGTGAATAGTATATCTTACAAATGATATTCAGCGCGTGAATAAATCCGCCTTTAATGAAACGAGTTTTTTCTCGAGAATAAAGTCTGATAAAGGTTCAAAACTTATAGTAGGATCTTCTATTTTGCCATTTAAGTACTGGCATGTGAAATCACAGGTAGGGTCATGCAAGTTGGTCGTAAACAGCTAATCATCATTTTGTTTCTCGACTGTACGAAATGGTATGAAGCCAATTTTTCATACTTTTTAGTTTCATCTTACAAACATGAACTTAGTTTGCATTATTATTACATGACTAAATATTAATTAACTGAATTAACATGCGTTCTCAATAAGGTCTTATCTTTAATAGTCGGAGATACAGTAATGAGTTTGAGGTGTAGGTATTGAGTGTTGACCCAAACTGGTCCTAATCATTGATTTAATTAACATAATGTTTAGTAAGTACTGACTATTGGAATATTGAGGAATATTGATAGTGTAGACGGATCAAATCAAATTAGGTGAAGCCTAAAACAATAATAAAATGTGAGTGGTAATGCTTATCCAGCTAACATAATTGTAGGTTAGTGATTATTAGCAATGATTCCATGGTGGAAACATACAACATTTATTTGAAATATCACAATTATTGTATTTGTATGATATTATTAAAAACAAATGAAAATAATAATTATTATGTTCTACAAATTAAGTTTAATTTTGGGGGGAACGGATTTCTATGATAGGCTGTATTTTTACCTATTTTGGTTATAAGTTCTTAAAATTATTTTGAGGTAGATACAAAACGTCCAAGCATTGTTAAACAGAGTGCGAAATGAGCAATCCGAGTTGTTGCTTTGTCCTAATTAGGCAAATTCCCTTTTGGATGCGGTAGAGACTAGGCAATACGATTGTTAGGCATTTTCCCTTTCAAGTAATTTGCTTTACAAACAATAATTTTAGGCGTTTTGCTACTTGCTAATTTTGCATTTTAGACATTTCTTTAATAAAGGGTACACACTCGAATATCCGAAAAGGATACAAACGCCCGTCTCTACAAACAACTAATCTCGGGTTGACTTCTCTGACGGGGCAGCTAATGACTTGTTATTACCCTAACTATCGATTAAGGTACTCGGCTAACGGAGAAATTCATTCGTTCATTAGCAGTTTGAATAATTTTGTGACTCATTGGTTGGTTGCAAAATGTGTTGAGATAATCTGGTGTCTTTGTAGAATAATGTTCTATATTACGCTGACATGCGATTTGGAAACCATGATAGATTAATTTATTATTTTAGGACTTAAATTTGTATATTCTATGTGGAATTTTTATTTTCTTTCATTCAAAGTTCACATTTAAAGTCTAACACGCGGTATTTTGCTAGTTTACTTGTAAAAAAAAAGACAGACTGACAGACTCCATTTTATAAAACTATGGATGCTTTAATAAAATAATAAATTACATAATTTAATTACTGATGTTTTATAAAAAACATTAGAATATGTGTTAGTGCTTACTGTATTTAATGGAATTATGGATAATCAATGTTGATTATATTATTATAATTAGGTATATATATGAACTTAGTTATATTCATTTAACTCACGTAGATTCTTTCGGTGTATTTACGAGTATATCAAAAACTCGTCAGTAAGTAGGTATATTTCCTAAATAAATCACATAATAGATAATGGTAAATATTCAAAATACATAAAATTTAATGGTAATTATATTTGTGTTTGATAATATATAATTGAATAGTAAATATTTATTACATTGAATAAATATGTATTATGAATAAAGCTGTGCTATTGGTCATCAAAGGAAGTAGATTTTAATCTTGTAGTATACCTAAACAATGTAATTTTATTGATGGCCAATAAAAACTACCATATAGTAACGTCAAGGCGAGTAATAAAAATGGTGATCAATCAACTTGTCTTGCCGGACAGGTTACATAAAAGGGCAAACGACTAACCAATGGTTAAACACCGGGCACAATGTTGTCGCCATCTTGCTTAATCGTTATGACCGATTGGTTAATCGGATCGTCGACATTTGTTGAGTCGGCCAATGAGTTGACATCTTAGTGTCAATCGACGAATAGATGTATGGGCCATTGGTTTTTTTTTTAATTTCAATAACATTAGCATTTTGTTTAATAAAATTAAAGTCGTCTGTGTTGACTATTGATGAAAGTTAAAATAACTGGTTAGTTATTGAGTGTCACGGAATTTTTATGGTTTTTAGGGGAGTTCACACGTTGAATGAAATTCGATCTAAGAAAAAAACAGTGTGATTTTGGTTGTAGATAATTATTATTTTAAGCTTATATGTTTTTTTTATAAAATACATATACGGTCAGCTTAGTTGACATGGCCGATCGTCTCCATGCTAAAACTACTGTGTCTCAGTATACTCGTAGTAAATTGATGCTGATTTTCCTCTAAAATTATAATTATATATGGCACCATGAAAACCAGTTTTTACTGGCTGGATAAAAGTCAATGTAACTACAGTTGTTTACGAAAGCTAATCGTAGTCAGGCTTAGTTAATCTGTGGTCAGAGTGTCAGTTTAAACTGACTGCACCATGCGATTAGTGTAAAATAAATTGACCATTTATCGGCACGGTGCAAATCCTACTAATATTATAAACGCGAAAGTTTGTTACTCTTTCACGCAAAAACTACTGAATGGAATTTAATGAAACTTCACAATAATATAGCTTACATATCAGAATAGCACATAGGCTACAATTCATAAAGATTATTATCGTATATTATCCAAACGCGGGTGAAACCGCGGGGCGCAGCTAGTATAAAATAAAAATTAACCTACCACACATTATAAATAGTAGGTAGAAAATGAAATGTGAACCAACGAAAAAAAATGCAAAACCATTTGAATGGCAGTTTCTAGCGAAGCGTTTTGTGACCAATTAATTTCTGAAGTTGATTAGTGTTTAATGTTTATTGTTCGCGTTGCAGGCACTGTTTAATGGCCAGGAAAATCTTGAGTTTCATAAAATAAGAATAACTTTATGTGAATAAGCCGGATTATTGTTGTGTTTTGTGTCTCACTTTTAAAAGTATAAGTGATACTATTGTTCTATTTTTTTAATATCTCCTAGTTCTGTGGTCTGTGTCATAAATAGATTTCTAATGCTATCGACTAGGAGATAACTTGAAAATGTTTGAATTTGAAAATATATTCGAACTAAAAGCTTAAAATACCAATAAATTAATAGAAGATTTATGGTCGCGTGATAATAACCTTTAAATCAACTTCCCACATGGTTTAAATCTTGCCATAGGTACTTTATTGCCGTGTTTATAGCAATAAAATTTAATATGGGAGAAGATTTTGAATACTTGTGGTAATAGATAAATTTGAAAATGTACCAATCACGAAAAATCGGCAAAAAAATGATAATATTACCTCTTATGAATATATTATATCCTACTAATATTATAAACGCGAAAGTTTGTATGTATGGATGGATGGATGTTTGTTACTCTTTCACGCAAAAACTACTGAATGGATTTTGATGAAACTTCAGAATAATATAGCTTACGTATCAGAATAACACATAGTCTACAACTAATAAAGATATATTATCCAAACGCGGGTGAAACCGCGGGGTGGAGCTAGTTATACTATAATACTACTATTGCCTTGAATAAAGTCGATATGTTTTGTGTAGTGGATGAGCACTCGGACTGCTGCGCTTGGTGTCGCAGGTTCGATTCCCGCCTGGAACAAATATTTCTGTGATCCACAGATATTTGTATCTGGTCTGGGATGTTATGGTTATGTGCAATTATATGACTGACATTGCCGTTGAATAACCCGATTTTTGCCGTTCACCTCTTTTTTTATTTTATTTAATTTTGGATTCGGCTGTTGACGATGACGACAACGTGGCCATACAAATTTATGGATATAAATCATCACGACGGCCGTCGACGATGACGATAGCCTGTCCATAATCAGAAAATACGATGAAAGGGGTTAGTGTAGTTTGGTCATAGTGTAATTTGGTCACACGCAAAAACCAGTGCAAATTGGTCACACCTGTGTTTTGTTTTTTAATTAGATGGATATTGAGTGCAATTTGGTCACACGTCAATTTTATGGCAACCTTTGAGTGCATTTTGGTCACACCTATAATCTTACATTTCCAAAAGTATTGGTACCTACATGAACATTTTCAAGAGATCAGTTATTTTGCAAAATAATTTTAGCAAAATAGAAGGTTGGTGTTGCCAATATCGTCGCACCGGTTGACATATTATTTAAGACTTATAAAGTATTATGTGTTATTGACTCGTCTAATCTCATTAGGCTAATGGCTGCGTTATGCATTAGCATCAAGCCGCGATACACGATCTAAATCATACACCCGTCCCATTATTTCAGTAATAAGGTTTGGGATTTGTAGACACCATCCATTATAATGGTAAGTCGTATCTACGACCACCATTTTAGTAAAAACTAGTATATAAATCACGTATTCTGTTGCAAACGTTTGTTAAATGGAAACTTTATGATGCTTTTTAGGATTCCGTACCTACCCACAGGGTAAAACGGGAACCTATTACTTAGACTGTCCGTCTGTCTGTCTTTCCGTCTGTCACTAGGCTGTACCTTATGAACCGTGATAGTTAGACAGTGACGATTTTCACAGATTAAGTATTTATCAACAGATACTAAAAACAGAATAAAATAAACACATTTTCCTTACAAGAATAGCGTTTAAGTATTTTTGTATTTTTAATAGATATTGTGGCCCTTTGTGCGTGAGTACGACTCGCACTTGTTCACACTTCGTTAGTTTTTCTGCTCTATCTTTCTAGAGCTTTTCTAGAGCCACTAAATATATTGATAAATATGTCAATGTGTGTTTGTGTGTGTGCTATACTGACGCATGAGACATGATTTGTGATTGTTCCATAGACTGCAGGTATGATCCATGGATCAGTTAGGATGATCCATTGATTAACTCTGTTTATTTTAATTGCTTTTTTTTTGTACGTAGCCCACACTTGGATTTCTCCTGTGTCGTGGGTACCGTTTTCAGACACATAACTTCACATGTATACACATAACACCCACACCAGAAACAAACATCTGTCGTTCGCACAAATAATTCTGTTCCGGGCGGGAATCGAACCCGCGACACCAAGCGCAGCAGTCCGAGTGCTCAGCCACTACGCAAAAAGTGTCGTCATCCCCCCCCATAGCATAATCTTACCAATATTATAAATGCAAAGTTTGTGTGTTTGTTAGTTCTTCACGCTCAAACGGCTGGACTGATTTGCATGAAATTTGGTATGGAGGCAGCTACAGTCCTGGATTAACACATAGGCTGCTTTTTATTCAGTAAACAGCGGGTAACACCGCGGGGCGCAGCTAGTAATATATTGCTGGAATTCAATCTCGTATGTAGCAATAACTATGTTTTGATATCGGTCAAGATAATTACCAATAATTTATTGGTTTAACACAAAATGACTTGCCACCTGATGCCAAAATTACACGTAATTTATGAGAATTCGTGATTAATATCTGTTTAGCTGGTTTTTGAATGACATAAATTGCATGAAAATGTGACAGATTGCTATCTTACAAATACGTTATGGTAGAGGCTTGTTCTATCTTCTTAATTAATACATTAAATCACATGCTTTCAACATAATAATTAATTAAGAGACAAGCACTTTGGTTCTGATCCAATAATTTATATTAGGACCATGCTGAATAATAATGCAATACACTTTTTAAAGTGATCAAATAGTAAATAAACATATATTTCCTTACAGTTCTTTGTTATGAATAGAGTAACACAATCTATATTATTATAAAACTGTTACTGCATGAGCCATGTCTGTGCGTTCAAGATATTTTTGAAAAACTAATTGGGATCGACTATTTAAAGAACACTGAACCTGAAAATGTGGTTATTCGAATTGTTTGTTTTTTACTTTAAAACTCAGAAACCATTGAACGGATTTTCATGGGTGTTTCGGCATTTGTTATTTTGGGTTACCTTATAATTACTTGCCTTATAAAAACAGCTTAAACGACACGAACTAGTAATCAATCAAGACCTTTATCGACCTTCAGCTCTTCCCTCTGAGAGCCTAAGCTCACTTATCATCTAATGATTTTCCGGTAGTACCATTTAGCAGTGTCCAAGCACTTGCGAAATGCACGAAATTAATTTCAGCAGGTGCCAAAACGCAATAGCGCAGTATGCTCGGCTCGCGCCCGCGGTGGTCCATTGTTTACGACGTTGTAATAGCGTCTGCGACCCGGCGTCTCAGACGCTCACGCCACTTCAGACAGATAGGTATGCCTTTTTATTTAGAGCCAGTGTTTGACCCCTGGCTCACCTGGGAACCGTTCACACTGACGCACCGAAGCGCAGCTAGACAGACACACATAAATTAGCTTCAAATCTTTTATAGCTTTCATGAGTTACCTACTTGCGACTTGCTTATGCAAAAACATGTTCATAGCGCATTCGTGCCTATTGGGAATATTTATTTAAGTATGTACTAATGTAGTGATGTTTTTGGTTCTGTAGTACTTCCATAAAGAGGGTAATTTATCTATCGGTCTATCTAGTTTATAGAATTTCAAACGTTTTAACATTACCTATAGCAAAACAATACATACCCAAATTAATTATGGTTAGAGTTTCATATTTTTTATTTTATATATTATAGCTTATAAAACATCAAGATGCCTCTTCCTCTCGTAGTATTAGAAACGCTTTGTGTTAGTTAGCGTCTTAGTGTGGATGTAGGTAAAAATATTGCGAGGCAATCTTGAATTAGATCCCGTTTTTAATTGAATAAAAATAAATATTTCATTCGAGTTCCACAATACTAATAAGGTGGTTAACAGCTGATCTGATGAGATAGAGGGTAGATAACGTAACTACTCACTATTAATTGAGAGTTTATTTTGAAGAAGAAAAAATAATAATTTGTCAACAACCTGCAATAAAGAAGATACCTACAGTTAAGAAGTTATTATACGAGTACAGATGCACTGTATCAAACTGTCGTGACAGTAAATTGGCCAGTCTTCATAAACTTTTCATCAAAATACTCTCGAAATCGCTTTACATATTTTATCTGGCCGCCTCAACAGTCTAGACTGCTGTTCTGATAAATTAAACACTTTATTGGCTATTCCGTTAGGTAAGTATATCATTTTTTTACTACCGCCAATAAGTCAGATTTAAGACTGTTAGAAAGCTTTCGACAGTATTCAAAGTATCTTGATTTGAGTTGGCAACAACTACTGCAATGATATACCTGGTTTCATGAAAATTATTTTTCAACCCATGATATACTTACTTACCTCCACTTAGAAGTTCCTCAGATCAATTTTATTGTAAAGATAAATAGTCAATAAACAGATGATCTATTTATTTCGTCCCGAGAATGGGGTTCACTGTGTCAAAACTATTGTGAACTAGAGACTGTATTCCTAATCTTAGCTCTGATTCAGATATTTCGTTGCCCAATGCTTTCAACACCTCTCAAACATCCATCTAAAAGTTCTAAAACACTTTCAACCAACCTTTTTACGATCGTCTGACCCCTTGTTCCGGTTACGTCTTTTTAATTATATATTTTCCATCGTTATTCTTATTTTATTGAGAAGAATGGATATGTTTTCGAGCCGCTTTGATCCGAGATGTCAAACGGGATTCAGAATTCAGAAATATCTTTGTCGCTACCGGCGCGGGCGCCGCCGGTTCTTTTCGCGTACTACGATATTTGGCAGACGTCTCTTCAATAAGTTACTTTGATGACCTTTGTCTGGCTGCACTGTATTTTTGTGGCGATGATTGTTTTGCAATTGTGCTGTTTTCAGTGCAAAATTCATGGGTGGTCTTGCGTGGAGCCAGGTTGGCACCCTGGGGGACTCCGGTGTGCATTTTGATTTAGTTTGTAGGAAAATCTGTTAATATTGTTTGATGTTTTTATGTACAGTAGGTAATTATTTGATTGATTGTGTTGTTACATGTGTGTGATGTATTTCGTTTATTAGCGTAGTATTTCGTTTAGATAGAAGTTGAAAAGTTGTGTTTGGAGAAATAAAAAAGTTATTATTTTTCATGAGCCTCTTATACTATAAATTATTATCGGCTCATTGTGTCTAACACCGATAAACCCCTGGTGAAATTATCTCGTGACAAAATTAATTACCCCAATACAGTAACGTATCAAATTGTCGACATATTTCCCGACAGTTATTTTTAAATTCAGACGCGTCGAGTATATACCTACACTGAAAAAAATAACAATCATAAATCGTTACAGTCTCAGAATAAAGAGATTTTACAGACTGATTGAAATAAACGATGCTACAAAAAGAAGTGAATAAGGGGATTTCGTGGTAAAAGACGATACGTTATTTTGTAGACTGGTAACTGTTTGGAAATGAATTATTGTGGGTGTAATTAGGAGTTATGGGTGTGTAAGTGGGTGTAATTAGGAGTTATGGGTGTGTAAGTGGGTGTAATAAAACGGCGGTGTGTAAGATCGTGTAAGAGACACATTTAAATTTTTTTTAAAGCGTTCATTTTAGTTTTATATGTATTGGATGACCTCCGGACGTCGATTTCACTTTCTTTTTGTGATTGTGTTGGAAATAGTTATTAAAAAGCTCTAACAAATTGTTAGTGAAAAGTGATTGGGGAACAATTAAGTGTCAAAACGTAGAGGTATTCAATTAATTTTTTGTACATAATATCAATACAATAGCAAAGTTGGAATAATCGCTGTGGTGTAGAAGTCAAGGCCTGCTCGCGAAAGTGTGTTATGAGACCCATGCTCGCTCAGCAGTGAGTCAATATAGGTGATGATGATGATGATGATGATGAAAGATGATGATGATAATGAATAATCGTTGGGCCGTGATAATGCTCCATTATTTGAAGCTGTACTCGTATAATAACCATTATGTATTCAATTGATATCCTCGGTTTAGACATGCTTTTGCACGCACGTTTTTGGAACTAAGTACTCTTTACCGCGCATTATGTATTTTGCACTCATAATAGTCTAATGGTAGAGCCAGTTATAAAGGCAGATGTATTTTTTCATGATTGTACACTATTTTACATATGATTGGTACTTTAATTTTGTAAGAAAGAGAGATAATAACAATAACATAGGTGGTTAATAGAGACATTTCGTACAATCGCGGCAGAGCTTGATCCGCCCACGCGTGTTTTGATTACAAATCCATATATGGTCCTAGGTACGCCTTCTTACCACTAAGAATCCCAGATGTAGTGAATGAATTTAGCTAAGGTTGTCAGTAATATTACTCTCTGCTGTTTATATTTCATTGACTAGGTAGGTACTTAATTCGTTTTTTTTATAATACTAATACCCACACATACCATTGCTCTTTTTTATCTTTACTATACATTTTGTTAATCTGTTTTAGCTTTAAGTTTTCTTTGTTCTGTGTTGTTTCGATAAAGAGTTTATCTATCTATCTATCTATCTTTCTATCTATCTACACCTACCTAATTCTTTTTTTTCTTATCGTCGCAATGTTTTTGATAAATAACGTATCTACTCCGGTGAATTTTCACTACATTTTTCAAGTAGGTACCTACCTACTTCTTGTTACATTCATTGGGTAAAAATACATTTGAAGCCTTTCTAATGTTACTTCAAGTACAATATTACCCATATTAAAAACTAATCCTATCTACACTAATACCTATTATAAAGAGGAAAACTTTGTTTGTTTGGTTGTAATGAATAGGCTCCGAAACTACTGAACCGATTTGAAAAATTCTTATATTGTTGGGACGCTATGCTATCCCCGGGTGACATAGGCTACCTTTTATCCCGTAAAAATTAATGGTTCCCGCGGGATAGTAAGTAGTTAACGCGGGGGAAACCGCGAGGTGCTTCTAGTTATTTATATTGTTCATCGTAATTGTACATCATCGTACTCAAATAATAAATGCTCTAACTTGTAAACCCTATAATATACCGAGATACTATAAAATTGCTTACCTATTTATTTCACAATCTTATCTAACAACAAGATAATCAACGCACTAAAATTCATGTAAAACAAGCTTACCTACGAGTAGGTACAATGAAACTGGTGAAGTTGGTTGGCAGATATAATAAACTAGCTTATTCCCGCGGATTCGTATGCGTGGACAACATATTATTGTAATTAAAGGTATCCTAACTTATACCAAAATTCATGAAAATGTGTTCAGCGATTTAGACGTGAAAATTTTACATTCTTACAAACACAGTACGTACATTACTTTAGCATATATTATGTGATACTAGAGGAACCTAATGATTTAATAATTAACTGTTCTGTTAAACTATATGAAAGCGAAAGAAACAGAAATACAATTCAATAATATGTCAGTAAAATTAAAAGTTTGTTTAGTTTGGTGACCAGGATGGACCCACACTTATGTACTTACTATAAAATAAACAGATTGCCACATTGAAATGTACACACATAATGATAAATCTAACAAAGAATGATACGTAAAATTAATGTACCTACTTCCAACTTCCATGTAATTCTATATCTCAAATTATCCAATCCGAATTCCAGGCATTACAAAACACGCGGTTACACTCACAGAGGTTGTATTAATTCAAAATGATTTAGCAATAATTGCGCGCGGCGGCTTTGTTATTAAATACTTAATTGGAATTCCAAGACAAGAATTTGACAAATGCAAAACCATCTGTTAAAATATTAGTCGGATTCTCGTTATTTGGATCGATACGATCGAGAGCTTGTAAGTTATGCGTAATTTGTTAATATCACGTGTGTTTCGATCAGATTCCTTTATTATTATTGGCTACCGTATCTCATAATTTAATTGTTGGTTAAGGAATACGTGGAAACATGTGGTATTGGGAGTTCAGCTAAAGAAATTTTGGATGAAAATGATGGTTACGGCGGATATAATGGAGGTTGTTAACTTTATTAACAATTGTCTTCGTTATTGTCTCAGAGACAGAGAAAGAGAGCGCATAACGTAATTAATAATTTATTATGTTTGAAAATTAACGATGTTGCCTAAAATATGTCGCGAAATAGTAGGTATAGTAGTACCCAACTGATATGGCTTACCGATGTACCTGCGCAGAAGATGAATTTTCAAAGCACGGGAAATGCTATTGACCGCTATTGGTCGGCAGCCGCCGCCATGTTAGCGATCGCCGCGTGGCATGAGTGAGATGGAACTAACAGCTGCAGTGTATTATGAACCTTATAATAGTGATCTTAGGTTGATTGTAAGTTTTAAGCATTCTTTCGTTAATCTTCGGCCCATACTTTCTTTTCTGCGCGAACGAAGATTCACGACGCGCCTTATAAGTTGGGTAGGTATTATAAAGTATATGAAAATTCATTTTCTAACAAGAAAAAAAAATAAAATCTAGCCTCTACTTAAAAAGGGTATACTTAAAAACTAGTTTGTCTTCAAAACGTGCGAACCCAGCTTGTTTTAGTTCGAATATTGCAACAATGTTGTCCAATAAACATCTATGAATATTGATGAGATAGAAATTAGAAACACCGATGATTACTTCACCATGACAACTGGACAGTTAACATGGAGTTGAACGGTAATGTGGTCGGTGCAGTCGCTTCGAAATTAAATAGTTTCCTGTATTCACTTTTAGCTAAGAACTTACTAAAATATCTATGCAGGTGTTCGTGGAATTTCTATTGGTAATATAGTACAATTAAGTATACCTATAGTATAATATTATGGTCAATTCAAATGTCAAATAACTATATTAAATCTGTATATACCTATACAACAAAACTCGTGATGGTTCCACCATGTAGGTATTAACTCGAGAACTGCTGGATCGGTTTTCATGAGCTTCGCTTTGCTAGATTCGTTTCCGTTCCGAATAGCAGAGTGATCATTGAAATATGAGAAAAATTCACGAGAATGAGAAAAAAATGACATCTAATTAATTTACTCACACAAGAACAATTGACAATGTCGGCAACAGCTGTTTGCTTCGGGGGACAATTTTTTTAATCATGGGGACAGTCCATCACTTCTCTTATATTTGACACGCCACCTTTGGAAGTACATGACTCCTTCCTCT
The DNA here is from genome assembly GCA_905147375.1 of Hylaea fasciaria. Classification (NCBI taxonomy): domain Eukaryota; kingdom Metazoa; phylum Arthropoda; class Insecta; order Lepidoptera; family Geometridae; genus Hylaea; species Hylaea fasciaria. The sequence goes on along the minus strand of LR990208.1, from coordinate 10,162,771 downwards.
TTCATATTCGACAGACTATAAAATCAAAACGACCAATAGAATTCACCTAAGCAATAATATGATAAGGGAAAGCACTGGCCCATAAGCCTCTACACAAGTCCATTTGGCTTTGAACTTTCAATAATATCGATGTTGATATAGTTCGACGGGTAATGGTCGTGTGATATAGCGCTTCAGGCTAGTCTAGCCGGTCGGGTGGTTGTAAACATTTTAAGAGGTAGTTCGTATTTGTAAGGAAAGTAAAGATTATTTAACTGAAATGGTACTAAACTGTCCGTAGTCCTGTAGTGATGTAGGTAGAGTCGAGAGCGCAAAGAATATACCTATCAAATATAATTTATTAAAGCAATATGTACTAAAACGCGATAATTAATATTTAGCATCAAAAAAGGTGGAAAAAGCATCTAGATACGTCACAGGGTTTTGTATTGATCCTGCAAGTCAATAAGTCAATTAGTAAATCAAGTAAAAACAGTAGCTTTCTAACATAAACTTCCATTGAAGTCAATCTTCCATTGATTGGATAAAGATTAAAGACTAAAATACACAGAAGCGTCCCTTTTTCCAAACGTTCTTCTTATAAACCTACAAGCAAACTTTAATTATAGACTTGATCCATTCACGTGCATATTTTGATTCTATCGAATTTTTTGTCGTTGGTGTTGTTTTGTTTATAAATAGGAATGTTTATTTCAAGGGGTTATAATTTAGGTTGCTAGCCTTAGCTAGTAGGTTTTAGGGTTTTCTGTTAGTATAAAAGTTTACGCCATCTGTAATTTTTCCTATCCCACATTGTTCAGACAAACTTCTGGCGTAATTAAAGCTACATATTTTTACTTCAACGTTTTGAATTTCGCAAATCAATGCTTGATTCTATCAACTTAATCTTGGCACCTTCATCCACCTCTTCCAGTTATTCTCTGACAAAATACCATCGGAGACTCGCCCGCCGTATTTCAATCAAGACTTACCAAGTTACCAGCTACCACCCTGCATGCGTACAGTATTTTAAACTAGTCTATTTCCGACTTCCCGACTGATGTGCTTGTCGGCCGTTTGTTTTCATATTGGGAAACGAGCGATCGGTGGCTGTTAAATGTTTTGTCGGTCTGTTATCAGATCTGTTTACTGGTTGCGGTGCATGCTGAAGCGTTACGTCACGTGTAACATTCAGGTCCGGCGCACCGACGGCCACTCTCTCCTGAATGTAAACCTTGCGTTGGCCACCTGATTTTATATTACGAGTACCTCTTTGCATGTATTTTGTTCTAATTGACGAGTGTCATGTAAATAAGGTTTGTCTAGTGGTAAGCCAGGGCTTCCCATAACAACTGCAGTGTCACGCAGAACTTTAGCGCAACATTGCGCTCGTCATTCTGATACGTTCTGGGTACAGTCAAGAATTGGATTGCCAGCGTTCCCAGCGTCTAATTGTTGGTCCGGGTTAATGGGATACTGGTCTCTGGAACATACTCATTTAATATTTTTTTTAAGTTTATTTTCAGCACTAATATTAAGTATATACTTCGCCTTCAAACGCGAAATATCTAGATCATCGCTACTCGATATTTCCGATATGAAAACTGATTTATTCACTATAATATTAACTGCTTCACCGTTACCTATAAAATGACCATTCTGTCTATCGTAAACCCCTTTAGGTCACGAATATTTTGATAAGTTAACGCGACCCAGACCTCACGCGCGTTTATAAACCCGAACGCATATCTCTAAGGTCACTGCTGTGTGGTTTTACAACCGCATATTTTACAAGGAACATGTTAGAGTCTTGTAAATTTCGTTCACAGGCCACGGTTAAGTTAGAGCAGTTAGAGTTATGTTAGTTCACTTCAGCATAATCGCACAACAATTAATAATATATTATTTGTTGTGCGATTATGCGCTGTTACAAATACAAAGCATAGCAAGGAAGTGGCTGGGAAATGACCAAGGATAAGTTACAGATAGTTTTTGTCCTGTAAATGGATCGGGAAGAGACATTGTACTCTGGGTTTAGATACTGTTTGGTTTAGATACTAATTAATGCACTGAGTAGCGGGTTATTAGATTAGGTTAACTTTATTTTTTCGTAGTATGTTTTTATTTTGAATTTATGTTAATATGTTTTTGTTTATATTACAATAATTATGTATTGAAAATGTTTTGTTGAGAGAGGTGTTATATTCCTTTAGGTGCATAGGTAAGTACAACTTAGTAATTACTTTGAAACCCATGTACCAATAACTATTTGTATACCAATTTTAGCAACGATAAGTTTACCGTTTTTGGGTAATTAGGACAAAATAAACATCCGCATTTGCTATAGTAGGATATTCTAGTATAATTAATATATAAATTTAGTATTACTTGGTTATGTTTTATAATCATCTATCCAAAGCGGAAACTTTCTGCCACCCAGAAATGCAATATCCGATGCAACTCCGAAGAATGCTAGGCCTTGCATGCTCCTCATACTATGTCGGGGGAATGTTTCCATATTCCTGCCAGAAAGTTAAGCTACAAAAAAATCCAGGTGGTGGAGGATTTGGTGGGTGTTTGGATCTCTAACAAAGCTCCATAATTTGATTTTATCTCAAAGTAGTAAGAGCATTTTGAGATTTATTGATTCTTAAAAAAAAAACTCTTTTTGGGAACTGGGCATTCTGTATATTAAACCTAAACTAGAATAAGCACCGCTACCGTTAATTTGTTTCGAAGCTCAAAACTAGGAACTATTTATTGTGGAATAGTCATGAGTTAGTGATAACGCATCGAGATTACGAGTTAAATCTAAGTTAGTTTAAGATCGAACATAGTGGGAACTAACATCAAACTCATTCGCTTCATAAGAACAGTACGGTAGGTGTGAGTGAATGCATATTGAGTCCGTTTCAAATGAGCACTCTCCTTCGTATTGTAGACTCAGATCTTAAGCTTGGGATTAGATATCAAGTTAAATTCTCAGTTTCAAACAGACTTAATGCACCTAGTTTATTCGCAATCAGAAAGGAAGCAGTAATCTTTGCACACTACTTGTTGGTTACATTTTATTTGGCCGGGTGGACTCCTACATACAGAGGTCTACTCCTCACCTACATTTATATACACAGTCATTATGAAGAAGTAGGGGATTTTTATTGCCTGAGCACTATCAAAAACATCATAACCATATTTTACTATCTTTATCATCAAAATGAGTATCAAATGAAGCAATAAAGAAGACATATAACCCACATTACGTAGGTAAGTATACCTATTTTAAACTGGCTACTTTTTATATTTCCCCGAAACTGAGTGACAGACTTTTCGCTAGATTTACGTTTTGAAGCGGCGTCGTAAGATAAATTTCATCTCTGGACACACAACTTTTTAATTTTCTTTGCGCAACCAGGGGCAAGAGCGAGGATGAAGGTTATTTAATGATGATAGGTTGAGTGTACATTTTTTAAAATTAAGTTTTTGAGGCTGTTAGTTTAAAAGTGTCAGTGATCGTTATTTGATATGCCAATTATTTTCCAACTCCAATTATTGAACGTCAGACCTTATTAAAATTCATCTGTATCAACATAATCCATACCTGATTGCTTATGTTCCGTATCTGCAATTATGATTCGTTGGGACAGTTCAGCCGCCCACGCGTTTTATAAAACCCATTGCGTGTGATAATAACAGAGAATATTACAAGTTTATTAACATTAACATAGTTTTGTTATAGATTAGATTTGTATGTAGGTAGGTAGTAGTTTATAGATTTTTGGCTAGTCACAGTCCATCTGGGAAAGTAATTAGAAAACCAAATAATCAGACGTACTGACAGCTTGTTCAATAATAACAATACAGCGCAGTAATTAGATTTGATGAGTAAATTAATGTATGCTTCCTAAACGAAAGATAAAATAATGTGTAGGTACGGTCGGCCTCTAAAGTATCTGAACATCTCCGAATCTATTATTTTACATAATATTATAAGTCACATTTTAAAATAAAGTGTAATTGACAAAGTAACTTTCAATATTTTTTTGGCACCAGCGTTTTCTGATACAGATGTAAAACTAACTAACATCTATGGTCTGTATGTTCTGTGCTAGAAACGCAGACCACCAGCGCCAGATTTAAAAGCAATCGAAAAACATCCCAAGTGCTAATCACTATACGACACAATACATTATGCAATAGAAACCTCACGCGGGATTATTGTAAACAAACTTTAATTTAAGACAAACACAAATATACTGAGACATGACTTTGTCGAGTTCAAATTGATTATGAGATATTAGAGAGTTAATCAATTTCATAATCCTAAAAGCACCGATATTGCAACCGATACTGACACGTATTTTGAATGTATAGAACTTAAAATGGAAGTTTATATCTGATATAGCAGAGGTGTCAATGGATATATATTTAAGAGTTGATCAATTTCCTCATCTCAAAAACGCAAAAGCTACAAACAATTCTGACCCTTAAAGGGGAGGTGTAAAGGCTAAAACAGAAGACATAAATAGTTTAAGAGAGGTGTCAATGGATATATTTCATGATGTTTACGCTACCGCATGCAGACACACGTTGAGTGAGGACCAATTAGTGCTTTTTTACAAGTGGCAATTAAAACATTCGGGATTAGACACGTAAGGAAAGGGAAAGCAATGCCAGATGGCACACGTATCTGTTCGTTTTGGGGTTTATTTTTGACATAGCTAGTTAGGTAGTGCATCAGAAAATAATCGATGATAAAAATACATTTCAAATATCTTTTTGTTTCTTTTGAAGTAGGTAAAGAGTTTAGGACGAAAAAAACTAGGTTATAAGAGGTTTATCAAAATTACCAATGCACTCAACTTAGAAGCATCCTATGCCTTTTCTATATAATATACATACATAATGCATAGATAGGCTTAATCTATGACTCATACAGGGAGAGCTTTTATACAATTTGTTTGACCATAGTTCTAGCTATAGTAAAAACACATCCAATATACAGGTATATAATAGTGTGTATACCATCAGAGTAGTGAAAAGCTTGGCCATGTCTCGATTGCATTGACATAATATGAATGCAGAAAACGGTTTTAGCGTTTTATTTTACTAGTTTCGAGCTACTCTCCACTCTGCAGCTATAAATACTCGGTATACATAGGTACTTAATATTTAAGCTCAATCTTGTTTATTCACAAGCAGTAATAGTATATATTTATATGCACGTGTTGGCGTTAATAACAAGAACGCATCCGGTATTGAGGGCTGTCCAAGATTTATAGATCTCATATTGAGTAAATATTATTTCTTGTATTACTTAGCAGAAATATAAAAGCCAACGCCTTTTTTTAAGTATTCTGGAGGCATAGAGAATTCCTTAGAAGTATTCTTTAATAGCATTCGGAATGTTTCATGGTTCAGGTAGTATCATCTACACCGTGAATGAACTCTTCACCAGAGTCATCATCGATGGCATTTTATTGACAGTGTTGATAGCTAAAGTATTATTAATTAAGAAAAATAATTATATGCAGCGAAGACATTATTATAAATAAATAGAAGTGTCTAAATATATTCTCCACAAATCGATCTCTTTAACCCCCGCTTTTTTAACTCGATATCAAATTCACAAGTAAAATAATAATGGAATGCCAGGATTGAGTATGGAAACGCAAGTGATACTTAGATGTCGATTTTGTCGAACGAAATTTTAGAAACATCTGTTTAACTCTGGTCTAAACTTTTGTGGTAAGACGGCTAGTTTTTAAACAGAAATCATCTTTAAAAACATATCTATTTTAAGAATAAATCTGGATTGCGATACGTGTCGTGGATGTCCAGTCCATAAGCAACGGTGACCACCATGCTAGTTTACCATTCGCCATAAAAAACAAAGAAAATCACACATCTACGCGACGTGTAATATAAACTAAACCCAGTTGTAAATAACTGTGTGTTTAGAATATAAGAAGCATTACCGTTGTCATGCACAGACATAAATATTACCGGTAACTATAAATTAGGATTTAAATTAATCCCTGTTTTAAATCTGGCAAATTGTAGTCGCCTATAAAACGCCATATTTATTTCTCACCTCATTCCGTGGCGCTATGTCACAGTGAATGTCAAAATTACCAACATAACCAAAACATTTTGACATGACAAATTGACAATATGTGTCACATACGAAAGGCCCTTATTCGCTATGCCACTTGTAGAAAACATGTAATCACATAACGTGCTGCAAACACAAACGCTTGACGCACGTTACATTGACAGTTTATTGTATCTCCTATCCAAGATTGAAATCGATCTTGGATTGCTGCCTATCGTTCGATGGTTCTCCAATCTGCGTGCCTTTATAAACCCATCCACGGATCGGTTATTGGCACGTTTGATCCTAAAATGGATTGTGATATCAATCCCAGATAGCAAAATTTGGATTAGGATTGATTATTAATTTCGGCCGTATAACGTGTGTGCACGTAACGCGCCTTCACGCGTTTGTCAGACTTTAAAGTACCGTAAAGATACCGTACTTTAAAGTTTGTTTGTTTGTATGGTCATAGAGAATCAAGACCCTGGTATCGGTGTGTCAAATTGTTTTCCGATCATTATAGTGAGATAATCCTTCAATATATTGTCAGTAAAGTTGCTATGAGTATCCCGCCTTATACCACAGTTAGGTGCGCGGTTATGTTCGCATTGGTGACAAAATCTCAATTTATATTCTTAAGAAACGAAAACTAGAACAAAATTGCTGGTAATTTCTTGGATTACAGAATTGATTATGTCATTGGATAAGATTAGTGTCAAGCTTCGCGATGTCTCAAGAGTTGCAGTTAAAGCCAGGCATACATAATAATTATAATATAGACATCTCAAATATAATACTACTCAAATATATAGATACAAATAAACTCTGTTTTATTATAATATTATTATGTTCTATATTATATCATACTTATATTGAATATGAAAATACACGCCGGTACCTAACTACGCCACCATTATACGTACTAATTGCATATTATTATACTTACCTAAGTATGCAACAAATATTATTATTAGGTATTAAAAAAAACGTAACTAAATTTAAATAAAATCTTTAATAATATTACAATAATAAATGCTATAATATACCTACTTGCGCATGACCTTATATTATGGCTGATGATCTTTGTTATTTTTAGTTACCTATACTCGTATAGGCATAGTACTTACCTAGATTTAAACGGGTCTAATTCGCGCACAAACTAGACACGCGTAACTCGGCCGAAAATTGTTATATATAATTTAGGTCTATACATAGTCTATTACTCGTAAGTCCTACTCCTTAGACCAGCGAAGCCTGCGTGTGGGTGTAAAGCGGTTCTTTTACTTTGCCAATATTAAGTTATTACGCGCATTTGCTGCGGGCCTAGACAAGTTGCAAACGCTTCGAAGCTATTCTATTCGTAAAAACGTTAACGCTTTAGCGTTAGCGAAAATAGTTTGGTAGACAAAGTGTTATGACTCTGGCGAACGCTCATTCTAATCAATCGTACGCTAATAATTATTTGTTCATTCAATTTCTTCATTCATTTTTGTCATCTTGTCCATGGATTAGCTTACAGACTTCAGTGTCACAGTCACTTTAGGTGTAATTTTCTTTTTATAGTTTGGCTTCGCATGGTTTGCGAATTCGGCTAGTGTCAAGTATACAAATATGCGTCGTAGTAGTAGGTACTACCTAGGTAGTTAACCTAATCTAACCTAACATTTTTAAATTTTGTTATTTTGTTACTTCTTTTTAGCAATGGAACGAAGATTGCGAGGTCCACAATAATCCTAATGCCTGCATTATCTCGTTATCTCGCGAAAACAATAAAAATCTACGAACAAAATCATAACACAATGCTACCGTTTGCAACAGCTGCTAGAAATCCGCCATTTTGTTTCGTTTTCTACAGGGTCCTAGCGAACGCTAGGCTGTCGTTCAAACGCAACGCTAACGCTTGTCAAAAGTGGCACTTGTCTACGCATATGTATGGATTCTGTCGAACGACAGGGAGCGTTTATTGGATTCGCTTAGAATTGAATGAACTTGTCTACGAATATTTCGTTCGCTTCGTGACGTTTCGTGTGCTTATGTCATCCCATACATTTTCATTCTATTCGTTTCGAATTCGTTAGAAACGTTTGCCACTTGTCTAGGCCCGCTGCGGGCCTAGACAAGTGGCAAACGTTGGGATTTAAATACATTAGGCTGTGGGCACACGGCAGAAACAAAACACACCCGTATGTCTTGACGCTATTCGAAAGTTCTGTGGGCTATGCGATGCAAAAACCTATGGAATCTCTCCCGCGCGGTTTCGGTATACTCCAGAATTTTGAACCTTAGAGCGTGAGGTGAATCAACTGATTCTCATTGCCAATTGGGGTTTTCGCACGTGGTGCAAAACGCGCCATTACCTGAATACCCACCTCGTGTTTGCGTTCTGTCCAAGGTTTTACCTAAAGGGCATCTTAGACTACCATAATATTTTAATGTGCGAAAGCGCGTTTATTCTCTATCGTAAAATATTGAACGTAAAATTTAATATTAACACGAATATAATAGGTACCTACATATTATAAATCTTACTTTAAAAGGAAACGAAAGTTGTAGGTACTTTATAATCAGACTCTGTTGTGTGAATGGGTTATGCTACTCCGGTCCACGAAATCGTGGAAATCGCTCCACGACCATTTAATTTTATTATCAATTTAATATGTTCTGTATTTCCTTGGATAATATATATTCTTCATCTTAAATAAAGAGATACTTATCTACTTATAAATAAAGCTCTATTAAGTCTTACAATCATACCTAACATTAATAACTGAGTGCATTTAATATACTACAAAAATATTTTCCCAACGCCTCAACTGATTGTGCCACCAGCGAAAAGCTAGGAATATCATTTCCCAACGTCTCTACTGAGATTTTCAGTGTTTCAGGATAAGAATTTATTCATGAATTCCCAGCTTCCCCATCTCTAAATAATCCCTGGGCACTTAAACTTCGGTCTGTAGAGAGTGGACTATACTAATGTAAGTGTAGTGTACTTATGAGCCAAGGAGTGTCAAGTAATATGCACACACACCTCACAGATTGCCGTCAACGATCGATTTAGAATGATCAGCGCGCGTCGCACGTCCCAAATCGATTTGCCAAACGCTCAATCCGCGCCATCCCGTTGTAAAACAAATGACACCGAATGACGAATGGAAAAAGGAAAGGCACGATTTAAATAGGCGGTTAATATGCTATTTGTATTGCGGGTCTCGCTCAGAAATGAGCCAATACTTTGTGTTATACTGCGATGGAGTCTCCTCGCGTAATAAATACCTAATTAACTTTGCCGCTGGCAAAACCGGCGCGGCTCAACTTGAACCTTGTTCGTTTAACTTTAAGAGCATTTCTTTGAGCGATTTAGAAGGTGGACAACAAAATTCACTTGGCAAATCATAGGAGGTGGCGCCAACGGCCAGTAAGACGTCCAACATTCCTTGACACTTAAACGGTTTATTACACGAACAAATGACGTTCATGACAAACGTACATTATGATGTGCGGTAATGGTAATGGTTGCCACGGTGGTGCCTGACGCCTAGGTGATAAGTAGTTATATCTTCCTAGTGAGCTTCGGAGTTAGACAACAGTTACGTAAGTCAATTGGTCGCTGTCTTAGTTTTGTGTAATAAAGCTACTCATTACTTATGAGGTTTTATTTTAGAATGATCAAATACTAAAGGCTGATGAAAGGAAACACCAAAACTCCTATTTTAGGGGTCACAAAAACCACAGGAGTGGTTCACTAAGCGCAGACCATGCACTAATTGGAAATTTTATTTCAACAATACTTCACTTTTGAACATTATTATTTGATTAAAAGTTCCAGAAGAATAGTCAAAGCTTTCATTCCGAGCAGCTTTGGAAACTAGGAAATCTCTTTATAAAGGCAAACTTCCTTAACAAGACCCTTTCATCTAGCAGAACGGTTGTTCTGACGAACATCGTCGCTGTGGGGGTCCAATATTTGCGATCCAATCGAGTCGACTCGTCGCATACATATCGATCATCGATATAGCGATAAATCGCGCGTCTAGACGGTGCCGCGACTCCACTTGCGATCGGCCGTGCGTGTGTAGAATGCTTTATTTGGCTGGATTGAAGTATTTGTTTTTGAAAACAATGCATTTTTAACAATTGAACACAATGCACAAGAAAACATAAAATATGTTTTCTTTTAAAAAAACCTTTTATTGACTTTATTTGACTCATTGTGTTAGTGGATAGATAGATCTTCAGTTTTTTCCAAAACTCCCAGGAAGTTTCAGTAAAGCATCCACTACTTTACTGAATCGTGACTTTGACGATGTAAATAATTGACTTGACTACTTGACCACGATTGCTATATTGCCGTGACTTTCTTAATGTGAAATTAAGAAATACTTATTATAATAAAATACTTGACACTGGTTACATGCATAAACAGTGCGAAGCCAATATTAAAAAAAAAAAGATCTTCAGTTATTCAATCATAACATGGTGACAGCTGACAGATGGTGAACTAATCTGAAGATAAAAACGGTAGACCTATAGACAGGGCTACTCCTCGATGACTAAAAGTAGATTAATGGTATTTGGGTTGATTTAGATCGGCTCTCAGTACCGAATTTAACTGAGCATGTCTGGATAAATAAATTTTCCGCAAAGCATTGCATTTTTGTAGCATAAACTAAAATAGTATAAAAAAATGTGTAAAATAAAAATTACATAGGCAGATGTTGAATTCCTTAGCCAATTCAATCTTATCAGCAATGCACTTATAGTAACGCAATGCATTTGAAATAAATTGTATTAATTGCATTAACATAATAATCTTTCAAAGATTATTACTATAATTACCCGTATCTTTCCAGTAATTCTTAGATACCTATGCTAAACAAACATCATTAAATTCGTAATTGCTTCATTTAAAGCCCGTATTATAGTTAAAAAATATATATATTTTATAGTCGATTGGGTAGGTACATGAATTTATAAATCGATTGGAAGTACATAATATCGTAGAAGGTTTTGCTAATGAATTCAAATATATTTTTTTTCGCTTCGGCTTCGGATGATTTATGCATTTAGCCAGTGTCAATTAAGTTACTAACGTTGGAGTATTAATATTCAACGTTGGGATGGAAACTTGTGAAATAACTTAGGTAATTGTTGTGGGGACGAGGTTTAAACCCTGATGTCGTTGCGTTGCAAACCGTCATTACCGTCATCATAATGTTATAGTTTCTTGTTTCCCACTGCTGGCACACAGAGTTTGCCCAATTAGAGATCGGGAGTGTCTGCCATAAGTCTCTACATATAATAATGTGATCGGGAGTGTCTGCAAAAGTCTCTACATGTCTACAATATTCTCACAGCGTGAATTTAATTAGAAATGTTTTTTACAGATTTGGCGCAAGCTGAAATGGAGGATAGAATACTAGGTGTGTAAGTGGTAAAATAATGTTAGAATCCATTATTTAAATTTTATGCAGACACAATTATGTAGGTACAAAAGAAGGTAAAACAAATTATTAATCTTTATAAAATGTTCCGTTCCGTTTATGAAACGCAGAAAGTAAAAACCATGGAAGCGCCAAGCGTAGTAATTAGTCACAGAAAATAAAAACACCTACTTATTTGACCTATTTACAATTTTATTTATATTTCATTTTATTTAGCGATTATTTATTAAACGTCGTTACATCATTTCTGTTTTCACGTTCACTAAAGCCAATAAGTCATCGTCTAAACTCTACATTGTGAAGACATAGTCTCCAATTATCTCGCCCAAAGACAAAGTGTCCCTTTTGATCCCAAAACCATGGAGTAGTGTGGTGTCACGATAGATTTATTGAGGGAATAAATGTTTAACGAGTTTTTAACACGTCTGAAGACTGAAATATGTTTGCTTGTGAAAACAGACTGTTCCAAGGGCTTCAGAATTTGTGGTTAGGGACTTACTAATCTGGTGTTTTTTTTCAAATTTGATCCTCCAATTTGGATGCATAAGTTTAAAGAAATGTATTCATATGTAATTTTATAGAGTTACATTACAGATAATTTAAAAAATGTAGTTTACACAAATTAATAAAAAAACAATGTGGTAGGGATGCCATGGCATGGCTAAGCCGGAGTTTGTTTCAGCTATAAAATGAAAATATTAGTGTGTTGTTTGGACGTGTTGTCTACGAAGTTTTGAAAGCTTTTTATCCATGTGCTATATAATTGACTTGGGGGCAATCTCAGCCAAATTAATGTTCCCCGAATAGCGGAGTTATCCTGACAGAATACCTACCTCCCACCAATAAATCCAAGCTCGACCCGTGGACCGTGGACCAGTCGGATGACCAGCAATCACTCGCAACTCCTACACCAGTGGGATGAGGATGATTCCAAATGACTGCATACACACTGACAATCCTATTTACAAAGTAAAAGCTGTAATAAAACAAAGCATTTGATTGCACGTCCAAGCTTATTAACACTCCGGGCCGATCGTAAAACAAAAATGGCATAATAATGTCTAGCAACTGATGAGTGACGTCTGTAATTAAATGGTGGAACCGTTTTGAATGTGAGAATGAATATTAAGTAGTTGTGTTGACAAAGTATTGATGGGATTATGAGAATGTGAACAGTGTGCCTAGTGCGAGTTTTGACAATTTACTCGTATTTACGCGCTCGGTCCGTTTGGCGTAAACTTGAAATTGTATGGAATAATAGCAGCGCCATCTAGTGACTGATTCACTGACGCTAGGTGGCGCTGCTCTTATTCCATACAATTTCAAGTTTACGCCAAACGGACCGATCGCGTAAATAAATTGACAAAACTCGCACTAGGCACACAGTTGTTTATTAAACTCACAATCAATTAGGTACTCGAAAGTATCGACTATCCTTATATATTATATAAATTAAGCGTCACTTTGAATGATTATGTCCGCGATGGACTTCTAAACTACTTAACCAGATTTTAATCAAATTAGCACACCGTGTGCAGTTAGATCTAACTTATAGTCGCAATAACAAAAACCTTAGCCACAGCAACGCGTGGCCGTGTCTGCTAGTAATACTATAAGTAACTAGCTGCCCCGACAGACATTGTCCTGCAATTGTCATTTGAACCGTCAAAAAAGTTACATGACAAATTGAAAATCTACTACTGAATAACAACAACCGGCGTAAGTTAGCATGTCCGACTGGGGCGTTTCGCACCACTTCTTTTTTGAATTGATACTTTTTCCATCCGTGACTTCGTGTGTATGGGTCTTACCACCCTTTGACTTAATCTCCTGGCAGTTTTTCAACGCTGAAAACCAATTTATTCAAATTGAATCTCCCAATTTAGCTTTCTAAACGAAAACTGTAAAATGGGAATTAACATCATTTAATAGCTGTAAGTGACCATCAGTGGTCGTCAAAGCCACCAGAACAAGACGTATGGATGGAACTAATGATCCTTCAGCACAATTCTTTAAAACGAACACCTCGTGCATGTACCTTCTATATTATGTCTTATGCTAAAGAGCATAGAGATTAAAATAAAATTCTGAGAGAAGGTGACAGCGCATAATGAGATTTCAGGAATGTTTTCCAGACAAGCCATTGAAGTGCGGTAAACATAGGAATGGTTAGAGGAATGCTTTCCAAATAAATAGCTTGTAGGATGTCTATGATGCAATTTTTAGTGTGCTAAACAAAACCATGACAGTTCTACAACAATTGTAGTTCCATTCGCCTTCGTCATGATTGAAATTAATGACAAAAACAATGACACTCTTAATAGTAATTTCGAATTGAATTTTTCCTATGTTTTAATAGTTATTCTGGTATTCGGAGCGGAGACAAATCCCTCAAAGGAAATATCATAAAAATCGCCCCACCCGTTCTTGAGTCATAAATGGTGTAACTAACACGACTTTATTACATAGTTATAGAAGATACAGATATAATATATATATATATATATAAAATATTGATATTGTGTCCCACGCAGCTGCACATCATGGTTCCCCTACTCTCCTCCTTAGCGCGGCTCATAAACAGTCTATGGGCCGTGAAACGAATGGCTCTCCCGACACACTTGTCTCGGTAGATTGGGAGTGACGCGGCTGTCACAGACTAGTTGTAGACAGCAGCAGGGCTTGAAAACCGGGTTAATTTTCGAACCGGTTTCGGCCTAAGTACATAGGGAGTTTTAGATGCGGTTTCGTTCTACCTTTAACCTTCATTAACCGGTTATAGGTTAATAAAGTTCGCATTATAGGTTAATGTTCAATAAACCAATATTTACCGGTTTTTGCCTTAATTTGCCATTCTGTTGCAACAACGAATAACTATCCATTCGTAAACTTACATCTATCGGGATCACCGTGTTAAGTGGAAGGCTCGCGCCTTGTGTAATGATGGCCGATGGATAAGTAATTTTATCATTGTAATTATGTAAGTAGGTACTTAACTACCTGCCTTTATCTATTTTTCATGAATGAGAGGTGTTTTAATGTTTTAAATTAAAAATAACCGTATTCACCTTGTCATTATGGTAAAATATTATGATGCTAAAAACTAGGTCTAGGTAGGGACCAACATATCGGCAAAATATATAGATAAGTAAATTATGCAAGCTTAAAGTACCTATCTTCAGGCTCGACAGTAGCTTTTATGAAGCACGTACCTAATTAATATTTATTTAGCGTTAAAAATTTTACTGTGATTTATTTAGCGGATACTATAACTTCGTTCGCAGTTTTAACTAGCTACCTATATTAAATATCATACCTAATGTCAACTGTTAAGAAAATCGATTGATTTCACGGGTAACAGATAGGTAAGTATATCTCTCTATCTCTATCCTTTTCCCTCTATCTATCTCCCTCTCTAGCTCTCTTTCTATCTCTCTCCCTATTCCTCCATTTTTTCCCTCTCTCGCTCGAAAGACAGAGGAAGCTCTATCTTTCTCCCTTTACCTCTATCTCTTTCCCTCTTATTTTATCTTTATATCTTTCCCCCTCCCTCTATCTCTATATATTTACCTCTCCACTCTCAACCTCTCTCTATATCTCTCCCTCTATTTCTTTATATTTTCCTCTCAATTTATCACTTTCTTCCTCACTCTCGCTCTCTTTATCTCTCTCTTCCTTTATTTATATATATTTTCCACTCACTCTATGTCTCTCTCACTTTCTCACTATCCATTTATCTCCTTCTTTCTTCCTTTTTTCTCTCCCTCCTTCTTTCGATCTCTCCCTCTATTTCTATATATTTCCCTCTCAATCTCTCTCCCTCTCTTGCTCTCTTTTTATCCTTCTCTTCCTCGCTCTCTCTCTCTCTCTCTCTCTACCTCGATCTCTCATCATCATCATCATCAGCCTGAAGACGTCAACTGCTGAACATAGGCTTCCCTCTTAGAGTGCCACACCGAACGACTATTTGCCACTTGCATCCACCGATTGCTTGCGACTCTTTTCATGTCGTCGGCCCATCTAGTAGGCCTACCTACGCTGCGTCTTCCAGTCCGTGGTCGCCACTCTAGAAACTCTTCCCCATCAGTTGTCAGTTCTACTAGTGATGCGGACTGCCGATTGCCACTTCAGCTTGCAAACCCTGAGGAGCTATGTCGTCAACTTTAGTTCTTTGGCGAATATCCTCGGTCCGGATTTTATTGCGCAAAGAAACTCCAAGCATAGCTCTCCGTTGCTCGCTGTGTCACTCTGAGCTTTTCCAAAAGGCCAGCAGTTAATAAGGACCACAACTCAGTCAGTACCATAATTATGTCATCATTGGTAACATGGTTGAAGACCCTTGTCTTCAGGCACTGTGGAATTTTGGACGAGAAAATGTCACGTAACTTTCCGAACACTGCCCATCCGAGTTGGATTCTTCGGGCGACCTCTTTGTCGAAGTTGGAACTGCCTACCTGGACGATCTGGCCAAGGTAGGTGTACTGGTCAACAACTTTGAGAGTACCATTCTCAACGATTACTGGCACATACAACATGGCCATTGGACATGACTTTCGTCTTTTCCGTGTTCATTTTCAGACCCACCAGTTGGGAAACGCTATTGAGTTCGCTGAGCATAGTATTGAGATCCTCCAGGGACTCTGCCATGATGACTACATCATCGGAAAAACGAAGGTAAGTGATGTATTCACCATTGATGTTGATGCCGAATCCGTTTGAGTCCAAGAGCTTGAAAACGTCCTTCAATGCGTTTACGAACAGTTTCGGAGAAATAATATCTCTTTGTCTCACGCCTCTCTGCAATGGGGTATGTTTTGTGCTCTCGCCCTGTAGTCGGATTGACATGGTGGAGTTAATATACAAGCACTTCAGCACTTTGATATACCCTATACTTGATATGGCATTGCTGAAAGGACTGAAATACTGCCCAGGTCTCGATTGAATCGAAGGCTTTTTCATAGTCCACAAACGCCAAACATAACGACTGATTATACTCCTCAGTCTTCTGTATAATCTGGCGGAGCGTGTGTATGTGGTCTATGGTGCCAAAGCCTTTCCGGAAACCGGCTTGTTCGGGAGGCTGGAAGTCATCAAACCTGCGTTCGAGATGGTTCGTAAGGACTCTTGAGAACAGCTTACACACATGGCTCTTATTTCTTTATTTCTTACCAAAAGCCAAAATATACATGTTCAGATTACTAACTCAAATAATTATTAATTACCCAATAGAAACTTTCAACCCCTATTTCATCCCCTTCTAAGATTATATTTAAGACAATAGATAGCTTATGTCCGCCTCATATATCCAATCTATTCCTATATCAAATTTCATTGAAATCGATCCAGCCGTTTGAGCGTGAATGACCAACAAATACACACACACACCCTCACACATGCACATTCACAAACTTTCGGCTTATTAATATTAGTAAGATAAGGCAACTCTTTATTTTGGATGACGAGGACGTGATCAATTATATCGTCTTTGAGATACCTAATCGCTCGTTGTGTTATAAAGAAGCGTTCGTCAGATCAGATAGTTAACAAGTTAGTGCGCGTTCGAGCCACGTGGCGCGGAGCGTACCGACCGTTCCGTACTTCACCAACGCCGCGCCGTCCGAAGCCACGAGACGCGAGAGCGAGTCGGTGCCTGTCTGTTTACCCACCCGCCCTAACCTCTCCCGCACCCCGCATACACGGCTGATCTTGAACCACTGGCATCGCGGATTTTACCGGTTAATTATGGTTTCATTAACGCTCTTTTTAACGTTTTCACTCGGAACGAAATAGTCCAAGAAACCGTTATTTTAACGTTTATAACCGGTATATTTCAAACCGGTTCGAGGCCCTGGACAGCAGTGTGAAAGGGTTGCGTCACTGTGGAGTGTGGAAACTCGTCTTTCTATACATAATCTTCAATCTTTAAATGAGCAATTCTTGTATATATAATTATAATTATATAATTGGAATCTCGGAATCGACTTCAACGATTTTCATTACATTTAGTAGGTATATATAGGGGGTTTCGGAGGCGATAAATCGATCTAGCTAGGAATCATTTTTAGAAAATGTCATTTTATTCGTGTTTTATCAACTTAAACATAAACTTGGAAGAAAAATAACAAAAAGGAGGCGTTTGAGTAGTCTCAATTTAAACTGAAAAATATGACTCTTCCTGACATCTATTGGCGAATACCCAATGTAAAAAGTAGTCTATATTTTTTTTCCAAAAAACACAATTTATTAAAAAAAATAAAAATACCGAGCAAAGCTCGGTCATCCAGCTGGTAATATGTAAAGCTATCAACTAGGACATCTGACTAGGCGACGACACGAAAAAGTGCAAGTGAAGCGAATAAAAGCGTGTTTGTCTACTTGATGACATCGTTATGTCCCTGTGGTTACACGTGGTTGGGGCATTGAGACGTTTTGCACTACGGCTGGTCCGCCGATCGAATCAGTCTTCATTTTTGACAATAGCCGTTTCGTGGCGCAAAAGGAATGTGGTGCGAAACACCCAATTGTAGGTACCTTCGTTGCTTATGGGTACAAGTTCGCGTTAATCTACCACACGCCACTATTAGTTCCTGGCCTGAGTTTCTTATAATGTGCATCCCAATTTCATCCCATAACTCTTCCATGGTGGACTTTCGTTTATGTCCTCATTCTGTTGGATGCATTTATAATCGTAAGCACTATTTTTTGCGCAAATTTATAGGGCGTTGGGAAAGCTCCGAATGTGGCGTCAAAACAGATTCATTGCGCACAGGGCTTGAAAACCGGGTTAATTTTCGAACCGGTTTCGGCCTAAGTACATAGGGAGTTTTAGATGCGGTTTCGTTCTACCTTTAACCTTCATTAACCGGTTATAGGTTAATAAAGTTCGCATTATAGGTTAATGTTCAATAAACCAATATTTACCGGTTTTTGCCTTAATTTGCCATTCTGTTGCAACAACGAATAACTATCCATTCGTAAACTTACATCTATCGGGATCACCGTGTTAAGTGGAAGGCTCGCGCCTTGTGTAATGATGGCCGATGGATAAGTAATTTTATCATTGTAATTATGTAAGTAGGTACTTAACTACCTGCCTTTATCTATTTTTCATGAATGAGAGGTGTTTTAATGTTTTAAATTAAAAATAACCGTATTCACCTTGTCATTATGGTAAAATATTATGATGCTAAAAACTAGGTCTAGGTAGGGACCAACATATCGGCAAAATATATAGATAAGTAAATTATGCAAGCTTAAAGTACCTATCTTCAGGCTCGACAGTAGCTTTTATGAAGCACGTACCTAATTAATATTTATTTAGCGTTAAAAATTTTACTGTGATTTATTTAGCGGATACTATAACTTCGTTCGCAGTTTTAACTAGCTACCTATATTAAATATCATACCTAATGTCAACTGTTAAGAAAATCGATTGATTTCACGGGTAACAGATAGGTAAGTATATCTCTCTATCTCTATCCTTTTCCCTCTATCTATCTCCCTCTCTAGCTCTCTTTCTATCTCTCTCCCTATTCCTCCATTTTTTCCCTCTCTCGCTCGAAAGACAGAGGAAGCTCTATCTTTCTCCCTTTACCTCTATCTCTTTCCCTCTTATTTTATCTTTATATCTTTCCCCCTCCCTCTATCTCTATATATTTACCTCTCCACTCTCAACCTCTCTCTATATCTCTCCCTCTATTTCTTTATATTTTCCTCTCAATTTATCACTTTCTTCCTCACTCTCGCTCTCTTTATCTCTCTCTTCCTTTATTTATATATATTTTCCACTCACTCTATGTCTCTCTCACTTTCTCACTATCCATTTATCTCCTTCTTTCTTCCTTTTTTCTCTCCCTCCTTCTTTCGATCTCTCCCTCTATTTCTATATATTTCCCTCTCAATCTCTCTCCCTCTCTTGCTCTCTTTTTATCCTTCTCTTCCTCGCTCTCTCTCTCTCTCTCTCTACCTCGATCTCTCATCATCATCATCATCAGCCTGAAGACGTCAACTGCTGAACATAGGCTTCCCTCTTAGAGTGCCACACCGAACGACTATTTGCCACTTGCATCCACCGATTGCTTGCGACTCTTTTCATGTCGTCGGCCCATCTAGTAGGCCTACCTACGCTGCGTCTTCCAGTCCGTGGTCGCCACTCTAGAAACTCTTCCCCATCAGTTGTCAGTTCTACTAGTGATGCGGACTGCCGATTGCCACTTCAGCTTGCAAACCCTGAGGAGCTATGTCGTCAACTTTAGTTCTTTGGCGAATATCCTCGGTCCGGATTTTATTGCGCAAAGAAACTCCAAGCATAGCTCTCCGTTGCTCGCTGTGTCACTCTGAGCTTTTCCAAAAGGCCAGCAGTTAATAAGGACCACAACTCAGTCAGTACCATAATTATGTCATCATTGGTAACATGGTTGAAGACCCTTGTCTTCAGGCACTGTGGAATTTTGGACGAGAAAATGTCACGTAACTTTCCGAACACTGCCCATCCGAGTTGGATTCTTCGGGCGACCTCTTTGTCGAAGTTGGAACTGCCTACCTGGACGATCTGGCCAAGGTAGGTGTACTGGTCAACAACTTTGAGAGTACCATTCTCAACGATTACTGGCACATACAACATGGCCATTGGACATGACTTTCGTCTTGTCCGTGTTCATTTTCAGACCCACCAGTTGGGAAACGCTATTGAGTTCGCTGAGCATAGTATTGAGATCCTCCAGGGACTCTGCCATGATGACTACATCATCGGAAAAACGAAGGTAAGTGATGTATTCACCATTGATGTTGATGCCGAATCCGTTTGAGTCCAAGAGCTTGAAAACGTCCTTCAATGCGTTTACGAACAGTTTCGGAGAAATAATATCTCTTTGTCTCACGCCTCTCTGCAATGGGGTATGTTTTGTGCTCTCGCCCTGTAGTCGGATTGACATGGTGGAGTTAATATACAAGCACTTCAGCACTTTGATATACCCTATACTTGATATGGCATTGCTGAAAGGACTGAAATACTGCCCAGGTCTCGATTGAATCGAAGGCTTTTTCATAGTCCACAAACGCCAAACATAACGACTGATTATACTCCTCAGTCTTCTGTATAATCTGGCGGAGCGTGTGTATGTGGTCTATGGTGCCAAAGCCTTTCCGGAAACCGGCTTGTTCGGGAGGCTGGAAGTCATCAAACCTGCGTTCGAGATGGTTCGTAAGGACTCTTGAGAACAGCTTACACACATGGCTCTTATTTCTTTATTTCTTACCAAAAGCCAAAATATACATGTTCAGATTACTAACTCAAATAATTATTAATTACCCAATAGAAACTTTCAACCCCTATTTCATCCCCTTCTAAGATTATATTTAAGACAATAGATAGCTTATGTCCGCCTCATATATCCAATCTATTCCTATATCAAATTTCATTGAAATCGATCCAGCCGTTTGAGCGTGAATGACCAACAAATACACACACACACCCTCACACATGCACATTCACAAACTTTCGGCTTATTAATATTAGTAAGATAAGGCAACTCTTTATTTTGGATGACGAGGACGTGATCAATTATATCGTCTTTGAGATACCTAATCGCTCGTTGTGTTATAAAGAAGCGTTCGTCAGGTCAGATAGTTAACAAGTTAGTGCACGTTCGAGCCACGTGGCGCGGAGCGTACCGACCGTTCCGTACTTCACCAACGCCGCGCCGTCCGAAGCCACGAGACGCGAGAGCGAGTCGGTGCCTGTCTGTTTACCCACCCGCCCTAACCTCTCCCGCACCCCGCATACACGGCTGATCTTGAACCACTGGTATCGCGGATTTTACCGGTTAATTATGGTTTCATTAACGCTCTTTTTAACGTTTTCACTCGGAACGAAATAGTCCAAGAAACCGTTATTTTAACGTTTATAACCGGTATATTTCAAACCGGTTCGAGGCCCTGATTGCGCAATCTTACTGACCAGTTAAGTCTAATGCCAGTTCAACGCCATCTAGCTTTGGGTCCTAGTTTCAATATCCGAGTTTTTGTATTCGAAAACGAATTGGTATTTCTTATAGGTACCTACACGCTGACCTGTCGCGACCTGTCATCTCATTACCACAGCAGACATACCATTCTAATTAATTATGCAGCCACGGTTCCAAAACGTGAAATCAGACCGTTTTCCTAACTGCCCCATCCAAATTAAAGCGGTGGGCGTCGCGGACAATAAAGAATAAAATTAATTTAAAATACATTTAAATGTGTCACCGTAAATTAACTAATTAAGCATCGCGCACACGTATGCGATTGGAGCGACTGCGAAGCGAGAGGAAATACCGCACGATGTCAAGCATTTCTTTTTGACCTGCGCTTCGCTTTGCAAACTCTGAGATATCCAGCCATACATCTTTTTCTTCTTCATTAACAGCCGACAGTCGCCCACTGCTGCATATACCTCCCCCAAATGACTTCCACGATCTTGTGCTTCCCTCATCCAGCACTTTCCAGGCCTTTACCAGGCCGTCAGCCCACCGTGTTACTCGAGAAACTCATCTCTTCTTCTCCATCGGCCATCGGAGCAATGCTCCATAAGACTTCTTCTAATGCTCTAATTATTGAGCTATACAATACATATTCCTTAGTTAATGTATCTCTTAGTAAGCCCGGCCGCTGATTAGAAATGGTTTTTTCATCATGCTTCTCTTTGATTCTTCTCTCTTCTCTTTCTCTTCTCACAAAGCGGAAAACACAGCGTAGCGCGTCAGTAACTTGCGAGTCGTCCCTGCTTAGCAGTCGTGCTTATCGCTCAGAACTATCTCTACAGCTTTATGTCACTGCGAGGATAATGTTGTCAGATCCTGTTTCACCTCATTAGAATAGTAATTGTGATTTAGTCTGGCGATCCGTTCATTCATACTAGCGTGGCTGGCGCCATAGTATATGATATACATACCATAATTTTATAGTACCTATATATGTGGGTGAATTTGCGCGGCGATAGCGATAATGATAGCGTTTAGAGCGATTAATTGATTACATGAACTGGCCATAAAGCTGGGCTTTCGATAAGGTCCAAATTTTAATAATATAATAATTTTAATAATAGCTCCAAATTTTCGGAGAGATATGGGTAAAGGCTTTGCGAGTGTTGATCCCCAGTTGTTCTTGCTAAAGAAAACTTAATAAGCTAAGATTTTGAAATCTTTCTTTATGGCGGCTATAAGATAGAGTTACTCTATACGTTACTATTTTGTATAGAATAACAATCTGTATCAAAAAGCGTACCTAATAAGTAATTGCGTATTCGTGTTGAGTATTGACAATCTTATTTTTGGTCTGTGGCAATTTGCAACAAAAGTAGGAAAAATATAAACGTGAACAGTATGTTCATCTTGTGAAAAACCATCAAAAGTGGGTTAGAATACAGATTATATTTTGTAAATAAATTTTAATGCTATGTTAGAAATTCAATAGAGTCGAGTTAGTTAGATAATTTATTAAACCAATATTGAAACGTCTCGAATCATAATTATTCATACTCAATTAACAAAATAGTCGGAAACATAATTCGCAAACGCTTATCAATGTAACCCCACCTTACCTATTCATGTTTGTAATCAATTAAGCTACTTAATTTTCCTGTCTTATGATCATCCATTAAAAGAACCCGTTTTAAGATAATAATCAAATCTAATATTATTGTAAGAAAATGTTTTTTTACTAGTTTTAAGATTATTGTGACATTGGCAAAATGTCAGGTCAATTTAACTATAACAATATTATACACCGTTTTCAAATCTCCGGATTAAAATGTATAAATCATAGATAACTACTCAGCTAGTAAAACGTGCAGAGATTTTGTGAAAGGATTTATTCATTTATCAAAAGTTTCATGTTTTAAGTATGAGTGTTATAATTTACTAGTGTGTGCCACATAATAACAACAACAAGTTATGAAAACTCTTTATAGGGTTAAGCTCGCCTTTGTTCATTGATATCCTATGTACCTAAGTCTCTGTATATAAATGTTATTGTGTACAATAAATTATTTGATAATATAAGAATAATTAATCGCCTTTCTACTAAATAAGTGAAATAAACATTCATGTGATGTCCTGTTCCGTTTGCTAATAATTTATAATAATTGCTAATAATGTATTTTGACGTTTGGTTTCGTATTGGTGATCGTTATTACGAGTTATCTGTCAGATAATATTTGATGCCCGAAGATGGTGAAACAGGCAACAGGTTAAAATTAAAATGCAGATTCATTATTCCCATTTCTATTATGATTATTCCGCCGTCGACATAATTAGGGGCCATTAATTTAGTGAATTAGAGTATACCTACATCAATAAATATTCGATTTAAAAATGTCATTTTGTTTTGCAATAATCATTTCCAATGATCTGTCGATAGCTGGGATTAAATTTATTCAATTTATGTTATGAGTTGCATTTAGTCGGATGCCAAATAAAAAATATTTATTTTTAAGACGAGACTTTTTTATTAATTTAAAATAGTAACACGCTTGAGCAAATTTGTCGTAGTACGGCCCTACCCACGTGCCCCCCCGAGAATTATTACGGATTGTGGTGTGATCACGGAACACAAAGTGTGATCAACTGATCATCCAATCCGTATCGGTCCCTGGGTGTATTATGGACTAAACCTCCTCAAGAAAGTGACGTGAGGACTGAGGAGGTGTTATCCGTGTTCACTGCCCAGCAGCAGTGGGCTATTATGGGTAGCGATGTTTATGATGTGAAGTTAAACGGTGTTTAACTTCTGATTAAATCAAAGTTTTACCACTTAGCCTATTTCCGTCTTACCACAAAAGTTAAGACCAGGGTTAAACAGAATATGTTTCTAAAATTTCGTTCCACAAAATCGACGTCTCTCACTCGCGTTTTCTTACTCAATCCTGGCATTCCTAATTATTTTACTTGTGAATTTGTTATTGAGTTAGAAAAAGCGAGCGTTAGCCGTCGATTTGTGGAGAAAATATTTAGACTCTTCTGTTCAACTCTGGTTTAAATATTTTGTGGTAAGACGGTTTATTTCCTGTTTCTGAAGCCCTAGTAATTTTGACCAACCGGCAAGCCTATCCTTGTCTCTATTTGTTACTACACAAAAGACAAAGGACATTATCCGTCGCTTAAAATAAACTTAAGGCTTAAAAACCGGGCATTAACTCATTTCTAAAGATAAAATTAATATTCGCACTGCTAATATTGACTAGGCATGACACGAAATAATAACCAGTAAACATGCAACTATTTGCATATACTTACTAGTATCTTTAATTTGAATACCGAGTATGATTCAAGAACTCGTGTACAAAATAATTTTACGGCATCGTAAAAACTTTCATCGGCGCGGCAAGAACACTAACGCTTCTTGAAATTCCAAATTGTAATCTTATTATAGTGTACTTGGTATTTTATTAGCATAGATACCGTACACAATAATCAAAGCTAAGTATATTAAAATGACACTTTCCTTACAAGTATAGTGAAATAAGTATAACCTGCTACAGTCGCGTCGATTAATCACTGTAGGATGATAACGAGTGCTTAGTATGCAATATAATATTATACATAATATTAAATAATTCAGCCTATACTGTCCCTTTGCTAAGCAAACGCCTCCTTCACTTTCTAGAGGAGGATTAGGTCATAACCCAGCACGGGGGCCCTGGTCTGGGTTGGTGGATAACATGCCTCCGAAATAATTCTCGGGCATGTTGGTTTCCTCACGATGCTTTCCTTCACCGAAAAGCGAGTGATAATTACGTACATATTGTTTTAACAAGAAACACATTGTGGTACGTGCCCGCATTCGAATTTGAAGTCGCCACTTTCTGCTTTGGCAGGCGGACGTTCGACCACTAGACTAGCCCAGCATAATATAACCGCAATACAATAAAAAAAAAATTATTGTACTTTGTAACATTTATAGAAACATCAGTTACAATACAAGGTATTTTTGCGATAGTTTCGCGAACAAAGTTGCGCATTACAGCTAGTTTAGCATAGACTAAGGATTAGAAAACGATGAACAAATCTAGAGAAGAAGCACTGATATCAATTTAAATGGCTACCCACACGCACTGGCACCGCCAGCCTACTTCCATCCAAGGTTGGAGAGGCGAGAGAGTGCCACACCATAATTTCGAGAAAACGACGCCCTTCTACTTTATAAAGAGTATATTTATTGCTGTAATTTTCACATAACGACATAATAATATTCAAATAGAGACCGTTTATTAGGCAAATGGCCCACAATGGCCCGTTGATTCGGATTTACGGACAGTGTAGAGATTAGACGACAAAATGTGTGATGTTCCGGCTTTTTGTCCGTGAATGGGCCTAGTTGCTTCATTGTGAGTTTTTGTATCTTTAGTGTTGTGAACATATATGTTCACCGCATTCTTATAGCAATGCGAGTTTATCGGAGCATGCTTTTATGTTATTTAACTTAGAGAGGACCTCTTCTATCGATAGGATGTGAATAAATGGGAAAAGAAATTGTAGTAGATACAAGTATTTATGCGTTGATAAGTAACGTATCTTTGCAGTATACCTACTTATCGACGAATGCGGATACCATATCGAGTGTTTTGATTTGCATGGCATCAGAATACTCGCCATTACCCAAATGACAGGTAATTATAGTCTAAAACTCGGATAACTTTGTTTTACTAAGGACTGGATACCGTGAAATGAGGTAATTAGGGCTCAGAGGTAAATAGCTTCCGACGGCACCCCGCCTCTTGTTTTGGCCCCAATTTTTACCTATTTATCCCTCGAGTACAATTTACCCCGTTTTACGGTACCCTAGAAATTAGTTTAGCACAAATAATTACATAAATTTTATATGGTAACATCAGACGCCAGAACTAAAACTATATCTAATGAAATTCTAACAAAACCCGTTTCTAAAACATTAAACCAACAGACCTCGTACAAATTAATGCAATAATTTCAAGTGAAACCCATTTGTGGGACCCCCACCGCCTAATCACCAATAAGATTCATTTGATACCAAGAAATGATGATCGCCATTTTCATATGTTAAATATTTAATTCAATAATCTAAAAGCAGAATAACTACATAGTAATAAGGTTTAGTTTTTATGAATGAGAGTGATGAAATGGAGTATTTGAATAATTATAAACTGTCTAACGTTTTTGTTGAAAAATAAATTCTTCCAGTTAAGTTTAATACATTTTACGTGTTCAGTACTGCAGCTGGTAGCTGATTAACTGGATCTATGTGACCCCAAACACGTAGTTACGGATGTTATATGCGCAACTATCACATATTTGAATAAAATATAGGATTTGAATGTTTACTCGACATTAAATCTTATTTACTGCACAGTAAAACTTAAAGCTCTTACGACTTTAACGGTGAAACCAAACTTGGTACGCAAAGATAGACACTTGACCAGATTAGCAAAATTATACAACCGGTAACCCAACCAGCCATAAATACGAGTTGTTTAAGTCCAAATCAATTGAACACAAAACAAACTAAAGCTAATTGGTTCCATTGCATTGATTAAATTGCAGTTGGTTAAATTTAGACTTAAGCACTGAAATAAATTTCAGGGTTTAGCCTATAAATGCATTTCAATTAGCGTACGTCATTTTAAAACACTAATCAATCATAGGTAAAATGTGTAGCCAATGCGGAAATATTATTGTGTATCTCACAGAATAACTGGTAGTAATGAAGTTACTCGTAGAAATAAACAAACGCGACCAAGTTCAGACAAAATATTCGCAATATTCGGCCTCCCACGTCGAAGAACTCAATCACAAAGTCAATATAACCCGAACAATGAATGCGTAAACATATTCCAATAGCTCAATAACTCATCCAAGAATTTTAATTTTACCTAAAATAATCTTTCCAATCCAAAATGTTCCACAACGATAAAATACAAAAATGTATACCAAAAATATCAGAATTAACGGCATTGCTGTAAAAAATTCACGAAAAAGAAGCATCAGCAAACATCGATCTCGGTTGTTATATTGTTACATACTCATAAATTACCAAAAATAAATTCGTTGCCAATTGAGTTATCAGAATTTTTGGCAATTCTTCAATTTCAATGAAATATCAACTCTATCGGTATCATTATTTGGTGCAATGTAATTTGCATCTGAATATGCAAAGTGAGCAGTTTTGCTTCTTTTAGCGCATACAGCAGTAACGTCTTCACCGTTTGTTGCTTCGTTTAATGGAGACTCTATCGCATCATTGTTAGGTTTATTTTCGTCTGTCATAACAGTTGTGGAACGAGATTCACTGACGCGGTCTCACACATTTCGCTAAGGATTTCTGGTCTCGTAAATTGTACAGGGCTAATAGTCAGTGAGGTGTGCCTCAGGGTAGGAAAGAGTGAATGAACTTTTACCCAAAACATTTTCAACATATCGAGCTGGCTTAAATTCAACATTAGCCTTCTTTTGAACTCTCCGTCGAGTTATTAAAGACATGTTTTTATATATTTTTATAAGTCAATTTAAATGAGGAAGCTTAGCAAAGTTGCCTTAATTTGCAAAGCTACGTTTGAGATTTTGTTTTGATTATCATCATTTTAGTTTAGAATGGCTGTAAGATCATCTCTATTCTTCCCGAATCTTCTGTAAATGATTCAATTTAATATTAATTTCAAAAATAGATTTACATAATTTTTAAATTTTACAATTCAACTAAATTGAAAAGTTCATTGGGTTTTTGTTTTAACCAAATCTACCTTTAATGAAATCAAATACTCATTCTGAATAATGTGTCAGTTCATTGACATACAGTATCTAGCTAGCGTAATTCGTTTGTACATACATAATAATATGTCCAGATCGACTATCTGCCTCGTAAAATAGTCGTAAAATTCTCTGCAGACACCGCCGGGCTATTTCAAAGATAAAATCAAAATTTTACTACGTTACAACACACGAACAGGATTCTCCTGATAATTATTTCATTAACACCTTTTCTGTTGATTTGATGATTAGGTTAGAATGTTGTCATTAAGTGTAATAATAATTATATTATAGAACTTATTTTCCATAACAACATAATTTTTTAAAAGTCTATTACAATTTTGTTATTGTCATTTATTTATTAAAATAGTTCATTAACCTCCTAACTAGTTAATTTTTTCAAGGAAACGATTTTCTTACTCATTTTTTTTTTGCAAAATGTCACTGGTTTATTTTTTAAGGAAATTGACAACCAGTTATTTGTATATTTTAGATTATTATAATTTAATTAGCCATTAGTAATCGACACATTTAATGTTTTCCTGATTGTTATGTATTATGGTCTTAATTATTTACTACTTTTCGAAAATGCAACTACTTTTTTTTCATATTATTATACAAAATGTTTTTTGAAAGTAATCTCAAAGTCATCAACTTCCCAACAATTCGTAAAACACTAGCTACTAATTATACTAGGAATGTATTTAATTAAGAAGTCGTAAAATATTTTCAGGCCACAAAACACTAGTAAGCTCACTGTTCCCACACTAAATGTCAGAGGCGTCACTAACATGCAGTAAAGTTGGACAAATCTACCTTTTATAGTCTTAAATCTATCAAAAAACCGGACATTCCACCCTTAAGAATTTTTACATCGGCCGATACGACAAGCGATTTCTTGTGACATTTCCTATATTATGTGACCTTAATTTTAGGTAAAATTATTATTTTCTAGTTCTTGTTCTAGTCTAGCATATTTTCTAGTTCTAGTCAAGCAAAACACATACCTAGTATAAATGACAAGCCTACGACGTCCGCCATTGGACATATTTTGACTTATAAATTTACACTTTTCATAGATTTTTATACAAGATTATCGAACGTTTTAAATGTGGACTCGGTTTACAACCTATTTAAGCACTCCATGATGTACCTTTGCAGAAGGCTTGAATGCTTGCTATGCGCAATAAAATATAAGGCTGATTCAAGAAAGTAATTCCACACTTTTCTCACAGGTAAAGCGGACTATTCAAACATCGTTTTATTTGGTTTAGTGCGTGCTAGGTGAAATATTAATCTCTCACATTTATTTATCTCAGGCACATTACGCTACCTCTATCTATTATTATAAAAATGCGAAAAAACTTGCGTACAAATTTGACCAGACGACAATAATAATTGATCGGGCTAACTAGATCAAGTCCAAATTGTATTATTTTTCCCATTAACATAGTATTTATTGAGTCTCGTTGTGATCTTATAGGTATAATTACATAATGATCTGATAAGCATAAATAATTATAATGATAATAATATGATCTATTCCAAACGAGTACCACATTGATTTTCACATTGATTGTAATACCAATGGTATTTCTTTTTAATCATATTTATTTTGTATTCCAATCGGATACCTCAATTAAAAACTAATAAATTAAATATAGGTAATAACTCTTCCAAATGAATACCAAAACATCGCTACATGACTATATGGTAAAGTCAGCTAGGAAATACGGCTTACCTTTTTTTTATAAAATGTTCCATAACTGGTTGAAACACGAGGTAGCTTCTGGTACCCTATGCTATCCGGTACTGCTGGTGTTAAATATAAAGCTCCAAAACACAGTCATACTGAATCAGCTGAATGGAACAAGAAGTCTGAGACCTTCTTGTGTCTTATACTACCCTGGTACTTTTGATGATATCATAGCTAATAGGCTTAATTACATGTTCTACGCCAAAACACGATCGTCATTTATTTGATTGCTGTAAATCGGAGTCGGGTCGTCTAATAAGCCAAACGCCCTTTGGCCCTCAACATAAATCCATCAAGATGGAGTGTCGTAAAACTGAGTAGTGCTCAGAACATACGGTTGACTTGTTCGTTTCTGCTCTTTGATGTGACATCAGTATTCTAACGATGAGCATTGCAGAGATTTTATGTGCGCCCTTTGATCGGTGACCTTGGAATTTTGATGAGACCAAAGAAATTTTGTGTAGTGTTGACCTTGTTAGTGAGCCAGTAGTTTGATCGTTTATCATGAGCATAGCAATGGTCTGGAATGATGATTCAAGATGACCCGTACCTACCTAACCGTTATATGCTCATTATAATCGAGAAAGAAAAAAATAAATTAGTCATAAGCATTTTATATTCTCGGAAAAGTAGTAGTAAGTAAACACATCTTTCTGTAAAAAAATAAATTCTGTAAAATTAGTTTTATGTTGGATTATATCTGTTTTACAACGAGTAGTTGTGTTTTAAAATAAATATGTAAAAATTCACGATGTATCTAATATTTACGTGGAAATAAAAAAAGTAACTAACTACCAGTAAACACTAATTTTTGCCTAACAAGATGGCACAATAAAACTTCTATTGCAACTTCTATTGCTATAAAACAACACATATGACAAGTTATTAATGCCTATGACTTTATAAACAGAATAAAAAATGTTTTTACAACTTTCAAATGAGGCGCGAGACGAGACAGACATCGGGTTTTATAAACACAGACATTTTTATAAGTAGTGGTAAATCATGCGAGTTTACGATGTTGCGTCGGATGGTGCAAAAGTTGTCAGGAATTATGATCTACACACAATAATTTAACTAAATAATATAATTAATAATATTAAGGTAGAAATTTAACAATAAAGTGATCTACTTTTTGTTGCACACCGAACAATGTACATATACACAGGGACATAAAAATATGAAGATACGAAACACTTTAGCCTTAACAAGTGGTGAAGCAGAGACCTTTATAAAATAAAGTTGTATTTTTTTTATTCTGGTTGCTGCACCAAATCTTATTAATATTACGTATTATATTTATATTCTACATATTTATATTATATTATATTCTTACTATTACTTTTCTTGGGTTATTGTATTTGTTTTATTTGCTGCTCTTTTTTAGACGTGGTTGTTGTCTTACTGCAGTGCAAAACCTTTCCTTCCCTCCTTCCATTTATTCAATAAATTGCAAATATAAAAGTATTTATAGTATAATTTATACACTGTCTAGATCACTGTCTGAAACTGGTCCGTGTGCTAGCTGCATATCTAGAAAAGTTATAAATAGCAGAATATAAATAAAAGTTTCGAAACGACATTGATTCCCAATTAAATTTTAATGACAAATTTAAGATATCACTAATATAGTCTAGACTAAACTTTAGCATAATCAATTGCATTATTGCTTACAATAAACATAAACCATACTTTTGATGCGTTTTTTGCCTACAAATTGAGATATTAATTCGAATAATTAATTGGTGATGAAAATCAGCACACAAAATGGAAGCTAAAATTCACTGACACAGAGATTTCAATAGTTCTGTAACTTGAAGCATAGCTGGCCATATAAAATACACATATAGTCGGTATTAGGTTTATCTGTGCTATATTTTTTACGGCTTGGATGTAATTTTTTGTTTCACTATTATAAAAAGAACTCGACCCAATTAAAGCCTAAAAGAATACGGAACAAAGAAAATGTATATTTTGTTGTTACACATTGCGCCTTATAAGAAAGCTTTTTGCAAGCTTTATGCTTGTTTAAACGTACGTAATAAAATCCTAATTGAGGGTATAAACCTAAAACTATACGCACATTATTAGTGGAGTTGCCAAGTACAGATTTAGCAGTGTAGTTTGTAGAAACTGATGGTTCCACGTTCAATTTCAGCAGTCTTTTCAAAAAGGTTTTATTAGACTATAAATATACTGACAAACTGACTAACTAGCGCAAGAATGGCAGGAGGTGGCGAAAGACAGACCAAAGCGGAGGCACTTATTTTGGGTCACTGCGCCATGTTAGTTAGTTAAGTTAGTATTTATATAGACTAAAATACTATCATAAGATAGGTTCTCTATGAAATGATTAGTAAGATGCTTTAGAGACGTGGGTTGCGGCCACGAAGAGACTTGCAACTATTAGGTATATATGCGACCAAAAACGTCACAATACATCATGAAAATGGCAACACTGTGAACTAAATATCGCCGTGTACAACTACACTCTTGTTATCATCATCATCATCATTAGGCTGAAGACGTCCACTGCTGAACATAGGTCTCCCCCTTAGACCGCCACAAAGAACCACAATTTGCCACTTGTATTAGTGGGTAGGTAAGTTCCATTCATATTTTGCAGCAACGGATTTTTCAAATTATTTTTGATACAGCCAAAATCATTGCAAACTTATTACAAAAGCCTCTCTCTTTTCGTGTCTTCTTGTATATTGCAAAAACTGGTAATTTCTTCTACGTTTCATCATTTCCCCTACGTTCAAGGTCCGTCAAACTGACACTTTGTATAAAAGTTTAATCCATTTGATGCGTATTGTTGGTACAGACATGAAAACTAAACAATTTCGACAGAATGCTCCGTCGCTCTCACACGTTGGGCAATCTCTAAAAGGCTATAACGTCTCAATCATCAAACATAAACAGATAGAGTGCATCAATTTGAAACACCAAAATCTAAGCATGTGTGGGTAGGACCTGCACACAGTTTATAGACAATACACACACCTACACAAAAGCAGATCACCCAAGTTCAACAAAAGCAGGAGACAATAACAGTTAAATTTAAAGCGATGTGATTCAGTAGTAAACTATAAGCGGTGCTTTAACTTGATTCATGCACGTGTAAAAATCAAAGTGCGCAAGCAAATAAACGGAGTTTCGTGTTTCCGACCGGTTATAGGTTAGGCCACAGAAGAAGAAATTAAGTGAAACTAATCGCGTCGTCATTTCTGATGCGGACTGCGAGGAAATATAACACTTTTTAGGGGGTCAAGTCTGGTAATCGGCTTCAGAATAGTTTGTGGCATTTCAATGTGAAGTTGATTCCGAATGTTCTTATTTGACATACTGAATATTACAAAAAACTAGAAGACTTTCAAATGTCACAAACTATTCCGAAGTCACTCCATTGAATTGAAGCTTTCTTATACATATATACACAAACTTGACTCCCAGCTTGCTGACAATTATAATTTGACTGCGATCATATTGGTGCATAGTCAAATGCACCAATTTGATTGCACAACATTGAGGGTCAAAATATTGATTGAAGGCTAAAAATTAAAAAAAAAATAAAAAGTATTGATTTTTTTTAACGCACGTGATGTTCTGAACTCCACCATTAGTGACCATTTAAATTCATGTAGGATTTAAGTACCAATATAACTGGTGGTTTCTTTGTTTCATCTAGGTACAATTAAATTAGTATAGTATGTATGGAAAAAACTTATGCTAAATCTATAGATATTTTTGTCATTCGTTTGATGCATAATTGCGTACGAGTGACCTAAGAACCTCGGGGTTTTGTTTGTTTTTAGAATACTGTAAAGAACCCCGGAGGGTTCTAGAAACCCCGTTAGCTATAGTGCCTTTACCTACTTCACTTTCTATTCTATGGTAAGGTTTATATTTTACGAGCTAGACGTCATACGCCAACGCCCTGGCAATGACCTAGGCATTGTCTAGCGTTTAATGTCTGGCCTGACACGTGCGATGTGGGAGTTGCTGGCTTAGCTTAATAGATGGAGCTGTATCGATTGTTATCTTGGAGTGGACTGCAGAAGATAATAATTCATACAAATAACGACCAACATTGACACGGGTGCATAGCTCCTGGCCTGATACTTAATAATACAGACAGTTTGTTTCTACGGCAAACAGGGCGCAGATGTAAACCTAATAATATGTACTACCTACATGTTTTGACATTTTGGTTTGAAGCTTGAAGATTATTAATTTTGATATTAATTTAAGGAATCTTGACGTAGGCTGCTACATAGTTAGACTACAGACAGGTAATGTCAAAAAGCAACCCACAGTTTCATTGAGTAAATGTGGCCGAATCTTTTACTGTCATTATCATATATTATGCGAACCGATAAACGATCGTGCCAGTTCATCGTAGACCTTTTACTATTCTATGATTGAGCAGCAGATAATTTACTTGATGGTAAGTGTCACTATGACATGTCTGCATTACAATGGCAGTGCTGCCTTTGCATTGCAAGACGTATCGCGGCAATGCTCTATCCTTAAACATTAGGGATATCGAGGTGCCCTTACTGCTGACATAATAAGTAATCTCTTCGCAGCATTAAGGATCATAGATATCATAGAAATGAAAATTGCTAGTCAGATTTACGATCGTTTCAGACCTGATTTACATGAACTAGACGTCCCGGGAGATAAAAGGGACGTTCCTAGCAAACCGGCTGTTAAACTTATGGAACCATTTGGGAAACGTCGCAGAATAACTCAACTTTACAATATGAAGCACGACTCCAACAGTCATGGTTATGAGTCACAGTCATAAAGTTCTAGCTTAGCCTATATTCCAAAAGTGAACCCTGCAGAGGGCCTAAGACACTAAACATGAACCGTCTTACCACATTAGTTTAGACCAGAGTTAAACGGATGTTTCAAAAATTTCGTTCCCCAAAATCGACGTCTATCACTCGCGTGTTCTTACTAAATCCTGGCGTTCCGAATTATTTTACTTGTGCATTTGTTATCGAGTTAGAAAAAGCGAGGGTTAGACGTCTATTTGTGGAGAAAATATTTAGACTCATCTGTTCAACGTTAGTTCAAATCTTTTGTGACGAGACCGGAAAAATTATCATGTAAGGAAAGTAAAATTTTAAAGTCTCATTACTAATACTTTTTACCAGACTGCGACAACCCAAAAAGGAATGGTAATAAGTTTATAGGTCTGTGAATGTTTTGGCAATTTCTTTTGATGTTCCTCCATAGCGCCTAAACTACTCTTCCGATTTTGATGTAATCGATTCGTTATCAGGAGGCGGGTAACATAGGCTACATTTTTGTACCGCTAAATTAAAAGATAAAGTCAAAAATAAAAGTTAAACCACATTGAGCCTATATACACGTGCCTGTTATAGAGTGTTTACTGTCTAGTCTTACTTTTCAAAGTATTTTTAGTCTGGTTTTAGTTCTTATTAACTGACTTCCAAAAAGGACGAGGTTCTCAATTGGACTGCTGTATCGTCATAATGAGACAATTATACCTATTAGTGCAAACTATGTGCAAAGCCATTGAAACAGCAGGTGATGCTATTTACATACCTCATTCAAACGTCACTTACTATTGCGCA
Organism: Hylaea fasciaria; assembly: GCA_905147375.1. Classification (NCBI taxonomy): domain Eukaryota; kingdom Metazoa; phylum Arthropoda; class Insecta; order Lepidoptera; family Geometridae; genus Hylaea; species Hylaea fasciaria. The sequence continues at coordinate 10,127,126 of LR990208.1, read as the reverse complement.
GTACAATTTTCAGTGCGCATTTTTAAGGAGCCATCTATTACTTTTTATCAATAACGGGGCTTGAATTCGCTAAAATGCTGGCCTATTTATTACTCCTAACAGCGAATTAGCCTTGCTTTAATCGCTATACCTATTATGATAATTGTTCTTCTTCTTCAGTTAGTCCTTATTTAAGATTTTAAGTACGCATTGTACTTTAGTGTATACTTTGAGGACTTGTTAAACAAACACCGTTATGGAGTTATTCAAGCTCTGAAAGACGTACCGCTTGCTAGGTTGTGTCACAGCATGCCTCTGACTGAGGCCTCTGGCTGTCCAGCGCTGAATATTATCATGTAAATTTTACGGCGCCGTATAATGTTTTGACGCGGATAACGTTGGCGAAATAATTTGCGAACTAATGTTTGGCAAAGTCAACGGAGATTTGTACCCGACGCCAAATGGTGAGCTTTCGAGATATGTTTATCATTTTTGAGATACAAATAAGTACAAGCTACTAATAATATTGAGATATGGAATTTAAACTAGTTGGAGTAAAAGTTCATGTTGTTTTAACAAGTAACTACACTTTGTACACTTTGTAACTAGGACGCTTGTTTAAAATACTTCAGGGTCTGAATCTTATTTAGCTATAATATGTTTAGATCCTTATATAAATGTAAGATCTGTTTTAATAATCACGTGACTTTTAAAGCTTAATTTGGATTAGCTAAGATTTTGGTTTATATCTATATTCTTCTGCATATTCTATATCCAATTATGTCTTTAAATTTAATTTTTTTATAGGTCATAAAGAGGAAAGAATAGATTGTTTGTTTGCATTGAATAGGCTCTGAAACTTCTGAACCGATTTGAAAAATTATTTCATGGTTGGGGAGCTACTTTATCCCCGGGTGACATAATATCTTGTAAAATTAAAAGGTTCCCGCGAGATAGTAATTAACACGGGCGAAACCGCGTTAACTATTCTAGCGCTTCTAGTGGCTTATAAAAAGACATAAAAATAACATTAGAAACATCGATAAAGAAATCGACCCGAGACAAATCCTAAAACAATAAATTACTATATAAAAAGACAAACAACAAGGACCACACAATGCCAATAAAATCTAATACAATAGCAACATGATATGACTATTAATCCCACATTAATACCCCTAGATTATAATCTGGACAATAAACTTGATTGAAAATTAAATACGAAATTATATTTACTGCCCGTATTATATTTAGCGAAATGATCATGTTAGATATAGTGCCCAATAAAATATCAGGCAGTTTAACAGCTTAATAATTATAAGGCAAGACCACACACAGCGATCAACAGCTGTCCACCCTCACAGTGATCTACTAGGTAGTAATGGGTAAATCAAGGCGTATAGAAGGAATAACGCGTGGGCTAGAATAGCGCCTTGTGGTACTCCCGGCCGGTAGCGGGGCCTTTGTGAGTCAGAAAGACTTATTGGTATGGAACAATTTGTTGGTTCATCTAACATTTGGATGTGTTGGGAGATTTTATGTAGAAAAGTTTACTTTGGTAATAATTTTATGATGTTCGTTTAAAGTTAAATCAAAAGCTTTCGAGGGTTGATTTAAACTATAATTTAATAATGTGTAATTTGCTTCCTATTGGTTTATAGATATATTAACTAGATATGAACGGGTCTAATTCGCGCACAAACTTAAATCAAAATATTATATAATTTTGGTATACTTCGACGTTTTGGCCGAGTTGCATCGACCGATTCGTGGTCACGAGAAGGCACGAATTAGACCCGTTTAAATCTAGACAAATCTGTTTTATAGATTTCAAAGAGTAAAAAGACTGGAGGTATAAGTACCATCAAGTTAATTGCTTACTTTAGGTTACGCTCTCGTTTGCCCACGCTCTTGCCTGAATAGAACTAAGAAGCGACGATGGCTGTCATTCTGCAAGACTGGCATCACTATGGTCATAATAATTATACTACCATCATATTATTTTAAAGGCACATAAAAAAACACCACCAATAACATTAACAGCTACGCTTACTACGTGCCTTTAACTAGAAACCAGATAAACATCATAATTATCCAAAGTAACTTCATTCGCACTGAAGCACCCATCAAGTTCAGTCAAGTCATAAAGCAGGATAATGCCGTCATAAATCCTGAGGCGCGATTCAAAAATACTGCCAGCACTGCAATGCTGGCAGTGCCACAGTAAATCAGACTCCATCAACAGAACATAAAGTGGGCCGCCCACGCTCGGGTGTTTAACGCGAAAATATCTAGGATAGTAAAGCACTTAATAGCCTTTTGTTTACTTCTGCGACTAGTTCTGTGAGTGATGTGTTGTGGAGTAATATGTTATTGTCATATTCATTTGATTCATTACGTTGGAAGACATTCCAAATATTATTTCGTTTGCATAACCTCTCCGCTGCTGCAATTACAGAAATAAATAGATTTTCCACTGTATCACGGCAGGATCCTTGACAAAGCACGGGAGAGAATAATAATCAATGTAGTGGTATAATAAGTCAAGATAACTATTGTAGATGCTCGTAACGAAGGACGTGCTAGCGCAGCGCTGAAAAATACATAGGCACTTTGAAGTAATTCAGAAACTGTTATAAGATACAAGTAAAACGCTGTAGTTTTAAGTTATGTAAACAAAACGTCGTTTCCTTCCCCACGCTATCAACAGATCAAAACCAGTAGGACCTAAAATGTATGAGAAACGTTCATCAAGTTCGAATGATTAAATCATCAAACATTCATGAGATCTAAAAATCTCAATACAGCTATTCCATTTATTTATGACATTTGAAGAACGTAATAAAATTATGAAACTTGAGTATCAAGTTACGGCTTTATAACTACCACCTTCTGTAACCTAGATACTATTTAGGTTATTGCGAGGGTTGTCGACTGAATTTTATTCCCACCGAAGTGAAACCTTAGTCGAGTAACAAGCGAAATTTTGATTTCAGTCTGCTGTCAAGATCACCTATATAAAATTTTTAACCTATTTCCACCTTTTAACTTAAAGAAATGCATAATTAAAAGTCGGTGCCAAAGTTTTGGAAACAGACCAATTAATATACGACTTCGTACGTACGATACTTTGAGTCGATAACGAATAATAGATAGGTACAATCCAATCCAAATTTGGCTATCTGGGATTGATATCACAATCCATTTTTAGGGTCAAAAGTGCCAATAACCGATCCGTGGATTGGTTTATAATGGCACGCAGATTGGAAATCGATCGAACGATAGGCAGCAATCCAAGATCGATTTCAATCTTGGATAGGAGATACAATATTAATTTCGGCTGATGACAACACTAGAATGATCCAAAAGTTTTGATGTGTTAGCAGCCCTGAAGCATTAAGGTGACAGTTTTCCATAGAAAACAGAAAACTGACGACTGTCCAAAGCAAATTCGACGCAAGCCGGTCAGAGCACAGTGAAACTACAGGAAAGTAGAACCGAGACCAGAGCCGCGATAATGCAACTATTTGCATTAATATGTTATTGCTTGTCAAAGAACAATAAGGTGCTGTAGATATAAGAAACAGTGATAAATTTGTCTAAGTTGAAGTAAAATGATAAATAATTCGTGGTCGGGCACAGTGTTACAATCTCTTATGGTTGGCGTTAAACGGTTATGCAGACATAATTTAGTAGAGTATTGACGCCCTTTATGGCAATGAATCCGCTGTAGTTCGAAAGGTTGCAGGTTCGATTCACGCACTGGGCAACTATTTTTGTGTGTAGTACCTATACAATACAGGTATTTGTTTTGGTATTTTGAAGCCATGATCTCTGTAGCTTCTGATTCTTTAGTTAGATAAAGATATTCCCTGTATAATGTTCCTGGTTATGTTTTGCAAGCCAAAACGCGGGTAGTTGGAAACAATTCGCACCGCTCCGGACGGTGATGCCTGCATTCTCGTGACCACGGGCGATGTAACTCGGCCGAAACGTCGAGGTATCTCAAAATTGTATATCTGGATATTAGTTTGTACGTACCTATGTTTTCTGTTCACAAAAGTTTAAAAACTTCTATCTTAGTGAAGAGTCAGGATATGGTAACATATCATCAATGCCATGTATAATTATTTTTAGATAGCTGTTGGTCTTCCAAATGATTAAATAAATAAATTAATAATAATTATGTTTGTGATCGTGACGTGTTTAATTGAATACCTAGTGACACAACAGTGCGCTACAACCGAGGAAATATCTATTTGTACAATGTACATGTTATAGAAAAATCAAAATTATCTCATCAAAAGCAGATATGGGTATTGAATTAAGTTCTTTGTTATATACGAGTACATCCAGGTCTGACGTTTAGCGAGAACTCGATTTCGATACTCTACCACCATTCTACCTCAACTTCTCATTGAGCCGCATCGAATCCCACACACACCAGCAGTTTTATTAACGAACAAGAAACAAGGGTTTTATTAACGGGCTCCGTTCCAATCTCCTTTGTATGTGTTCACCAGAATGGCCTGCCGTGATTAATTATCTTAATCACACCGATTTGTTTAATTACTTCGTTTTCCGCCTCATCGGTGCTTTGTTCTTTTCCTTTCAATAATGGAACCGAAATATCTTTCACACTCCCACGTGGTGGTACAGGAGCTGGAGGCGGGATAACACACGTCACTTTTTGAATGCAATTGTAATGGGAGGTTGTTGTAAAAATATAAATTCATTTAAAATCTGTTATGATGTAGGTACCTATAAAGGTGATAAAAAAAATGCTACTATAAAATTTATTGCGTGACATATTTCGGACTTTAATTTACTAATTTTTAGAGCTAGGTATGTATGTCAATAAATTTAGTTCTTTTGCAACAAGAATAATAAAAAAAATATAAATAACAAACATTATTATAACTTTTATAAAACAAAATGAAGCTACGGTTGCTTAGAATGAAGTGCTGCAATATGTTGCACGCAATAAAATAGGTTGATCCTTTTATTTTATAGATAGGTAAGGTTATTTCCACGTCGCCAGCTCTCCGTCTACCAGCCTCCTTCATTCGTTTGTTTATGGAATGCATAACCAATGTCGGTATTGCCATGAGTTTATGGCGGCAGATCATCATCACATCGTCTTGGATGAGTTTAAACTATAATTGGGAGTTTACTTTTAGATTATTTAGTAAGTAAAGAAGATGGTCATTAAATTGAAAAGAAAGGCGGGTGACAACATTAAAAAAATGGAATAATATGGCTTAGGACACAATCAATACAATCATTCCAAGTTTGCTGTAGGTTTTGTACTTATTGTATGTTCACGTAAATAATAATCATGACCGAAATGGCACGAAATAATGGAAACTTTATACGTTAAAGTAGGTACTTAGTCGAAAATTATGTATGTACCTACTTAGTACGATTTTAAAATTTAGCACTGCGGCAGCAACCGCCTTAGTATCGCCTTTACAACTACAGCTTAAACCATATTCAACTGATATTTTCTGCACCACCAAGACTCATGATTAATGTGTCGCCAAATGGCATTATTTAACCAAACGACGATATAAAATAATCTACGATTATACTCGCATGAGTAATCGCTGCTTAGTGTAAACGGCTATTAACATTAAGAAGTGAGGATTATGCAAGCGAAATTTATAACATCCGGCGAGGAAACTTGAAATAATGCGGGGACACGAGATATTAATGGAAGGTTAACAGTTAATGATGATCATGTTGGTGGGCTCGTTAATTAAACCAATGAGGAATGGTGCCGAAATGGTAGCTGGTTTGATTCTGATAGGGACTAAGTACTACCACTATAATATTATTATCTACTACCAGCCGTGTCCAAAGGTTCACCTGCGATTCTCGTAATTAAAAGTAACTTGTGTCCTAATCCAAAAGGGACAAGTCTGCTAATTTAAGAGCGCTTCAACCAAATCTCAATGGGGTGGCTTCGGAAAAATTTGCGACATTTCTTCGTGACATTAGATCCAAATGTTCTTATTTAACTAGCAGACTTCCAAATGTCACTAACTATTCCAAAGCCACTCCATTGAGATTCGGTTGAAGCGTTTTTAAATTTGCTAGACTAATTGATCCCCGTGGCCTCCCCCATCTCCTAAGAAATTGCATCAATACCCGTTCCGCCTTTTTTGTGCGATTGAGAACATCCAAAATCCCACACATACAAACTTTCACATCTATGGTATTAGATAATAGGACAGGATAAGATTGACTTGTCTCTTCTCTCGGCTCAGGCATCTAACGTGGCGCAATTCTGATATGGAATACATTTGGAAACTTACCAGATTTATCTCAATTTTACTCCATAGACTGGGCACTGTGTACAAACTGCTATATTTAGGCCACACAACAATATATTATGGTAACACCAAAGTACCTTTATAGATATAGATGTTTAGCTTCGTACATCGGTATCCTAAGTGAAAATCATCAAGTCATTTTCCTCTGAGCGATGACAAGGTGACAAACAGACGGCCTGTCTCCTAGATCATGTTGCTGCGAGCTGAGCGTCGGCTGTGTCGTTTTGTGTCTAGTTTATTTCGGTGTGGCTCGCGGGATGCGCCTGTCCACGCCCGATTTGAGCAATTTGTTCCGTGGGTAGGTTTATCAGTGACGATTTATTAGTGGTAAACATGAAGTAAATCATCGCAGCCGACTGCTCGGGATAGAGTTGTAAGAAGATGAATGGAATGACTTTGAACGGATGTTTTAAGCTCTACGAAATGCCTGGGCCGGTTTTGAAATTAAATTTGTTACTTTTATTTGCAGTTATTTTCCATCCCTGTCGAGATCGTTAGCAATAAAGCCATCCATATTTTCTTTTTATGTCTTGGAGTTATATAAAGAAGTTATATTATCTTATCTTTGCGTAGTACTTGAAATGAGACCCATCGAGGGGAATATATATATTATATACTCGTACTAATGGTGATGACAATGGCTATATTTATTGAATCTGTTTAGTAAACAATACAAGTACATATTTATATTCATGTACTGCCAACGATCTTACCACAAAAGATTTAAAACAGAGTTGAACTGATGAGTCCAAATATTTTCACCACAAGTCGACGTCTTACCCTCGCTCAATAAGACCATGCAGACAATGCCAGGGTTGACTAAGAAAACGAAAGTGAAAGACGTCGATTTTGTCGAACGAAATTTTAAAAACCTCTGTTTAACTCTGGTCTAATCTTTTGTGGTTCGACTGTTAGAGGCCAGCTCTACTATATTAGACAAACAGCCACAGTGCATATATAGTGGAAAACCCCGCACGATTGGAACTGATACAGTCGTGTCGCCATCGTATCGTCAACAGCAAACCGCCTTTCATTATCCTCCTCAATACACCAACACCAACACCTTTTGCTCTCAACGTCTTGTTTTGTATTCTTATGTAACTCTCTGTAATTGTCCGTAACCACGACCTGCTGTACCACTTTATACCTTTGCTAGGATAGCTCAAGGTTCACTTTTCAGTGGAGGCGAGTCAGTGTTCAGTTAGGCAGTTCGTTAAACTGCTGGCTGAATATTTTAATTAATTGTCTATCGCATTAAAGTCGTGTTCTTTGATGTTTTGTCGACAGTTTGATTAATGGTGCTGCGAATGGTTATTTTTAGGCTTTTATCTGGAGTTGGTTTAGATTATCTAGGTCTGGGTGTGTGACATTGTTGCGACTCTTTGGATTATGTGCTTATTGAATTGTTACCGGTCGCAATATAGTATTTTTAGATTTGACCAAAGAATTAAATCAGTGTTCTGAAATTATTATTATAGTTTCGAAGACAATTTAATAAGTAGGTACTTGCCAGATACAAGAACTCAGAAATACAGACAAAAGAAACTTAGAAATTGTGATGGACCTATCTCTAATTCATAAAATGTACTGTGCTTATTCAATCTATCTGCGGTTCAAACTTGGCGTAGAAGATGGGAGATCTCCCTAAGTGACTTTATAAATTGATTCCTATGATTCCAAAAATGCTCAACACAGCCTGGACATCACAGTCTAGCTAGCTAAATACGAACCACGACCCGTGGTGGAATACCAAATTGATCGCGCGATCTGTCCCTAAAAATCCAAATATCAACCAGTAAAAAGTACTTTCAGAAATATCCGTTTGATTTCCCAATTGACGTCTAGACTAGGACAGATAACTAGGGCTGTATAGACGCTCCAGCACCAGAAATATCGTATTGGCACACTCTACAGGGCGATGTATGTAGTACTGTTAATACAATATGCATTCTGTGGAATTGTACAATACGATGTACCTAAATCGAAGAACAGACGCAACTCGCTAAATGTTCCATGAAATTGAAAACGAAGCTGCATGAGCGTGTCGTGTTACATCTAAATGGAATGCCTAAATGTCAAGAATTTCATCTGTGTGTCAGACATTGCGTTTTTGCAAAGGTACTATCTGTATCTAGATGAACGCAAAGCTGTTCAAGTACTGATCATTATTAATTCTTAGGTTTCCGTTCTTAAAACGCGGGATCCTATGACTAAGGGTCCGTTGTCCGTCCGTCTCTTTGTCTATCTGACCGTCTGTCACCAGGCTGTATCTCATGAACATTTAGACAGAAGAAATTCACAGATGATGTATTTCTGTTGCCACTGTAACAACAAATATACTAAAAAACGTAATAAAATCAATATTTAAGTCTCGATCCCACCCAAAAAATGTGTTTTTTTTTGCCATTTTTAAAGATAGGTAACGGTACGGAACCCTTCGTGTGCGAGTCCGACTCACACTTGGCCGGTTTTTTACCTCTAGGGCGATATGCCTGACTTTGACACTAGAGGATGTCACCACCTTAGTTGAGATCGATCTACGAAGATACTTCCTGGTAAACATCTCTATTTATTTCCTAAGCCACCACTCTAACAAGTTACTAGCATCAGTGCCTTAACCATAACACATCACTCGCTTCTAACTTCCACCAAGCCGAGTGCCAAACGCCTCGCCTCGAATGATAGATATAAATCGATAACATTTATCTCGATTACATTCGCAGAAGCTCTCGACTCGATACCCGCGCATCGTTAAGCGAAATGTTATGACATTAGCGTAACAGATTGGTTGTATTAGATAGGTCGTGCCTGACCTTAGGATTAGGTTGTCTAGCGCCTGGGTATCGAAATTATGGTCTAGATTACGCTAGAGTTATGCTTAGAAGCTTTAATGTCGTGAATACAAGGCAGTTTGTGATACAATTTGTTCCGGCTTGGTGTAAACATTCCTTTGGTAAAATCAAGAACATTACGAGTATAATATTGCTATACATTTTCTTACGTTCTCGTTTAGTTGCAAGCTCATTTGGTTTTGATATGAAATTGCTCTAGTTTGCAAATATGACTAGAAACAAAGTCCGTCAAACAATGATGCCGATTCTGTTGTTAAAAACTATACTAAATTTTACTAAATGGTACTGCATCCCACGACTGGACTCGCGTATGATAATGTACCTTTGGTGCTACAAAAACCATGAAATTACGGTAAAATTCAACAACAAGCATAAACATACTTACACCACGCACTTACACACTATAAGATTAGAAGGATTAGGATACTGGAGACGAATGTAGAGATCCGTAATATTGCATTAACCATTGACCCTTAAATTGAAAACAAGGCTAATAGGTCGACAAATAACCCTATTTACAATCTACAATGCAAAGTCCTTCCTACAAGTTAAGGCATAGAATTAGCAAGTACAATGAAGCAGTAGCTTACATCTGACAAAGTTGAATATCCCAGCAGGTGGCATTTGCTATTTATATGACCTTAAATTAAACTGTGACCTTATAAGGGTGACAAATGATAATCTGGCGGGGACACACTGCATATTATTCCAACAAGCGTATGTCGTCACTCCCATCTCGCTGGCGGGTCTTACACGTTTGTATACTCACGGTTAAGTAATTCGACAAACAACAAAAACCTTCTGAACGGTTTTATAACCAATTTTAATTAAAATCCATTCAATAAAGTTTTCAGGTGAAATCCAAGATGTATTTTGAGCAGTAAAATAAATATTATATTACCACGGTACTTGCTCATGCGCCGATATAATAATATTCCTACACGATTAGTTGGCGATTGTAGAACTGATAAATGACTACAGTCTTTTCATCCTAAGTCTGGACGTTAGCCTTCAAATAATCTCACATTACATGATACGACTTATCTATATTATGATTAGTAAATAGTCTTTTAGTAAAAACGAACTTTTTAAAACAGATCCCATTTTAACTCCAACAATGTATTTTAGAGGCTGTGCGTTAACTATCTTAACCCTTATTTTACATACATCGCAAACGTTACAGGTTGTAACATTGTGATAGATTACATAATTGGCCTCCCAGGATTTTTGTTAAAGCACGAACAAATCTGCCAACAAGTTCGCCGTTCTTATCGCCTGAGGGTCACGTACTATAATAGTACACCATTTGTCTCGGTATTACACCAACTCGATAAAGCCACTTAGCTAATTTAGGGCCCACCGTTTTAACACCTAGAAATACTTAATACCTAGGTCAGGCATTCTAAACCATGAGACATCTATTGGGCCCGCTGGAGTTTTATTTATTTACGAATTTCGTAAGGTTGAATATTGCACTGCTATAAATTTTGGTTAAATACTGACTAAGTAGAAATGTGTGTGAGAACAAAGTTTGTTGTACGAAACACATTTTCACTTCATAAAACTATTGCGGTGCACTACTAGTGTGGTAGAAGAAGAGAATCCAGTAGATTTGGCTAAAGCTAAAACCGTCACTTGCGCCCCATATCATACCTTGCAACAACTCCTTTTTCCAGACAACGTTCAGCACGCGGGCCGCTTTATAACTACAAACTTTAACTGCAGCCCCAGCTAAAAACTGCTTGACCACTGTTGGCTCAGACCAGCCTAAGCTGATCACTACGAGCCTCCACTATCAATGCTTTATAACATAACTTGGAACAGCCGATTTGCTGCGTGCTTCACACCTTTCAGATAAAATCCGATTGGTAAATGGACGGGCCTTAGTTGTGTTATTTCGATGACCAATGCAATCGAAATGTTAGTTTGGTCGTCATATTATTACGAATATATTGGTGACGGTAGTATCAGGAATATGACTACATTGGTTTTTGTTATTGCGACTATAAATAGAGATGTAAGCTATCCTATCTTTCAAGTTAGATCAAAGTGCAAACGGTGTGCAAATTTGATTAAAATCGGTTAAGTAGTTTAGGAGTCCATCGCGAACAAACGAAGTGACGCGTAATCCTACTAATATTATAAACGCGAAAGTTTGTGAGTATGGATGGCTGGATGGATGGATGGATGGATGGATGGATTCCTACTAATATTATAAACGCGAAAGTTTGTGAGTATGGATGGATGGATGGATGGACAACAACAACAATAACAGCAAACATGTTGTTGTTGTTGTTGTGAAAAACTACTGAATGGATTTTGTTGAAACTTCACAATAATATAGCTTACATATCAGAATAACACGTAGGCTACAATTCATTAAGATATATTATTGTATATTATCCAAACGCGGGTGAAACCGCAAAGATAGGGTAGCATTTGACCACCATCTCACTTTGTGGTCGAAGATAGTAAACATGCTGAGCCTAGAAAGCGACTGGGCTACAAGGACCACCGCCGAAACACCCCTAAAGGGTTGGTGATAGATTGTCTACATGAAGGTGTTAGGTAGTGATGCGGACACTTTAATACCGACAAAAGGTTTATAACGATGTTTTCCTTTATCGGAAGCTCAAGCCATCCTGACCACCGACCAGGGTTGCCAGTAAAATAAATCAGGAACTACAAAAACCATTTTGCTCTACATGGGAATGGATCGACAACCTCGCGCTTTGAACGCTCTAATCTAGGCCACGAAAAATCGTTCAAAGGTACACCCAATCTCATTCTCACACCAATGTATCGATTGTAAAAGAACTTCACATCAAGGAGAGATTATCGTCGACTGTTCAAATACGAATACTGAAGTTCTTTGGGCACATAACCCGAAATGAAGACTCAGTGGAGCGTATTGTAGTCCAGGACAGAATGGAGGGCAAGAGATCCCGTGGTCGCTCTCCGATCATAAGGGAAGATTTGATCAAATCCCTCACCAAATTCACTATGGCCAACCCGTTACACAATGCCTCCAATAGAACCGAATGGAAACGCATAGCTAGAGCCGTCATTCATCAGGACTCACTCATAACCACGACCACTCTGCCAAGAGTGATCGACTAAGAACAAACAATATTTGATAGAAATAAAAAAAGATACCTCTATAAGACAGAGGAATGAATTCAGAACAAACATTCCAAAATTCCAAAGTCTACGATTTGCAAATCTATTTGCCTATATCTACTATCCAGTACTTTATCATGATGTTTATGAACCAAACGGGAAACCAAGTCATTTGTTAGGCATTAGGTAGCTGATTTAGGCTATCTCGTCTGGTCTAGACTTGGCACCTTTTCGATAACAGTGTTGAAGGCCTCGCGATTGTTAAACGATTGTGGACAAGGACTTTTGGACTCTGGTTTACTTTATTAGATTACCTGACTACCGAAGGAGAGTATGTTTTCAACATCTTAAAACAAGTTCATCACACCGACTCCAAAGTTCACATGGAAACCATCCAGAAACGAGGGGCTTACACATTATTTACGACTACTAGACTATTTTCCATGAAGTTATTACGCGGGGATCAACCGACAGCGCACTACTACGAAGTTATTACTAAGGATCAACTACGAGTAGGTTTTATTGGTTGTAAAGTTTTGGGATTTAAAATCGACCTTTGTGGAGATTAGAGTTTGGATCGGAGCCAAAGAATGGTGTGTTATGATTTGGATCACATTATGGTATGAAAACATAGGTGAGCTGTGTATATTCCGCCATCAGTTGTTAGCAGCATGCGGGCAGTGATCGAGCGTAGAATTATACTCTGTCATCATCATCATTATCCCCATCATAGCCCGAAGAAGTCCACTGCTGGACATAGGCCTCCCCTACACATTTCCAGGAAGAACGATTCTGAGCCCTTTCCACCCATCGACTTCCCGCGATCTTAACAATGTCGTCGGTCCATCTGGCGGGCGGGCGCCCTACGCTTCGTCTTCCGGTTCGTGGTCGCCATTCGGGAACCTTTATTCCCCAACGGTTGTCGGTTCTTCGAGCTATATGGCCTGCCCATTGCCACTTCAAATTATACTCTGTGGTAGAATTAAAATGTATAGCAATAGTAACACTGGTGAACTGTCATCGCTCCCCCCCCATATGCCTATAAAATGGAGCGCTCGGCGAACGAGACCTCATTCTTTCTTCGGACACGGAGCAGTGCGCATAGTGTAGGCCTGTACAAAGCGTTCGTGAAATGATTAAGTCGGCATTTAGAGCGACGGTCTAAATTATGACCATCCCACAGATGTGTTAGATAATGTTAACGGATTGCAATGCTATCGTACTTTGTTTGTTGATTGCTCAATTGCTTCCGTCTTCGGGTTACATGCAGGCTTGAAAACAATTAAATAATGCACTACCTGAACTTAACACTTTTCCTTGTAACATTCAGCGGATTAGGTTTCGTGCATAGGGCATAGAGCCACTTCTGGTTAGGTAAGCGACCATTGCCTAGCGGGCTTAGAGCATAGCGGAGCTAGCCGGTAGTAGGAGGTAGGTTACCTAACAAACTGAACTAACACACTAAACCCTATAAACAATCTTTTAGTATTTTCAGGGTCACTGACATCTTAGTTGTTTTATAGGTATTAGTAACAGACTACACAAAACTCTTGGCACATCGTACTACATTATCAAACAATGACAACAGAATAGCAAAATATACTCGTATGCTAGTGGAGAATAAAAAATATTCTCGCAAATAAAAAATACGCGCGGTCGCAGAGTCCACGTAATGCGTGTCAAAACAACCTATTAGTCAATTTGGGTATCGTGCGATTTTAAGGTGCGGTCACAATTGTAGCCTCGGCGATTTAAAGCCCTTGGCGATAGCTTACATGTTTGTAGGAGAATTTCGGGGAGGTTATTTGATATTTTTAAACCTCATATCCACCCACTGCTGAGGATCAGTCTCGTTTTCTCTGAATGCTAGAGACGCCAACGCGGCGACGCTGACGATACCGACGCTGACGTTACCGACGACGCTGATGACGACGACATCGATGCTGACAACGCTGTCGCTGACGACGCCAATCTTAACGATGATACTAACGCTGATAATGACAACACTGACACTGACGATGCCGATGCTGACGACAATGACGACACCAATGCTGACGATGATGCCGACACTGATGTGACGATCAGGTTGATAATTCTGCTGGCACCCTGGCGCAGCCAGGGGCGGGTAGCTAGATAATAATAAAGTTATTCGTAAAAAAAGGAAGCATGACAAGTTTCTTTCAAATTAAATACGCTCGCTGACACTCTAGCCTCACCTCCATCGTAACAAGTGATGCTGTGATAGGTTGGAGTCGGTTGGACGATCGCGTGCGGGAAGTGCGACTCTTTCTTTAATACATTATTATTTTACCGCCAAATGGTCCAAATTACCACTATTTTGCAGTCTCCGTTGTTTTGAATGTCGTTGGCAATTTGTGAAATATTTAGGTTCGCAGTCAAGTCGATTATTTACATAGTCAAAGTCACAACTCAGTAAAGTGGTGAACGCTTTACTAAAACTTTCTGGGAGTTTTAGAAAATGCGAAATTACAAGTTTTTTGAGTTTATATCATTTTCCCACACTCGTGCACGTTAACGAACACTAAATTATTAATATTCCACCGAAAAAGCACAAGTTTGAGAAAAAAATATAAAACCAACAACGTCTCACTATCGGATTCGCACCTATACCTACTTCAATGTCATCCTTACACTGTGTTTTTCAGTAGTTGACACGTGTCCACTTGTCCAGTAGGTATGGGGTTCCCTTTGTGTTGGTCTAACGTCTGCCATTAGTTCATGCCAGTTACTGCATCAATAAAACCTCTTGCCAGTGTTCCCAGTCCGCCAGTCACAGCCAGCACAGAAGTTCCACACCAAAGTTACCACTAAATCACAACCAATTCTTACCCCCAGTTTCTGAAATGTCAACCAACTTTGACTGCAGATTAATTATATTGCCGTCCTTGTCATTAGCTTAGTGTCTGATAGAGACAACGACAGTTTTAATCTACTGTCAAAGCTAACAAACGTTCTAGAAACTGGGGGTTACACACGTACAACATAAATTAAGCCGCAGACACACAAGTCAGACGTCACGTTCGGAATCTATTTTTATTTTACCCACATTTGTTAAAACCTTTTGATATCGCGTTCCTTTAAAGGCGGCGGAACACTTTGATCTTGCTCGGTGGCCGCATGCTAATCAGTATTTAGTGACAAATCACCTAAGATCGATGAGAAGTATGCTTTTGTTCGTTTTTTGTTCACCGATTTGAATGTGTTGTCGCTTTGTTGGCCATTGTGTGAACACGGCCCGTTTGATAGCGCCTGGTAGATTGCGATTGCGGGATGAGTTATGTTATAAGTTGTCGATGAGTCTTTAGTTACTGGAATCACAGATTTAATTAGATAAGCTGGACTATTTATTGGGTCTGTATTGTTTCCTACGTTGATTTAAGTGGCAAGTCTAAGTAGTGATATTACGTGAGCGATAAATATGAATAAGATTAGAGAATATCATATAAAAATAATAATAATTCAGCCTGTAACTGTCCCACTGCTGGGCAAAGGCCTCTGTTCAGTTTCATGGGGAGGATTAGACCATAATCCACCACGGGGACCTCATCCATATTGGTGGATAACATGCCTCCGAAACAATTCTCGTGCATGTCGATTTCCTCACGATGTTTCCCTTCACCGAAAAGCGAGTGATAATTACGTACATTTGTATAACAAGAAACACATTGTACACACCCGCACTGGGATTTGAACTCGGCACCCTTTGTTTGGAAGACGGACGTTCGCCCACTAGTCTATCACCGCTAATTATATCTTAAATATATATTTTTATTAATTTACTAGCACATATTTAGGAGAATAAGAAAACAGACTGGATAATTGACAGATATAGCACAGTTATTAGCAAGTTGGTTTGTCTGATTAGCGTCGAGACGGGAATAATAACAAAGCTTATAGTTTATTGGTGAAAGTTATGATAGAGCGTCAAATTTCTCTATTTCACAATGTCTCGGTCAGATTTAAACTCAGACCTATGGCATAGAATACTTACTTATATTAGTATCCTAGCCTGTGAGTAACAATATACAGCCGAAATTAATATTGTATCTCCTATCCAAGATTGAAATCGATCTTGGATTGCTGCCTATCTTTCGATCGATTTCCAATCTGCGTGCCTTTATAAACCAATCCACGGATCGGTTATTGGCACGTGTCTATTGAACATTGGCACGTATTCTATTGAACTTTCTTGGGAAAATGCGAAGGTTCCATGTACAATTTTATCTATAGGTATTATTATTCGGGGAAAACTGCGTATGAGGAAAATCGCTAGTAACCCAGCTATTCAGGGACAAAGTGAAATGAAGCATCGGTTGCAAAATTCTTCTTTGGGATATTTTAACTATAATTATGTTGCGTTCTTGTTCCGTTTGACATAACCGTCTACACTACGAGAATCAAAAACAGCTTGTGCTTTCGCTTGTTCAATATATTTGTTGCCATCAGACTTGAAGATACGAGTCTTTAGATATGGATAATGTTATGTATTATTGTAGTCTTTCATATAGATCCCAAGCTTTGACTGATCCGTCTTCTATAACCCAGACCATAAATCCGGTCAATCGCCACCTGCAAAAATAAAACATAATTTTTATGAATATCGTAAACTGGGCTCCCGTAATGGTTTACATATCAATCAATTCAGGAAGGATTTTTATTGGCCGAATGAGTTATAGGTCGTTGTTGGATTTGCAATCTGGTACATGAAGTGAATACATATTTTTTTAGCAACTTATGCGGTTAAACCATCACTATCTTTGATAACTTTTCCTCTTGGTTCTATACGGCACAGAATTTTACAACGTTTTTAGAATCATATAAAAGTTTACCACAAATCCACTCGAAGTAGCTCCTTTATCGCGCACAATTGTTTACTATAAAACATTAATCTCGTTTCTTTGTGCACACAAACGTCTGCTGTAGGTACAGGCATAAAAACAAATTGGTTATTTATTCCGATCTCAGTCCATTACAATGCCGAACGCAAAAATATTTCACTTGACCGATTTGACATCTTTAAACGTTTCTGTAAAAACAAAGTCTGGGATGGTTGAATGTATGAGACGTGCGGCGCCCACGCTTGTCTGTCTGTCTGTCTGTCTGTCTGTTTGCTATTTGCAGATACCTCTGTATTGTAACAGTATGCTAATTGGGACCAGTAAATCAACTGCACGAGACTAGCGTATGCGGCTCACGCACACATAGGTGGCCGCGTTTACTATACTTAATATATTTATACAAGATAAATATGGTTGATATCGTAGAAATTTGCATGGTGGTATTTAAAAGACAACGTTTAAAGAGGAAACCGTAGATAAGTATAAAAATATGTATACCTCGAGTATTTTGTTTAACGTTATACTAATCGTTTAATTAGATATATGAAACATTTTGTCAATCATTTATGTGACAAATTATTTTGTGATTCAATCAAAGAGAGAACATTTACTTTGGTACCTACCTCTACCTACTATCACAATTTTAATACCTTTACGTACTTGTTTTGACATAATAGCGTATATCTGGACTTGGTCTACTGTAGTAGTTAATTAAAGTGTGTTAATGTCAACACAGAGTGTTATTAGCCGAGTCGTTTAAAGTGATTCTATATTTATTTTGACGCTAAAAACAATGTTTATAAATATAACGCGTTTATCTTTGACCAATAAATTAATTGATTGACTAATGTATGTAGGCTTGAGGTGATATTTGTCTTTTATTTTCGAGAATTAATTTTATTTAAATACATGTTTACATTTTGTCAGCATAGAGTTATTAAGGCTTGTCTTCTTGGAAAGTTAGATATCTTTATGTAAAGCCGCGAAGTATTCTTAGAGCTACGATCCTCGCTCTTTTATGGTAAGTACTTAGGCTAGGTTATTGTACAGTATAAACTGTAAGTAAATCTATGTTTTCAGATGTATAGAGTACACCTAGATAAATGCGGGTAGAGTAGATATAGTTTTATATACTCTAGAATCAAAGCCTTCACTCTGGAATACAGTAGATCTAATAATGTTTATAATGAATCTCGTTTTTTGTTTTTACGTAAAATGTTTTTTTTGATGATATGGTGTTTACCTAATTACTAGGCCATGGTATATAGAATAAGTAAATCTTACTTTGTAAATAATACTTTCAGGTAATATGCCTTAATCTAACGCTACATTAGTAGACATATATATATTTCTATATAATCTAAGATGATTTATGATAAGTATATAAGGACGTATGCTTGGTAAGTATAGCCACCGATGTAAATCTAAAAGTGGTTGCCACCCATAGTAAATCACAATTAGCCGTGAGCGCTGTGATATTTACAAAATATTATAATTTCGAATGGTTTCGGTCTGGAACGCCAAACAATTTTAGAGTGAGTGTATTTCAAACAATTAAAATTGTTTTCATAACTTTGCACTGAAACTAAGGTCGACGACTTGGTTGCCATCTCTTAAATAAAATAAGCTTTGCAGAAGTTGGCAACATTTTATTAAACCTGGCCATGCAGGGCCCCATTGAAGTACTTAAAATTTCGCGAAATATCATACTATACTATAGAGAGTACTGTAGGTAACGCATTAACAAGGTTTATTCCACATTGTTCACCTGGGTGTAAAAAGTGGAATAAAGTAAATCCTCATTTCAGCTGGACGGCACGCTTGGCGTAGTGGCTGATCAAGGACTGCTGCGCTTGGTGTCGCGGGCTCAATTCCCGCCCGGAACAAATATTTGTCCGATCCACGAATGTTTGTTTCCAGTCTAAGTGTGATGTGTATCTGAAATTATATGTCTGTAAGCGGTACCCACGATATAGGAGCAGTCCTAGTGTGATAAAAAATGATAAAAAAAAACATGATAAAAAAAAGAACTTAAAAAAAAAACTTTGATATGACCTGGATGAAGTGAGTTGACATTGTTGATGTCCTTACAACGCCTCTAGTGGTGCCGGTGTTCAAAAGTGGTGGTGACCATTCACCATTAGACGGCGTCAGTTTGTCGCTCTGTGCTATAAAATAATATTATTTACTAAAACAAACCGACCAAAACATAACCCTTCTTTGGCAGTCAGGTAAAACTGAGTCTATATCAATAGCGTATTTACTAGTAGAAATCCGTCGCCGCCGAGTCGGGTGTGTTAGTATAGGTAAGTCTGCGATTATCAATTACACTTCGAAGCAAGACAAAACAATGAATGGGAATACCGGAGTAATCCAACGATATTCAAATCCAGCTCCAAAGTTCGTTCACAAGCCGCCAAAGTAAGCAATTCAGTAGTTATCTATCTGAGACTTGCGTCAAACGATATCACTTCTCAGTATTCCTTTAAATAGATTCAGGATTGGATTAACCTACAATTCCTAACTGTTCTAACATGATGTTGATTGATTTCGTGTGAGGTGTTTTGTCTGGTTTCAAAGGCCACCCAAATGCCATGACTTTATATGTGGTAAATATATACTTAAACTAGCGAGCCCGACAGGCGTTGTCGTGCAAAGCATGACTGCAGCGCCATCTGTCGGGCTGATTAGTGAATTTAAACCATCCAGGTCGCCACCCAAACGTATAAAAAATATCATTCAAATCGGTCCAGCCATTTAGGAGGAGTTCAGTGACATACATACGTACAGTAGAATTATATAAATGACTAGCTGTGCCCGCGACTTCGTCCGCGTGGAATAGTGATAAAATGTATCTTTTAAACCTTCCCTGGACTTCCACAAATCATTCAAGACCAAAACAGCCAAATCGATCTAGCCGTTCTCGAGTTTTAGCGAGACACGCGAACAGCATTTGATTTTTATATATATAGAAGATAGAAGATAAGAAAAATAGAAGGATAACAAAGTTGTTTATACCTATCTTTTCAACATTATGATATTATATTCTAAACCCTGTATAATATAGTAAGTATATCCGTAAACACCAGGAACAATTTCACTTTCCGTGTAGTATGACAAATAGCTCAGTTGGTAGAGCGATGACACCGGTACGTCCAACCGCATATTCAATTATTCATCCCATAGACCACACCGTACTCGTAACACTGTTATCATAACCTTATATTATATTATAGGACAGCTTTTCGTCCTATTCAATGCGCGTTTTTGTCTAAAAAAGGCCCTTTTCAGGCAACCTACCGTTTGAAGTTGGCTGCCACGCTGGCAATACTGATTCGCGCGCCTAAAACCCTAGCTAGCAAGTCTAACCAGCCCTAACTTCTAGCTTTGGAAGTCTAGACCCAACTGTTCGTAACCCCTTTCGAACTTGGCGTTTGCCTTATTTTCAGAATCAGAAATAAATACAGAGCCGCAAAAGTGTTTGTTTAGAGCATTCATCGCGTACAGGCAGTGTTTAGACTTGGACAGTGCTAGTGAGAGTGGCTGGAATGGCATGCGGCACGTGTTTCCATCAAGTCCGAGACTGTTGTGGAGAGTACCATGTTAGGAGCAGTTAGTTTTAAAAGCCTCAATATGGAATTATTGGGTATTTTTTTTTAATTCATCATTAGCACCGGAATGTTCATCTTCTTCTTTTACATTGAGTAAACCCAGACAAATAATGAATTAAGTTTGTTAGCCTTTAAACTTTGCCTAATATTCATTAAATGCTAATTATATCTTTACGATGTCGTCTTTCTCGTACATTAAATAATGATATGCAGCGAAGTAATAATATGTTAAAAGAAAATATTACTTATTGGTTTTCCGGTTTGTACTGAGTAGGTACCTACTTACCTATATTTTACATGCATTTGGAAAGTAATTACTATTCAATGATAAATTATGCGTAATGCAACCTGCATACAAATATATTGTCAATAGTTCATGTCAAATTCATCGCGTGGCCATCAAAAGTGATGTGGCTGGGTTATTCATGGTTCAAGGTTTAAGCTTGCAGCGATTCAGAAAATTAAAGATCAAAAGTTTTGTTATATTTTTTTTTTACATACCTACTATGTATTTATTTTTGCAAGGGAAAAAAGTTTCATAAAATAAAATTAAAAACTAAAATTTACTATCCCTGAAACTTAAAAATCCATAAGAATTGGGTGTCTATATAACATAGTGCCAAAGGGGAACGTTTTCCAGCTGATATGATGATGAAAATAGAATATTAATCCTCTACTGCCGGGTTTTGGAGCCAAATCAAGATCAAAATGAGAGATTTTACTCCATGTGATAAAAAAAATACTATACTTGTCTTTACGAAAAGTATATATTCGATGGTATGGAGTCTTATTGTATGTTTCTATCTTTTACTTTAATATTATTAGGTATGTTCTCGTTCATCGTCTTCAACTTTATTAACTCGTAGTTAATTTTGACCAATTGATAAGAGTATCGCTGTCTTTGTCATTTGCTTAGTGCCAGATAGAGACAACGATAGACTTATCTGTTGGTGAAACAAGGTGTTGGTGAAACAAGGTTAACAGGGTGTTCAGAAACCGAACATCAGTCTCCTAACTTAGGCTGCATTCCCACACCGTTACAATTTGGTAACACCGAACGCTCAGTTTTAGTACAGATTCGCTAGGGAACCTCGACGACCACAATCTTGCGGTTGTTTAAGATACCTGTTTATGTGTTTACGACTGTGTGAAATAGGGATCACAATAGAATTCTTTTGTTGCAGGTAAAACTTGAAGTTCAGCAGAAAAGGTAGCGCATCGGACATAAGGCTTACACCATGCTCTTCCACATTATCTCCTTCACTTGAAATTAGAAATGAAAATAGAATCAACAATATAATACTAACGCTATACTTATAACTATAATAAAATATACGCCAAAAAGCACAACAACTCTCAAGTACTACATATATTTATTAATGAATTACCAAAACTGAAACTTCCCGTAACGAACAATAGAGTTAAACTATCTATAATTGAATAGTCCAAGACTTAAACTGTACTTAGTTAAAAGTGACCATGAAAAGCAGGAACAATATGCGGTGAACACTTTAAAAAAATAATAGAGGATAATTTATTCAAAACGACACCCGAAGACAATGAAAAATAAAAGGAATGTAAAACATGACCAATAATAATAACTTGCGAACAATTTTTGCTTGAACACACTTGAGCCGATCACAATACTCTTCAGCTCAAAGACCAAACACAAACAACTTCAAACCTCAAAGCCACGAATCAAGACGCATATTTCTATGATAAGATGAAGTACCCTCTTTACTTCGAAGGACGAAAATCATACAAATTAAGACACTAATGATAAGTGCCAAGGTACAAATTCCAGTGATGCTGTTGAAGTGGTGACAGATGTACTTCATGATGTTAACAATAAGGCTAATTTACTTCAGGCTCAGGTAATGGAAGTAGAGTTGGAACTCGTTAAACAAACGCTTGAGTGACACCACGGTGTTGCATTTAACTCACAAATTGCTTGGTCTCACGCGTAATGTTTACGAAGAAGTAGTCTGGGGGTGTCGCTTGCAGTATAGATAGTTTGTATGTATACCTTTTGTCTACCTACAATAAGATGTTACGATTGATAGGTTTCAGACCACTATTTACTCGTATAAATCCATTATCTGTGCACCAAAGAACACGATCTACTGAATTGCGCTCTACCTAACTCAAAAGCTCAGCTTCTAAACTAACTTTTGATTTTACTAACTCCATTGGAACCAAATCTGACCATCCACTATCAGTGGTATAATCTTATCGAAGCATAAAGACATCAAATCTCTGATGCGGAATTTTATCACAAAAATGGATTTTTGAATTTATATTCTTTAGTTTTTATTATTATTACAAAATAATAATCATAAAACTGAGGTAAGTATAGTATATAATGCTGCTGTTAATGTTACCGATACCTTAATATGTTTAGCTATCACCACGTCGTTATCGATGCATCATTCTATAAATTCACCGAGTCATTTACGGAATTGTTTATAAGAATGACTGTATTATTATCACTTTTATCAATATCATTTGATGATGCGTTCGCACTTCATTATTTTTTATTTTCAATTAGATAGCTTACGTTTCTGGAATTTAATTTCTCTATTCATATTTTTGTGGTGTTTCTACAGCTTAGTTAGTAAGTTACGATAAACATTTAATTTGAGTGATTATGATGTATTATAAATTGTTTATTTTCAAGTCCTAGACCAATCGAACTGCGATCATTATTTATTTAAAGTATTTAGATCAAAGACAAATGATTATTTTTTATACAACGACTCGGTATCAAAGGTTCCACATAAATGTGAGGGTACCAACTAATGTCAGTTTAAAGGGTGGAAATTTTTAAAAGAAAACCTTATTTATTATATTTATTTGATATAGTAGGTGCTAGAGTCTCAACGTTCACCGTCTAACTAAACTAAACGGAGAGCAGTCAGCCCTATCGTAAAAAAAAAAAACTTAAGCGCTATTGTTCTTACTTTCGATAACAACCTATGGTAAGTCCAGCGTGCAAAATGCAAAGCTTTGCCAAGTTCAATAGCGAATCGACTCCCGCGCACCGGAACAACTTTGAACGTCAGTGGTCGACACACGCGCGCCCGGCTAACACGCCGCTCTACGATACAATCGATTCCTATCATCGATTCCAATATCGATATTTTACGAACACTTCAGTTACAGACGTGGGAAATTAAGAAAAATCGATTTACTATTTTGTGTTTCGGGATTGTCGAATAAGCTTCGAATGCGGTGGGAAGTTTGAATTTATAGGAAGTGAATTTTTGAATTTAGTGTTTTTGTGGATACTGAAATTGGATTGGTGATCTTGTGATGAGAATTGGTGATGTGTAAATGTTGCTCGCGCTTGGTGATTTGATAAGTAAGTTGCACTATAATAGATATTTTTTTTAGCAAAGACCAAGCCTCACTAGGCGTTGAAATTCAGGAAATGTTATTTCCCGCATATTTTTAATGGCGTAACCTCAGAGTTCCGAAATGCCGGAGCCAATTTGGATAATTTTTTTTATTTGAAAGGGGGCCTCAAGTCGGCTATTTGGCAACAATTTGCGATTGAAAAACAATGCAATCAATATGCAATGTTAATTTTGGCTAAAGTCGGTAGTCTGGTAGATTATCAATCGTAACTTCATTGAATTACAATTGTCTCGTTTTCAAATTGTGGGAGTTGTCGACTCCCATGAAAGTCATAGAGCTCTAACTTCTAGTTACGATGTGTATTATTTAAATTAAAAAAAAAGCTATGGACTTACTTCAAATAATGGCCAAATGTCAATGTCAAATGCCACAAATTTCTCAAGTTTAGGTAATCTGTGGTCCAAGTGAAGTGTTTTTGTCCGCGAAAACAGCGAAATAAAATCTATTTGGCTTGCTAAGCCACCTCGCTAAGCCACTCATATTTAACTTTAAGAAATTCTTTGGAATTTATTAAATAAAATAGTAATTTTAATTAAATTACGTACAATTTGCACTAGAACCATTGATAAAAAGCAATGTTTTCACAATTGTGATTCCATAGACAATTAGCCATGGGAAAAGCTGTCAAAAAAATAGTGGACTAGAGATTTTTGCCAAGATTGAAATGCAATTATCTATTAGACTACGGACGTACTACGGATTTTTCAATTTCTTTGCTATGATCACAATGGTAATGCAATTGAAATGTCAATTGTTAACAGGCTACAGGAAGTGTCAAAAGTAACCATAATGGCTGAAATCATTGATAATCCATAATCAATTCAAATAGCAGACTTGGGGCCCTGATCATAGGCTGAGATTAGAGTGGTTCCATATTCTATGAAAAGTAACTTTGAATACAATTTCAGAATAACAGAAGAGTTATTTCAACTCATAAAGGTATTTTAATATATTTTCTAAAAATGGACTCTATTTACTATTCTATTTAAGACAATTTCTTGACTTGGAAATTGCTTAACTTAAAACAAGAATACAAGTATAACATTTCTCAAAATAGTCTGTGTCTGTTTGTCTACGCTATTACGTGAAAAATACCGATTGCAATGCAGTTATAACGCATACAAATCCAACGAATAAAAATCGAGTTAAAATTTTTTTTGTGGGCGGGCGCCAACGGTAGGTATACTTACTTACAACGATATAATATATGTTAGAATATTATGCCAATATTACACCAGTAACAAGTAATCCGATAAAATCTACACCCAACCTCAGGCCCATAAAACGGAATCCTTACCAACACCATATGTCACCAATCTAATTACTCTGTCGGTCCAAGGCTTCTATTTCAACGGCACCCATCACCACTAATTCTAAGACTTAATTAATAGTTGAAATAACTCAGAGAAGCCATGTCCAATCAGCTTTACGATTGCACTTAAATTAAGCGAAACGTTTACGTGTTCTTAGATGACTTGTGACTTACTCTGACGTATCGCGGTAGTTTAGCTTTAAGATTCTATATACACAAAGTCATCGTCCATGTAATCTTTTGTCTTATTGCGATCCAATTGAGGACCTAAATATAATCATTTTACTTTTAATAATAGTAATACAAGCCTTTCAATATGATTTAGATAGACGTCAATCTCTTTAGATTTAAAATCATCCTAAATTGAGCGTCAAGATATCACAACAAGACGTCATGGTACGAATAAGTAGTAAAACGATTATGTTTAAGTTCTCAATTGGATCGCAATAAGACGTCATGGTAAGGCCCCAGGTAACCACAGGTATTTGCTGTGTCCTCATGTGTGTGTGTGACTAAAGTCCTCGTAGTTCTTGATTCCCTAGATTGAAGGAATCCTAGCTAAAGGTCAGTACCTATCTAAGTATCTATCAATCATGTCGCGTTATATATGATCAAGGTGTGTTGACACATTCCAATCATATACATCCATAATACATCAGTCACAATGGCTATCTATCTATATCTGTATCTATCTAAAACGTGATAGTTTAGTGCATCCCAAATAGAAACGAGGGATGAACGTTTTCAAGAGCGGTACCCGATACGTGTAAATCAAGTGTGCGCGCCAGTTGCCGCGCGATGACGTGTTGATGATCCTACCGGGGCGGCCGTGTGGTGTGAGGGATGAGATTTTGAAGCTCAGGAACACTATTAAAAATTGAAATTATAAATATATAATGTAAAAATATAGTGTAAAAATATATTTATTTAAAATTTAACATACAATTCAAATCAAAATTCAAAATCAATTTCGTCGTTTCGGCTGAGTTACGTCGACCGTGATCACGAGAAGACTGTATCAAAATTATATATTTTGATATATACAGTGATATTAGTTTGTGCGCCAATTAGACCCGTTTAAATTCTAGTTAACATGATACAATTAGTTTTGTGAAGCCAGAAACCTGAATTCGAATGATTGGATCGATAAAAAAATGACGAAGATGACACTAAATCGCATCTTTAGTCGATATAAGTTATATCATGCACTTTCCGCGCTCAGACCTTTTATTCTACCAACTACCTTCTATCGTTACCGAGATAACAGAATTAATTTCTACTACATTTGGCCACTTTGTTTCGGACGTTGTTAAATTCAATACCATGGTAGTGCTCTTCTGTCGTAGTCTCAATACTGGATACGGGTCACCCAGGAATGTTTCAGTCTAAAATTTAGTCTCACACCTATAACTATGAGATGTTCTTATAGAAGAGTCAAAGGAGCGTCGCGTCGGCGGCGCCTCAACATAATCTAAATAGAATCGCATAGCATAAGAAGTGTATTCAACAAAATTGCTCTACATTTCATCATCGCCTAAATCAGTGAGGTTCATTGCCTTCCAAAAACTGATGATTGACCATATATCAATGAAACACTGGCGTGGAAACCAAACACGTACATCTGCCAATTGATAGGTTTGTAGGTCACATGGTGATAAGCTATTTCATTGGTACTTATAACCAACCAAATTCAACACCAAGTACTATAATGAGGGGACTGTCCTGTCTAGACGTATTTTTATTGGTTAGGTATATTAAAAGCTGGTGTTTCACCTCGTTTCTCTTCAGTTCGCAAATTTGTTCAGTCTGGAATGCTGATTCTAGTTTCAAAATGGCTTTGTTAGAAAGTTGACTGAAAACGTACTCCTGTATTGTACCTAATCATAAACTATCATCATCATCATCATCATAATCAGACCGAAGACGTCCGCTGCTGAACATAGGCCTCTCCCTTAGACCGCCACACCGAACGACAATTTGCCACTTGCATCCACCGGTTGCCTGCGACTCTTTTGATGTCGTCGGCCCATCTAGTGGGAGGCCTACCTACACTGCGTATTCCAGTCCGTGGTCACCACTCTAGCACTTTATTCCCCATCAGTCCCCATTATAAAATGTAAATTATAATAATTAGATATGTTTTACCTCTGTACCTCTAGGTACTTCGTCTCACTACGTCTATGAATTTATGTGACTGATAATGTGCTTTCATATGCTAAGTCACGCCACATAATCAAGCCTATGAAGATACAAAATGATGTATAAACTGGATAAAACACTTTTGGCATGGAATAACTTCCAAAGACACTTTGATTCTAGCTATGAAGTTCTTTTCAGGCATTATACAGTGCATAATGTGGCAGTTTGTTCAAAATGTGATCGTCATTAGAAAATGTGTACAAAATGGAAAATACAGAAATATTTGGACCTTGCTATTCTTGTAACTTACACGCAACGAAGTTTTCTAAGTTTGGGGTACTGACTTGACAAATAGTAAGCAATTACGTACCACTAATAGTCTTATGGTAAACAACGACACCGGTTTGTACTAATTTGTAACCGTTTCCGATTCTATTTTTATATAAATGTTATTTATGTCATATTATGTATAGAATACAAGAAGCTCTGCGAGAAATCTTAAGACTCAGGAGGGGCCTGGAGCGTAAAATATTTTTGGTAGACCGCAAAATACACAGAATTGTATATTTGTATTGTATACTATAAAGCCTAATCGGAAATTGACCCAAAACATACATTTAGTGATTTCAGTGAAAGTAAATACTTTAGTCAAAAAGCCACATCCTGTCCCTTTATTTGAATAGAAAAATGGAAAGTCTTCGAAGAGCTTATCTAAGTCACGTATGTATGGTATAAGAACTTTCTTTTGTTATATTTATTTATGTCACTTGGACATTATTTAAAAGTGTTATATAGTTTACCCCAGTGGTATAGTAGGTAGCAAATAATCTTGACTGAAAATACAATCACTGCGACAAGCAAAATTTATAATCGAATTAATTTTAACAATTTAGCTAGCTTCACGTGCTCTAAGATAACGGTTAATTTAACTAACTACCTACCTACGTAGGTATTTTAAATAGTTGAACAAACATTACCCGTATTACCACACAAGTTTAAAACAGAGTTAAACAGGTGTTTCCTAAATGTCGTTCCACAAAATCGACGTCTATCACTCGCGTTTTCTTACACAATCATGGCGTTTCTAATTATTTAATTTGCAAAATCGTTATTGAATTAGAAACAGCGAGGGTTAGACGTCGATATTTGTGGTTGAAAATATTTAGACATCTGTTCAACTCTAGTTTAAATCTTTTGTGGTAATACCATACAGGTTAACAACTATGATCGACAGCGACACAATTGTAGGCGCTATAAAATAACTAATAAACTAACCGTTAAAATGTTATAACTTAAATATTAAGTGCAAGTTTACTGCTCTATGCACTGTTGGAACTGTAAATTGAAAATAAAATGACGCCGTAAAGTAAAGAATATAATTAAATAAAATAAATCGCAGTAGCTGTTGTGGCGTCACGTGGTAGTATTAATGGTCCGGCAATAATATCTGTGTATTAAAATAATAATAAAATTAATGTAGATACAGAGTTATAAATAAGTATAGCAAAAATAGTGAGATTAAAAATGTTATGCAACATAGGCAGTATTTAATCGCTACTTATTTCACATGATGTAGTTAAAAAGGAATTAAACATAGGTTATCTTCTTTCTTATTTCTTCACCATAAAAAAAACTGAGATCCTTCTATTTGAAGTGCTAACGTGTATAATCAGCAACAAAAGTTGCTAAGCTTGATGCGGTAAATAAACGTATGTTTAACTTTCAATTTTCTCATTATATTTTAGTATTTATTTCTTGCTATCGTATTAAGCTGACTGCTAAGTGCTAATAGGACAACGCAACTTTTTGCAAAGTAATGATATTATGATGATGTTCAGGTAAATAACGGTAACATGTTAACAACGATCGCTATGCGGGACGAATATGGACCAATATTATCGTGCGGGACGAATAAAAACTTTTAATGGTGTAGCCTGAAAAGCCGGGACGAATATGGCATAAATTCTATCTATTACTCGTGATCTCCGGACACATTTACAACCAGAAACATAATCGGACGGATATCATCAAGATAACTTTCAATCAATATAAAAAAACAAAACATTGGAACCGACACTGCATTTCCTCAAAACGCCATCTCTATCCGAACATCTGGGCACAATTAAAAAACCAGAATCTCACCGAGCGCCGTGCACGCTTGATATGATAATATCCGTAATAACGGAAGAGGTGGCATCAATTTTACGGTTAAACGGGTGATGTCACAACACTAATTTTCGGATTTGATTGACTTTCGTTTTGGGACGAGTTTGGAGGTTCGATGGTGATTGGGAAATATTGATTGTTTAGTATTTTGTAACTAAATAGCATAATAATGTAATTAGCTATCTGTACATCTAGTGTGAATTTTTACGAGCTCGACATAGTACGCGTCAACTAGCGCTTTTGTATGAAGATCCTGTATAGCGCCCTTATTATAATTAGCGATGCGTTAGATTGCAATAATAATGGGTATGTGATACTTTGCACACCTCATCCCATCAGAAAATCAGACCGACCAACAACGGATAAAACAGACAAAAATTCTGAAATGAGGTAATTTACATCGTATATATAAATCGCAGTTTACATAAAATTATGCCTTCTATTTGAAACTACACACCGACACTTCAATTAATTCACATAATCAATCCATTATACATACAATCAATTATTCAACATTGAAAATCAATGCAGTACTTAAACAAGTCAGTATAAACAAATAAATTAGAATCAACTTGCTGTCCGTTCATAGAAATGAAAATGTACCCCGTTACTTAGCCTTAGTAGGTATACTTCCTGTTTCGCAAGAACCGTGGTATACTTAGGCGCTCCGCAGACAAAGCAACATCAGTTGAAAGAACTAGCAACGTATTATTCAAATAAATATGTTACTACTTAATTAGGTACCCTATGTATTAAGATTAAGTTATTAATTTCTCATGTAAGTGAATTATTATTATTCTTGTGAGAAATAAAGATATTGTCTCAAACCTCATTATGAAGAAACTACGAGCATCAACTGTCTAAAAGTTATGTTTCTGCAAACTGAAAACTGTTTTAACGGAATCACGCAATTCGAATTTTGCGGAATTCAATGAAACACATCTTACTTGCACAATATTGTTTATGAAAGACGGACAAATAATTCATAAACAGTATAAACAATATAGAAATAAAAGAAATAAAAAACAGAATGCGACAAAATGGCCAGTACGCGGTCATTAATATAGCCCAGAGCTGCAACGTCTGCTCTGTTACTTAAAATTATGTGAATATCGTAAAAATATGCAGTTGCGAGTTGCCGGTTGCTGCAACTGCGCGCTCAATGTTGCGACGTGTACTGAGCGCCTGACATTTAACTTGAGGGCCTGGGGGGCGTTTTTTGAAAGGCACCGGTGATTTCACTACCATAAGTCATTTTTGTTATCACTGTAAAAACGATGGTATTATGAATTCTCATACTCCAGTCTACCAATATAAAAATAATCCACGTTTAACAACAAAAAAAAATCCCTGATAGTGTTGCATTCTACCAAAATCATTTTCATATCGACCATTTTGGTGATATCAAATCGCCGATGTCTTCCAAAAACCACCCCCTGACCGATGCATTGTTTGCTTAAAACGAAAGTAAGTTACGGACTGGACTACTTATTATTTTGTGAGATGGTAATGAACTTGTGCGGGCGTCTAATTGCTCCACGGTGTTTTAGTTGGTATTTTATTACTTTTTTGTCGGTGTTTGTTGATGGCAGGTAGAAAGATTATGGGCAGTGTTACGAGTATCTTAGTAAAGAAAATGGTTATACTTGGGAATAAAATTACTGTACGAAACACAACTAATGAATGTCGCATTTCATTCAGTGTTTTTTTTTTCTAATTTACGTTGCAAACTGTCTGTTCAAACGTCATTGTGGTGCAGTCCAACTACCCAAACTGCACTGAAATTTAGAGCATCGTACCATTTTTAAATTACTTTTTTGCACTACACTACACTATCGGGTAGAACTAAACTATACTCCTAAATAATTTACTCCACCAATTAATTATTACCGCCAAAAGAGTACCTACTCACAGCCCTACATGAACACTATTTCTAATTTTCCACAAATAGTTAAATCCTACAACATAGTAGAAGCCAATTTATGGGCAAATGCTCGTACATTGTAATTCCAAATTACTGATTTAACTATACGCGCTTAAAGTAAATCATACGTAAGATTTACGCACCTTCACAAATTTAACGCGATCAGGCACGGCGGCTTGGCCGCTTCCAGCTTCCAATATAGTAACAAACTCGAGACTTAAAACTTAACTAAAAAAAAGTTACCTCCAACCTTTGCCCGAAACAATAAATATTTCAAGCCTTTTTGCCCCGGTTCCTTGCATTGTTTACTTAGTAACCGGGCGGGGAGGTCCGGTGTGAGGTCTAAAGTCCCCGCGGCCCCAAGGTTCAATATTTGCGTGCTATTGACGTTCTTTTATTATGTGGCATCGAAACTTCTTTCTTTTTCGTAGACTATCGAATGGAAGTCATAATTTGATTATAGTAGCGTTAATTTGCGGAAATCCATATTCGAAACGCAGGAGTAAAAATATGTAGCTTTAATTTCGCCGAAAGTTTGTCTGAACAACGTGGGAAAGGAAACACTAAACTATTTCGGCCTTACCATAAAAGATTAGAACAGAGTTAAACAGAGGTTTCTAAAAGTTCGTTCGATAAAATCGACGTCTATCACTCGCGTTTTCTTACTCAATCCTGGCATTGCTGATTATTCTACTTGTAACTTTGTTATTTAATTAGAAAAAGCAAGGATTAGATTTTTGATTTTTAGAGAAAATATTTAGACTCATCTGTTGAACTCTGGTTTAATTTTTTTGTGGTAAGAGCGTATGATTTTTACTTCGTCGTTTTTGGGAGTTTGTTCTTGATTCAATTTTAAATTAATTATAGTAGTAGGTACCATGCAAAAATGATAAACTTTACTTTAAACAAAAAAGCCTTGCCATTGTAATATCTCTTCTCGGAACAGCTTTTGCAAAATACGTATGTATTCGGTAGAGCAAGCTGATCAAAATAAGTTGAACCTCATCAATCTACTGTGAGTCACGGGGGATTAGTTTCTATCATCAGATCAGCTCGCTGTCACCATAAATTCGTATTGGCATTCGAACTTGACAGGCGTGCAAAATTTCAACTCAATTGAATTACGGAAACTGGTTCAAAATTTACTCGTGAGATTTTTTTAAACATACAAACTTACATCCGAACCGACACCGTTGTGGACTATGGCCTATTCCTCCTCACGAAAGTGAGGGACGACCCAAATAGTGGTCGGGTATTTTTTTGTTTGTTTTAGTTATGGCTTCGCACGGTTTATGCATTGAGCCAGTGTCAAGTATTTTAATATTTCTTCAATTAACAACAGGAAAGTCATAGCATTCAAGCAATCCTCGTGGTCAAGTCAATTCAATTATTTAATGGATGCTTTACTGAAACTTTCTGGGAGTTATGGAAAAATTGCAAATAGACACGCTTTTTGGGTTTATATCATTAGCCCACACTCTTGCACGTTACCGAACACTCAATGGCTAATAATATTCCACCAATACCACATATAAACCTCGAAGAAACACAACTTTGAGAAAATAATACAAAACCAAGAACGTGTCACTATCGGATTCCCGCCAAAACTCCCGGTAGTTTTTTTTTTCTTTCTTCTTTGGCCATGGTGCTTATTTGCACATTGTGCCAGTTTCTAGTCCCGGTAGTTGATGATGTGACACAAACATACTAACCACAGACAAACTAAAACAGACTGCAAAGAATAAATCTTGATAGTAAAGTCAACGGTTGTACAGAAATCGTGATACATTCGTTATTATTCTTAATTGTACTTTTGATATTCACTTCGCTTGTTTATCTTCGTGTTTAAGTACTAAATCAATAAATTCTAATTAGTATAATAGCCCTTCAAGTTGTAGAGTACCTACAAATCGATCCCATTAGTATATAGAATGATGAATTTGCAGGTTAGTTTCGTTGGTCAACCTTTTCATAATAGATGCAGCATTATTAATTACCCAAATTAATTTTTCAATCGATTTCCTGCCTTTAATCAAACTAAGATTGTGATAAGTTTAATAAGATGTCCAACTTTATCACGAAAATACTTCCGTGCATTTCCTAACATTTCGTTACTTATCGAAGGCTCAAGATTGTAATCTATACAAATGATTCCCCATTACTCTATCCACTGCTTAAATGATAAAGTTGTTAAAGTTTTGCCCTTAGGTTAATGGAGTAAGGTTTAAAATTAATTAATCTTCATTTCTAGAATTATTGTTGGTTAATAGAAAAGGTATTTGATTTATAAAAGCACGCTCGCGTTCTGTGCGGTCGAGGACTACAATTAGAGTATGGTAAGCCGTGGTGTAAGCACGATTTGTCTGTCTGTCTGTCGGTGTATTTTATTGGTGCAGCTTCTTGTCGTATTTTTATGGATTTATGGTGTGAGAAACTTATGGGAAGAGCTTTAAAGGCTTAAAGCTTGCTTCCCAGGCTTCTGTTGACTTTTTTCATGGTAACATTAGAAACTAGTCAAAGATAGAATTGAAAATGGTTTTTGTCAAACTTTACCCACACATATTAAGTGTTCTGCGGTTACACAAAAAACGCAATTTACATAAACATAACTGATCAACCTTCATTATTTTAAATAAGTTTAGCTCCTTTAACTTCATTTATATAACAATTGCTTAACTTTTCCTAAGTTCCAATACCAATGAAGACATACCGCCGCAGAAATTTAACCCAAATAATGCAACTTTAATACCTACAAATCTAGTTCAATTAACATTATTATTGGCTGTGTCAAATAAATATCCGCGATACAATCGTTAATCAGTTCGTTTAGCATTTACAAAGGGGTCTGCGACATTGTTTGGTTTATTTAATGGGGCGCCTGCTTAAATTTAATTTAATTGTTTCTATTAAAACCCTCTCTGTGCCAGTACAGTGCTCCGTTATCGCGACTTATAACAGTAAATAACTTACAATAATATACAACAATTACACAATTAAGTTAACCTAAAATGAATTTAAATTATTAATCCTTATCCTACAACAATTATAAAACAATAGATACCTATATTCTACGTAAGGTAGCGGTATTTCAATCTTACGCGTTTAGTTTTATGGTAGGGGTTGTCTCAATAAATTACATAGTGCAGCCTGCACTAGCTACTTCATTTTGTAAGAACCTGCTGCCTGCCTGCTTCGGCCTGCGGCAGGCCTCTACGTGTCAGTTTTTTTCTGACCACCCAAGGGTCTCTGTCATTCCCGTAGTCTCTAAAGCCAAGAGCTTTGAACTGAGTCGGTTGAGTGTTGCGCGAAAGAGCCAATTCATAAAGTGCCTTGTTGATTTGCACCGCGGTTCGTTTCGTACCGGCAGTGGTGCGAAATGCCCCATAACCCAGTTTTTCTGGTGTTCTCAGAAAAAACGATCCAATTAGCCTTTAAAAGGGTCCTACCACAAAATATTTAAACTAGAGTTGAACAGATGTGTCTAATAGTTTCTCCACAAATCGACGTCTAACCATCGCTTTTTCTAACTCAATAACAAATTCATAAGTAAAATAATTAGGAATGCCAGGATTTAATACAACGCGAGTGATAGACGTCGATTTTGTCGAACGAGATTTTAGAAATATCCGTTTAACTCGGTTGGAAACCTTTGTGTTAAGACGGGTTGTGTTTAAAAACCTAAGGAACTTTAAACCTCTGATAAACCCACAGACAGGCGTGGTCTTACCATAATTATACTAAGTAGGTACCTACCTAGTTACCTACCTATGGTGTTTTGATTTCTCCATTTCTTTATCAGAACTCATTACTCCATGTCAAAACAAGAAAGCCAACATACAATTTACCCTGCATTTGTAACGTTTACTTAAAAGGAACCGACGAGATTTAACCTCATTTGTTACCTTAGGGCGCATTTAAACGTTGCGGTTGATATCGTACGATATTGAGGATTCGTAAAATATCAATAACTGGATATTTATCGCTTTACGTTGCCCCTCAAGCAACTTTTTTACATGGAAGATAATTATTCCATTTTATTTAGGGAGAAATTTTATAAAAAGTAAAATCTTTTATTTAATATCTTATGTCTAAGACTACTGGATACATTTTCAATTGCACCTTGATGATAGATCACAATCTAAATAGTAGTATGTAAATTAAAAGAAAAAAAAGACCGTAAGGAAACCCACATGTCCGATTAGCATAACTTTAAAGGCATGTATGTACCCATCAATTCAGACATAAATAATTGCAGCCTAACCCGCCTCACAAGAGTGAAGTAAGCCTCTTGTTCATCAGCATTTACTAAAATGTAATACAAATTATCGCATCGTACGATATCGCACCACATCGCACCGTCTAAACACCCCCTACAGTTGAATAGAAACGTGTCCAAAGCCTAATTTGTCCAGTTATTCCGATTCAGAGTGGCGTAATTAACGTTATCTATATGAATATTGTTTGGTCTCATTGTCTGTTTGTTTTCAATTTAGATTGTTTATGGAATGATCAGGTGGTAATTAGTGTCTTATGTATAAATGTATTTATTCCTCTCATCATTTGTAATACACTTTCTAATCAGTATCAGATTTATAATACTGATGTTACAAGTGTACGCTAGTAGCAAGTGCGGGTCGGACGAAGGGTTCCATACCATTATCTATTAACGGCAAAAAACACGTTTGTTGTATGAGAGCCCCCTTAAATATTTATTTCATTCTGTTTTTTTAATATTTGTTGTTATAGTGGCAACAGAAATACCTACATCATCTGTGTAAATTTCAACTGTATAACTAACACGGTTCATGAGATACAGCCTGGTGATAGACGGACGGACAGACAGCGGAGCCTTAGTAGTAGGGTTCCGTTTTACCCTTTGGGTACGGGACCCTAAAAATGGAAAAAGGATTGATCAATAATCATAATCCGCGGCGCTCAAATAGTGAAATAAGTTCTTACAGAAATCCCATAACCGAAAGATCTTTCCAAGAAACAACAGCCTAACACTTGGATGAACTTGAATTATGGGCCTCCATCGAAAAGGTTACAAAAAATACACAAAAAAAATTGTCACCGTAACATTTGGTTTACACACTCAATAGCCGATCGCGAACAAAGCACAAAGGCGAAAGAAATTAAAGAAAGAGTGAATTGGGCAACACCCAAAATCAATTTTAATTTTGGTAACAAACAATACGGTGAGTTTTGGCGGGAATCCGATAGTGAGACGTTGTTGGTTTTGTATTATTAGCTCAAATTTGTGTTTCTTCGAGTGTTAATGTGTAATTTTGGTGGAATATTAACCATTAAGTGTTCGTTAACGTGCACGAGTGTAGGCGAATGATATAAACTCAAAAAGCGTGTCATTTCGCATTTTTTCCAAAACTCCCAGGAAGTTTCAGTAAAGCATCCACCACTTTACTGAATCGTGACTTTGACGATGTAAATAATTGACTTGACTACTTGACCACGATTGCTATAACATTGCTGTGACTTCGTGAAATTGAGAAATACTTAAAATTAAATACTTGACACTGGCTATATGCACAAACCGTGCGAAGCCATAACTAAAACAAAAAAAAAAAAAAAAAAAAAAAAAAAAATACGGTGTCACATTGAAAGATATTAAGAAAGTTGATGACAAAAGAATGCTGAAGGATGACAGGAGACTGACAGTGTCAGTTCGTCATAAAACTGGGAATGCACTGAGCCCAGATGACTTCGAGTATGTAGATTTTTCCTTTGTTCAGTGCTTCGCGAGCTTATGGTCCGCCTAAGCTTTGATTGATGAGTGTCGCTTTAAATTAACCATTTCTTTATTGCTAAAACTGCTTATTTCATTGACATTTTAGAGTTTTCAGTGTCAGCCCGGTTTTGATTAAGATAGCATTCATTCATAGCTCTATTTAATTTTATATCTACTTTTTTGATATTCTTTCGTGTATTACCTGCCTAACCTACTCTAGGGAAACTTAAAGTAGGTGGGTACTTTTAATTATTTAGTCACATTTTGTCCTAATCAATTATGTATCGGTTATATATCAAATCTGAATAGATAATCGTGTTAAATATATTACATTAATTTCACTATTATATAGGAAGGTAGGTACATGCGTGAACACAACTCTATGTCAGCTAAATATGCAACTAGTACTAACTACACTCAAGCAGGCTTGCGTATTCTCTAATCAAGTCTAATCGTTCATCAAAGACATTGAATGGCACGAGTGCGATTCCATTGGTACTGAAGTGTTCATTCTTACTAATTGTTTGTTTGCTCTCGCGGCTATCTCACGGAGACGAGTGTTATTCATCAGTGGCGTACAAAGAACGGTGTTGCCACTTCGGATAAAAGCCGGTGAGACTGGGAATTCAGTTCGTATTACTTAGTGAGGCTTGAGCATTCACCGTATAGAGTTGTGAACGCGACAGTACGAGTATTCTGTGTAGAGCGTGTGCGTGCATTCCACCATGCAATCGTTTCAGCGATCGCAAGGTAGATCAACTAACTCTCTAGTATTTTTCTTGCATAAACGATATCATGGAAATTTTCTTTTTTGTGAATCTAACAGCTTTTGAATGGTTACTGATAGTGCTATGATTTCTGTATAGAGACAAATAAATACAAGCATTGTAAAGCACATGAGCTTGGGCTCTGTTAAATTCACTGTTAATACCACTTAGTTACAGAATCGCGTCCTCAATCTGTCACAATTGCATGTATTTCACTGTCATTTTAATGTCAAAGAATTAAAGCTCAATTCCGAGTAACATTTAAAAAAGCCTAAGTGCTTTATCGTTGTTTGACAGCTATTGAGTGATCACTTTGGGTGACAAAGACACCGCCTTAAATGGATCAGGCTTAAGAGTAATTATTTTAAGTCATGGTGTTGAAATGTACTACTGTCACTATCGCAATTAGGCGTGTCACTCAGCTGTGTCTTAAGTTCCCAGTAAGTGCATACTTTTCTTGTATATAGGGCATCAATAGATTCCTCTTTTGCTTTAACAGAGTAGAGAATTGTATCATTACATTTTTTGATAATGTTCGTCTGCTATTGAGCGAAGTAAAATCAGACCCTTAGGCCTGGTACACATTAGGCGTTTTGAAGCACACGCTTTGGTAACGCGCGTTTTTGCGCGCGATCAAACGTGTATACACTTACGAACAACCTCTTTATTCTTGAAACGCGCGTTACCAAAGCGTGCGCTTCAAAACGCCTAATGAGTACCAGGCCTTAAGACCAACAAACATACTTGGAATTTCGTAATGTTTAATAACTTTAGTTGGGCATAGCCAAGTAGATACCTGTGCTGAGCTTTGAAGCAGTGTTTACGTACATTCTTGGAGATAACTCAAATGTGCAAAATTACAATCGTAATTTCCATTACAATCTGCATAAAGCTTCGTGTAGAAATACACTATATTTAACGTCAGAGCGACATCATGAAATTATAATAAACATTACATTTAATTTAATTTTAATGACATCATCATTTTGATAATTTCACTTAACTTTCATAGTGACTATTAAATAACACTCAACGAGATAAGCAATTGAATGGCAATCATAAACCAAGCACGCCCTGAGACAATGTAAGCGCAAACACTTGGAATATCTCTAAGCACCGGCTATTTGCAATTATCAACAATGTAGTAAAGTAGGAATTAATTAATTGTACACCATTCCCAATCGAAATCAAGCTTTATGTTGTTGTCAATAAAATTAAAGACAATATTTATATTCACTGAGCAAGCGAAACTTGCCGCTTAGATGCAAAGCGTAACCCTCTACACGTAGCAAAGTCAATTTCTGTGCATTCTGAATCTTAAATACTTGCAATAGAATCAGGCATATTTTTTGAGGGCAGCAGCGATAATTTTGTAGAGATTTTCAAGGTTCTAGTGGCATGGCGCCTCAAAGAGTCCTCGAGACGGTGGCAACACTTGATGCACAAGATGGCGAGAAATGTTGGTAAGGGCTTGTGAAAAATAACATGCATTCTGCCGTTGCGCTACTATCAATTTCGTCTGACGACTATATTCTAAAGATGTTGTTTGCGTACGTCTGTTTGGGCAACGAACGTTTTGATAGACATGTCTACGCGTCTGTTGAGAAATAGTATGACCTGTTTTCGGAATTTATTCGTTGATTTTTCTGGTGTTGCTACATTTATTAGCCGAATTGCATGGATATGTGACAGCTCATTTCCACTGTGTATAATTAATGTATGCTGCTCATACAAAACGTGGAGATCATGAAAAGATAAATATATCGAAACATAAATTATATGAGAAAATTATAGATAGAAAGAAGAAAATTATAAGAGATATATATTTTGACACAACCATCGATATTTAACCAGTCCGATAATTAAAATAGTGTGAAAGGATTGAAGTCCACAGAAACCGGAGCTTCTAAACATCCATAAACAAACGATGGTTAACTTGATATTCCTCTGAAGTCGGTTAGTATTCATTGGATAGGGCTAAACGTAAGCACTCATAAGCCTACCTGGAACTTGAAAGGTAACTAATAAGGATATAGAGCGTTCTAAGAACCTGGATAAAACGTAATTAAGAAATCGCGATACTGGCTATGGTGCGGCCATTTAATAATGCACGTTATATTAATTTTGATAACAATAATCATACTGAGGAAACTGAAGTGCTGTACTGAAGTTTTTGTTCTAACTTGGTACCCACTTAAAAGCACGCAGAGATATTTACGATGGAGGCTCAGATGTGATGTTTTCCTAACAATCTACCATCATGACTAAATCTTATCTTAATAGGTATACGTCTATAAATTACGCGTCACGGTGTTTGTCCGCAATGGACTCCTAAACTATTTAACCGATTTTAATCAAATTGTCACACATGTGCCGTTTGATCTAACTTGAAAGATAGGGTAGCTTACATCTCAATTTATAGTAGTATAATGTAGTTTTTTCTTATATATTTAATTAAGAAAAGCTCTAAATTAATAAAACATACCCCTCTCAAGCTGTTATGTAAGATAACGCCATTATCTCAGTTAACAAGAACCTTCAAGTGTTATGAAGTATTTACCTCTGATGATATCACGCTTGTTATAAAGAGGTTTCCCCACAATGCTATTACATAAATCCGTGTTATCTTGTATCATATGGAAAATATACTCTATCTCTATTCCAGATTCCACACTTTCACTGGAACTATCTTAATCCCTTATAACATCTATCTCAGGAACTAGTTTACCAATCCCGTATCAGTATTTCATTCATTATGAGATATGATCTCTTACTATTATTATGTAAGGTGGGTAAGCAATCGTATCTTTCATCAAAGCAATGACGTCTATAGAGAAGTTGCATATGAAAACCAGTGTTATATGATCTCTCTGCCTTCTGTTCTTTCATAGCAACTTGTTTTTACTCAGTGACATTTTGGTACCTACCGAAAGTTTAATAGAATTGTTTTTCATGTTTCATATCAAAGGTTTACCAGCCGGAGCTCATGATAAATTGGCGTTTGGTGAGGAAGAATTCACGTAGGCGTGTTCATCGACTTCTTTTCTCATTATCTGTGTATACTCACGTTGGATACGTCGTGTACGCGATAACTGCTCACTCAATATAAATCTCGAGCTCTTATGGGAAAATTATTGTTTACTTGTGCTTTCTACGGTGCGTCGCTACTTGTATTGTGTCGATTGTAAACTTGTATTGTGCTGCTAAACATTTTATCGTTGGGAAATGGACGCCCGAAGCCTATTTATTGCTCTGGTATTTGTATTATTTAGATGTATGGGCTGAAGTGTTCGTATTTCCTCGTTTGAGAACCTATTTATCGCATGGTTTGTGTTCCTTATGGGAAATGTAAGGTTCATTAGCTGTTGATTGGTTTGTAGTTATATTTCATTTTGTAATTGGAAATTTATGTCTACAGACAGCTGGACTAAATATAGATACGAAGTAAATACCAAATAACACTCCATATTTTCGAGAAATCTTGGTTATAAAATGGATTAACTTAATATGAAATTATGGCAGAAGTGATTAAAATATACCTAACTAGCTGACCCGACAGACGTTGTCCTGTCATTGTCTCTATGAATCTAAATGAGTGACAGTAGTCAACTGTACAACCCGAATTTATCAGATATATTTTTCCCAGTTTCAAACATTTTCCCGTGATAACGGGATAAATATATCCTTCTCCTTCAAATTGGTTCAGCCGTTCTTGAGTTATAAAAAGTGTAACTAACACTACTTTCTATTTTTAATATATAAGATAAAGATAAGATATAAGCCATAACTCAAAAAAGATAATATGGTCGCATAGTGACGAATAGCGTACTTTGATGACGTATCCTATGTACCTACTTACGATTCTACTCTCGCTGTTTGTATTGAATTGTTAACCACATTATTGAATGTTATACTTACTACATAGAAATTATTACATAGTACTTAAATTTATTAGCGAAGCGAGTTCATGGTGGCAGTTAGATTCCGGCCCCGCCTTGCCTTAGCCTACTGTCGACTGCGCCATTATAATGATTCATGAAGCTGCTACCGTTTGTCAAGTTAGGGGTTTGACAATATCGATGGCTATATCGATTTTGGTGTCGATGTTATCGATTGTTGATTTCATGATACTGGCGAAAATATTTTTACACATCAATATTATTGTCATTTCCAAAGGATTTTATTTTATTTATAGCAGCATTGTTATTTTTGCTGTGTTATTGTGTCATAAGCCAAGAAGATGACAACTTATGAAGTACCTTCAGTTCGCACGGGTCTCCCCGTCTGGATTGGTGGATAACATGGCTCCAAAATAGTTCTCGAGCGTTGCTTTACGATGTTTTCCTTCACCGAACAGCGACTGATAATTACGCAAGTAAAAGCAATGGTAAGGGACAGTTACCTTCCCACCTACTGGGAACCAAATATACTTAGTATTTTTTTTAGTTTATAGAGACTACATTTTATGCACGTGCTCATGTTAAGTAGGTACCTATCTAGGCTTAAACTATAGAGTTTTATCCACAAATGAACTTAACAATGTGCCATTTAACTTCGCAGTGTAACGAAAATTGTTTGTCACGGGAATATTTCTAAAACTTTATTTGTTATTTCATTTAGGTAAGTTATTATATTTTACTTACTTACTAACTTTATTATATGTCATCAAAAAAAGTATCGTGTCACTTGTTCATAATATTTAAAGTAGTGTTATATGGCTACAATCAGAGATTAATTTGAGATGTACAAATACCTATTTCCGTTCATTATAAAATAACAGAGCGCTTTTTGGATCCGCTTTGAGCGACAAGGTTTTTCTTAGAACACTTGCTTTGAAGAATGTTAGGGTAGAACCTGGTTCTATTATATATTCAGTTGTAGAGCAAAAGGTGAATCCCCGAATTGAGCGCATGCTTTTCGGAGTTCAAAAGTTAGCAAGCATAGTACCCAAGGCAAACTCTGTGATTACAATCACCTCAATCTTTCAGGCAATCTCCACCAACTGCCTAAGGGAATATCCCGATCATATTACAACTATAATGAGTAGGTAGGTGATAGCAAACCAACAAGCGATCAAACCATACTCAATTAGTCAATTTTATGGATTTTGTTCTCTTGTATGTATGTTGACTTGTAAAAGTACTATATTATTGCCTCATTACAACTTACAAATAATACTTAGATTTAGATTTTTATCAATCAGGGAGTTTCTCTATTGTCACCATCTTCTATAAATCTATATAGATAGGCCTGAAAGATTATCAGATCAGCGGCCTCCATTACCTTCTTCAATAGCGATACCTCAGTTTTAAAGTAATATACATTTCCTTTGAAATACAAAGATAGGAAAAACGTTTCTAGAGTAAAATCTTGGGTTGATTACCAATCAAATCTAGCTGTTAATTCTGCAGATATATCCAAGTTTCATGTCTAAAGGACACCTTACGTCGTAACACAACATTTGTGACGGAATAATCAACAATTGAAATTACCATGTAACCTGATAGCAGGTCTACAACCACGAACAGTGATAAATACATTATCTCAATTGAATTCAATGCAATGATATCATTGTGATCTGTAATGTTAAATGGTAGGATTACTTGGTATTGTTATATTATGGTGTTCGATTAAAGTGCCACTTTAAAATGATTATCATTACACTCGGAAAGGTCAGAGAATAAATTACTTGTTTTAGACTGAGATTTTATACGCCATTTTGTCATTTTCGTTAAGGTTTTCAGACGTAGGAAAGACAGTAGAAGACAGACTTAGAAGAACGCCATCATCATTATCGTAAGCTTCTATCTTTCATTTAGCTAAGTAAGTATATGGTATAGATATGGTATATACGTCTAACATCACGAGAACGACTATCGCCGTGTCCGCTTTTCACACAAGTTTTCATAATTTTCAGCTTACTGAATCGATCCGCACCAAGAATTCAGGATATGGATTAAAGGCCCTCTACCTCTACACTAGTCACTTTCCCTACCTTGTAGTTTCAGACTCGAGAAAGGTTATCGATTCGCGATAACGGTTACGTGTTCGTTGCGGAATATCGATACCTTATCGATATTGTAATCTCGACGCTGGAAATGTCGCACCACTATCGCCGGCCAGTTAAAGTTTGAAATTAGATTATTAGAAGGTTAAATGCGAATAATTGAATGCGAAATTGTTTTAATCTTCTGTTACAAAATCTGCCTACACCATAATATAATAATATTTTTATGTAAAGTGAACAGAAGCGCAACCATCGATACATGATTGAATAAATACTATCAAAAGACCTAGATTTGATGACGAAATAAAACGATACAGCGGTGTAAAACTCAATATGGGGCCTTCCTACTAAGCGGTTTAAGATCACTTGCTTGATAGTTTAATGTTTAAATGAATTAACACCTATCAAAATGAAATTAGAAAGAAATTCAACGGTGGCTTGCAGCGCCAACCTACTGAGGTGGTAGGCATAAACAAGGTTCCAATCGGCTCACAGTCCGCACTTCCTAGAAGTATTTCGGG
The DNA here is from genome assembly GCA_905147375.1 of Hylaea fasciaria. NCBI lineage: Eukaryota > Metazoa > Arthropoda > Insecta > Lepidoptera > Geometridae > Hylaea > Hylaea fasciaria. The sequence continues at coordinate 10,082,371 of LR990208.1, read as the reverse complement.
CTACCGGCTCTCAAGTTCCCTAGAGCCATAACACCGTCATTATGAACCTTGATTAGTCTACGGCACAAACGACTCTTGCGTATTGTGGCATGACGCTTCGTTGATTGCTTAGGTATGGTTGAATGAGTTTCACCACGATGATTTCGACCGAACCCCTTTTAGGTCTACTGCTTATAAATCTAAATTTGGAATTTAAAACGGTGTTTGGTAATTTACTCTTAAGGGCAATAATTAATCAATTATTTTATCAATCAATTCCTTCAAAATCTCTCTCATTTAAATACTTACCGAATTTCTACAACATTATGCATGTGCGTACATACAAGTAATATTTATTGAAATAACACGAGCAAATTTATGATATAGAGAAATTTTATAATACTTACTTACCGAAATGAAATAGTTTGTTTTTACGATTGAAATACTTGTCATTAAACTACGAGTAAAATCTCATAAGGACTACAATAGGATATTAAGAAATATCAATTCGACTTTATCAATGCAATGTATCTAAACTGAATGTCGGACACACAAAGCAAATTCTTCTAAACTTATAAATTGCGGTCGCCATTCTGTACTCCGACGTCGACGAAAAAGTTAAGTAGTAATACGAGTATAAGAAGGTACTCTGTGCTTTGGGTTGGTTTGTAACGATTATTGGTCCATCGATTAGTGAGTAACCTGACAAACTTTACTCTAACAACGATCGTGAGATACTACTCGTAAATAGTTGTTGTTTATCTATTTCTTTTTATGATTAGGTATGGCCTAATTCTCATCAAGAAGGTGAGGGGAGGCCTTTGCCCAGCAGTGGGGCAGTTACAGGCTGAATTATGATTATTTTATATTATTATATTTGTTTTTATGAGGCCTTTCAGTCTGCGACTATGACATCCCTTCGTAAATACTTGATATCATAGGTTGATATGACTCTGTTACCGTTCATATTTTTGAGATCAAAATGAACCGAAACATGTAATTTCAAATTCTCATTCCCTTCTCGCAGGTAGCTACCAAAATGTTTTATTGCACGGTATACCACTAGCCTCTCGCTCTATTAGCATGAGTGTGCAAAGTAGTCTGGTTAAAGCAGATTTTCTATCGGCTAATTCCCGGCTACCCTCCACCGTGGGAACAGTCTTTGCAAATGTCCATCGTGGTGAAAGGCTGACTACCACCTGGTATAACAAGTGTGTACCTAATGTCCTGTTTCTGAACCTAGGTACCTACTGAAGGTTTTGGGAACGTTGCCCACTGATAGCGGCCTATTAAATTAGTTTTATTTACGTTTAGTTTTTAGTTTTCATTTTGTTTTTATTTTACTGAATGATTTGTTGAAATAAATTGGTACCTACTTAACTTTGACCAACCGATAAGTTTATCGTTGTCTCTATCCGGTACTACACAAATAACAAAGACAGCAATACACCTTATTGGTACCTACGTAGTAGGTAGTAGGTACCTACGTAGTAGGTACCAATAAGGTGTAGAAGTAGTAGAAGTTCATAGTAGAAGTTAATAGTAGAAGTTAATAGTAGAAGTTCACTGATAAAGCGTTGAGTGATAATATCTCACGATTCTCTTACACCTCCGCCACCCATAGACCGTCAAAAAGCCTCCAAATCTGTGGACATCAAATTACATTTTCAAAGGAGCAAGACTAGTGACACAATCTGGACTGATCCTGCGCGAAGTGACTGAACTGTATTTTGGTCGGCCTGAGTCGGCCAGAGCTAAACCACAGATTATACATAATAGTTACTACGGTCCAAATAAAAGTGACTTCCAGTTAGAGTGTCACTTTGTAACCGTCATTGAAGACCTAAACCCTGAGCCATATCGGAGACAGACATCTGCCAATAAAAAATAAAAAAAAATGTGTGATGTGACTCCCACGGTAATTCTCTGAACTCTATGCCACTATAATCAATTCACCAAAACCTTGAGACATATTATTCTTAATTACATTGGCATCGACAGTCCGTTGACAAATGGATTTGAGATAAAACATATCCATTCCCACGTTAGAACTACCGTGTCACAGTAAACAGATGGGCAAACAGGAATACAAATAGCGCAGTGGAAAACAGTAGAGACACAAACACTGTTTCACTCAACACACACACATATTTAGGCCATAGATATTAAGTCAAAGTCAAAGTCAAATCATTTATTGTAAATAGGCAATAAAATCGCACTTTTACAAGTCAAACACTTCAATCTAATAAACACGTTTACATTATACATATTATACGTACAGTACAAACTGCACCAGTTTCTTAGTCTAAGCATGTGCTAAGCACTATCTTAAATAGTTTATAACTAATTATGGTTTTTAGTGCTAATTAATCCTGATAGAATTAATTAAATATGTAGGTATAACGATTTCTTATTATTTTAATCGGGGATAGAATAACATTTTCTTTTAAGTTTGTATATTGATAGAATTAGTAATATTTTTTCAGGTTGCCCGGATACACGATACGCTTGATATGCCTTAAAATATTCTTGATGTTGTCGCTCTGGACGATCTAGTGGGCACAATCTCATATTTTTCAATGCAAAAAGTATTTTTTTGCCTGACTCGTTCTTATTACGGTCATGGTATGGTACATTACAGTGGGCGCGTGGGCAGACACCTTAAGATCAATATCAAGTTTTCCAGTAGTCATCCTACGACAGAAATTTCCCAAGTTGTTCTACTGTAGTTTCTGTGAGTACATTGTTGACACGCGATATTACGCGCAGGCGCAACAGTCACGACTGTCGCATTGTCCGCGACACGTGTAGTGTTGTGGACATGGTGTCTGGTGACAATGGTCAATGTCTGAATGGGACATGTTGACTTGGGGATGTGGGTGTTCTGGGGCAAGGGAGCGAATACTAATTTGATCCTAATTTTCCCCATTTCGGCGGTGGACTGCTCAGGGGGGGGTTTAGTTCGATCCGAGCCCCACATCCCCTTTCGTCGCCCCCGCAGCGGAGGGGGCATTGTAACAGCATTTTCCCCCTTAAAAAGGGATGTTGGTAGGTGATAAACGTATGGACGATGAGCCACCTAGAATTTTGGATTTCAAATTTAATTTAACAAGTTAATAACATCCCCTTTGTTAGCCCACAGATTTCTTGACATACCTCATCATTATCAACTCTTCATATCCGTGAAGGGATTAGGCCATAACCACCAATGGGGCCCGGCCCGGATTGGTGGATATATACCTGCACCAGAATTCTCGGGCATGTGGGTTTCCTTTCACCTGGACGGGCACGTACCAGTGCGTGGTCGTGGGATTTGAACTCTCAACCCTCTGCTCGGCAGGTAGAGCTTCGCCCCATAGGCTATCACCGCACGCACACCGCGTTGACTTACATAGATAACTCTTTAGATACGCATATTGTAACTTTTGGGTTTTGTGGTATAATGAGAGAAAGATGTCTAACAATGTGTTCGGAACAAGATCGGCAACAGTAATTTTAGATGAATACGAAAATAGTAGATTATGCACCAAGGAGGTAAAGCACGGTCTTTAGCCATCACGAGCGGCATATTGAATCCAGACCGTAATGAAGGACTCTTGTATCAACACCCGAGCATAACGAGGGCGTTTTTAGAGTCCTGAAGAAGCGAGGGGTGTAAGCCGCCTAAGGCGATGAAAAACTCTATCCTGTTGAGTTAAAAATATGTAACAATATTAGATTGTTGGGTCATAATAGTCAATAATTTGTGCGAGTCGTATCAAATAACTTATTATGTGATATTTGCAAGCGTATCGTCCAAAATACCTATGTCAAATAATAAATTACGGATTGACTTAAATGAAAAAAAAAATAGCAATATTTATGTGGAATTTATTATAAAAAAATCAGACTATCCAATGGGTCTACCTAAAGTGTAATGGACTACTTTTTTCCTACACAATAATGTTGGATTCTTGCTTTGCGAGAAGCCTAGTGGCCTAGGTGATAAGTGACCATTGATCATTGTGCCATTTTTATGTACTTACATAATATTATTATATGAATTAAAGTAAACACTGCCCCAATAGTTATTCCTCCTTACGCATATCCAATAGATGAAGATGAAAAATAATAAGTTAAATTTTAATAAAATATTTTTTTTTACTCATAAATCTTACATTTTAATAGGTTTCCTTAGCTTCAAAAGCCTGAAACTCAGTCCCACAGCGCCTTAACATTTACAGTTACGTCTGTCTGTCATCTTAGCAACACGTCCGTCTTTTTGTTCTTCCTACGATTTCCATATAAATAGCCTGCGAATGTGGGAGTCCATGTTATACTAAGTCCTTGTTTCTTTTGTTATATATTATTTATCGGCAGATATGCCAGGAATGTGGCTTTAGCCGGCTTAGCTCAGGCTCAGCGTTTGGATTTGTTGTTTAGCGATTCCGACGATTTTAAACCTATGCGAACGAACGACCACACGTAATAATATTGGTGATGATGATTGTTCGGGACATTTATTTTTACTTTTATATAATGTAAAATGGCGTTTTAGCGATTTTTATTTCGGCTAACTTAAGATGTCGATTTGACATTGTTCTGAATTTTTTATTACGCTACTATGCTATTTGTTTTTAAGAAAAACGTATCCTAATTTCAGCTACAATTAATGTTGAAAACGTTAAGGTACAAGAATAAAAAAAAATCTTTCATATTTTAGCTCGTATAACCTAATATATAAAATCTGCCCAAACCCCGCATTGAAATGTTCCGTTTATTTAGGTACCTTCCACCTTTATTGTCATATTAGCTCGTTGAACAAGAAAATTGGATCAAAATATTACATGAGCAGGATATGACCTAAATAATTTGTAAAAAGATTTCCTTATTTAGTGTCTTTCAAATGCTTCGCCTTATGGCAAAGGTAATTAATTCATAAATACCACATTACGAGCGCATTCTTTGTGTAACACATAGTCGGTCATACACGATAAGCCCGTAGGCAACCAGGTGACTTACTAAACCACGTATTCGTAATAAATTACCACATAAATCTTGTTGTTTTTCCCATAGCAAAGGCTCTCCTGTAACTAGGTGAATTATTATTATTACCTACTCAGTTATACCTACCTATACCTACCTATATATTTTTTCATTATTTTTAAAACTGTATGTCTTGGAGTGCAATAACGAGTTGTTATCTTATCTTATCTTATATGTATCTAAACACACTTGTATGTAAACATGCACAAAATGCACAAACATGCGAAGTTAAAATAAAATAAAAATAAAAAAAGAACACATCTCGACTAGTGTTAGAAACTCAAAACAACAAAAGTTTGATAAAAGTGAAGTTGTAACTATAGTATCAACTAATTCCAAGATTCGCTGCATTCCTAGTTTCTTTATCCGTTACACAACTATTAACATAACCTAATTTAACCCAATCCCACAACCAGTTGTAGACCTACTTGTAAATCTTGTAATGTTTACAAACAGATTCTTGGCGAGATGATATCTGCAGTCGGTTGCATTTGAACCTGCGAGGCAGGTCGGGGCATAAACATGTCAAAGGCATGTGATACCACGCTCGATAGAACAGATTATTACTTATAAGGAATTGTTGTGCATTATTTGTAATCAGGTGTTAGTTTCTCGCACGTAATGACCCAATGTGTGAACTGAAAACTAATTTCACATCAATCAAATAAGGTAATTTGGAGCAAAAATATAGATAGACTTTGAATTTTTTTTTAAGAAACAATTTATACATCTAACTGGTAAAGGTGCATAGGTACATAAGCATTGTAATTCGACCTGGCTATGCTGCCAACATTCTTTGTTGCCTTCTGTTACGTAGCTACTTATAAGGTACATGAATCTACGAAATTCTCAACAGACACATCTTCTCATGTAAGTATCTAATAAAGAAAGTTAATATCTATGTTAACTTGACTCTTATGTCAACTGAACCCGCCCAAACCGTACACGCGGGATGAGTTGACATAACGCAAATTTCAATCGGTCAACTGAACCCGTAATAACAAAAATTTAAAATTTTTACCTACGGTCACGGGAATAGTTTATTTTAATCGCTATAGATTAAAAATCGATATACTCCAGTTAATTACTACCTAAGCCTTAACTTGTACTAATTAAAGCTTGTCTATTATACAACAACTGGCTAGCGAATCGCGAGCAAAATAATTTATTTGAGTAACGCAAACTAACTGACTGGCAGCCAGTCCAAGTCTGACAGGTTGTTAGTTAAAGTTGGCGTAGTGAATTACTACGTAGAGTTTTAGGCAGCTGTACCACGGAGAGATGAGATATCTCACGATTCCCACGTTCAATTTATTTTAATTGCCTGTGGTTCGGAGGAAATAGTCGCTCTTCCAGTATTCAGCCGCTAGCGAAAGTGTCATTCGGACATTACTTTTTATGTTTTGGATTCTTTTTGTATTGAGCTATGTAGGTATCAAATTTCATTAAATTTCAACGTAAAAATATGTTGTAAAGAGTCAAAATGTCGAGTTCTTGTCAATCAGAAACATAATAATTATATCCTCGGGTGTTCTGGAGAGAATACGAAATGACACGTATCTGTATTATGTTCATTACATTTCATTACATTCCTATTAGGTGTACCTATTAGAGAATTATGAATTAACAAATCACGAAAAACAGAAGTGACTGAATAAAATAAATAATAGGCGATAATAATAGATTTTTCACTAACACACTTCAGCCAGAGATTATTGATATCGTCTTTAGTTTGGCGGAGCTTAAACAGATATTACTTAGTACTTTTTCAATAAAAAATAATAATAATAGACGCAAGTAGACAACATGTCCACTTTGGAATTAAGTGGACATAATAGTTGTCAATGCCAAAACTTAGCAACACAGATGAGTATTCTAGGACTTGTCTAAAGTGTAAATGAACTATACCTAATATTAGTACGCAAACACAGACAATCATATTGTCTATTATCACTTTGTATCTTCTAACTTCTCTAAGCTGGATACTAAGCCTTAAACATTACAAAATTGTAACACACAAGATCTCATTTACGCTGTATTAACTCAATATTAAATTCATTGGCATACGATTAAACTTCAAGCGCTAAGTTAATAACATTTACGAATAAATGTCTGGCATTTAGATTGGTGCATACTTCGAATAGTTATAATGTTTCGCAATGCACATTTAGTCCTAGAAAAGTGTATTGGTACAACTTTATGAACTAGGAGTATTACCTACTCTCTCGAGAAGTTGTCAGTTTTTAGAGGCCTTTTAATCGTTACAGTGTCACTGCCATCCAAAACTCTTCACTGTAAGGTCTTTTGTGGCACTGCACTGAGTGCCCGTCGTCTTGTGGCAACGTGCTAAGAAATTTGGCTACAAAAGTAAAAGCACTGTCCTTCAAACAAGAAAAACAACTATTAATTATTAGTACTGAGAGGCGTTTTTTTTTAAATTTTATTTTATTTAAAATGCGTTTTCCGATGATAAAGCCCACGTCCTCTACACACCGTCGCGTTTCAATCGTCCGATATATCAATGTACTAAAAACTAATGTACCGTTTCTAACCCAAAAACGCGGTGCATAGTGTTGTTTTATGTGATAATTATCGCCGAAGAAACGCACGTGTTCTACTCGTAGTACAAAATGTACTAAAAAATATATGGCACAGAAACGCGTGTGATGTTATGGAACGATAAAAACGCGTCAGTGGGAGTCTCAACAATATAACCGCGTCAGGAACTTATCTCTGCATAATAATAGATTGACCAAAAGAGCCGTTAACTATTTAGTACAAATCCACCAGCCGTTTTACAGCCCCTAAATCTTGCTGATAGTCTAGGGATCGTTAAATTTAATAGCAGCACCGGATAGTTAATCTTAATGCTGTATCGGCGGGATCTTAATGATCGCATTAACGCTTTGCTTTAATTCGTGTGATAATTGAGTCGTTTGTGCCATAAAAAAAGATGCAAGGAACATATTAAATGTGATAATGTGATTATGATGGTTTGTAAAAGATGTTGTCAGATTTTTAATCACGGATCGTACTTGTGGGAACTATTTTGATTTTTTTTGGAATCAAACCTCGGAGCTTGGGCAGGTTAGCCCCACGCCTGTTAGTACTACGATGTGAACCGATCTAGTCTCTTTTTACCCGACGACCGAAGAAGGGTTGGTTGAGTTGAGTCTTGACCTACTTTTGTTGCAAAACAAGCTGTGCCTCTTAGTTTCGCCCGCAATTAACGGTTCCTGCGGAATAATACCCGCGTCGACTATTATTCCGCAGGAACCGTATATCCATAATAGCGTTCCGTCGGTAACCTCAAAGGACGAAAAGGATAAGCCCAGTTAATCAAATACAGGTTTCCAATCCTGACCTACATTCGAAACTTTACAGGCTTTTATAGAGGGTCCATCACAGGCGCCGAGATGATTACAAACAAAATAGACGATTAACAATGATTACTCACACTCAGTTAATCACTCGGCGTCCTTTACCTGATTAGTGGTCGTAAAGCCGCCGTTAAAAGATGTTTGTATTAACTTTTTAAGGACTTTGATGTTCGTAAAATTGATATGTAATGTTGTTGTATTTAATGAAACCAGGATTTTAAGCAACAATCATACCTCGACGGATTAGTGTTACCAAGAAGTTGGAAAAATAGTTGTACGGTTAGTTTTCTTATTAGAGGCTTATACATCGTCAGTTTGTTAAAATTTTGTAAAAGGCGCCATCGTTATTAAAAAATAATTATATAAACATATTTGAGCAGTCAAAACTCAGTACAATTCTAGTCTTATCGTGTTTACCATGCACCTACCACATCGATGGTGGCCGAGCAATAATATACTTAGGTAACTCCACGCAAAAAAAAAGACGGCCCGTCTCAAAAAATTGGAAGCTGTACAAACGACTTACTACATACTAGGTCTCATGCTGTTCAAAAACAGCGAAGGAAAACATTGTAAAGACCACGGACAAAGCAAACATTTCAAGGATCTGTGATATCTATCAACCATGGTTCAGTGTAAGTTGTGGCCCAACCCAAGTGTAGACTCTGGTATTCCCAGCACTGGGAATATGATCGGCTGAACATCATGATGATGACCACAACCAGACTGATTATAAGTGTTAAAAAGTATTGCATAACTTGTTCACAGGATGTTACTCCATACGGAGTTACGAAATAGATGTGGCGCAAGTATCTAAGTATTTACAACAACATTAAATCAATTTTACGACCGTGAGGATCTTTTGAAGATAATGTGTGTTTGTAAATAGTTATAATATTGAGAGATTAGGCGGTAAAGTAGGTGAGATTGTATCCATATAGTAATAAAATATTACTCAACAAGTGTGGAAAAATATATAAAGGTGAGTCAAAGAGACTTTGAAGAGCAACAAAATAAAAGACGATATCGACAATGCAGCAAATGTTTTTTATAAGTTAAAGTCTATCAAACATTCAACAATAAATATTTATATATGACCTAAACTAATAATTTGAAGCAAATAGGCTGATATCTACGGCAAATATAGTTGTCCAATCTAAACACTAATATCTATTAACTCGGTTAGAAAGTAGGATACATTTTTTCTAGGCAATTGCTTACTGACTTTCTCAATAAGTTAAGCAAAATAACGAACCAAGAATATCTCTTTCTATCAACTTTTTTTTCGTTCCCCCAGAAAAGTTGTCAGTTTTGATAAGACGCTCCTAAATTAGTAGTTACTAATTCTTCTATTTTAACTTTGTACTGTACGAACGCAGGTACTTTCACGATCAGCCATCTCTTGAATAGTATAACTACATTGATAAATCAATGGCTAGTTACACCCAGTTGGAGCAAGTCTACATAATCGTAGTGGTCCGGTAGTCCCACCGGGCTGGGGCGATATGGTGAATATAATTATTATATGCCAACCCGATTCCAGGCGGATCGACGGCTCACGGGTTTTAGTGGGTTCAGGCCCTACACACCCCCTTCCGTCACCCCCATGGCGAACGGATAGGGAGAAGGCATTGTCCCCCCCCCCTCAAAAGTCCACATCATCATTAGGGAAACCACATCACCAAAGTAATGTCCCGGACAATGCTTTGGATGTCTCCTTCACACCCTCATAACCTATTTAACACTCCCGCTTCTATGAGAACTTGTGTAATTATAGCACCCAGTGGACCGTGAAGTGTGAAATGCTATAATGAGCCGAAAAGTGACGTTTTTATTGATATATCAAACTTGTAGAAAAAAAAAGAGAAGATCATACTTCGCTACGGGAGGATGCCCATCTTTTGTCTAGAGGCGTGATCAAAATTCACAAAGTGAAGACAATTGTTTAGATGTAATGGCTACATGCTAAACAATGTTGTTCTTATTGAATGAATGTCAAACTTCGTCAAGGTATTTAGGGCTTTACGGCCCTCAAGAATAATAACGCAGAGAAAGATAGTTCCATGCGTAGTTTCACTCAAGAGTGAAGGCGCTTTTTTATCAATGTGTGCGTGAGTGCCATGTACCTAGTTATCTTCTCCAAAACGCACACAAACGTTGGTGTTTAGTCCAAGAGCAGGGAAAATGAATAAATATTTACCATAAAAGCTTTGATTTCGAGCAATAGCGAGTCAAAGTCCGAACTAGGCGCAAAAAGTCTTAGTAAAAATGGTTACGTACCGCGCTAGTGGGCAATTTATTTCTATGTGTTATTACTCTAAGCCCGCAATGTTCAAAGCAAAGCAATGAATTAAAGATATCTATGGCTAAGGATATAATCATTAATAGGTAGCTCGAAGTGCACACTGCATTCATCCAAGATTATGAGTTATGTCATACCTGAAGACGCTCTAAGATCTTCGAGTATGACGACGTAAAGTGCGTCTCAAGAGGCTACCTGAAGCAATAACTACGTTTTCGCTTCCCACGTCGCCTGTGAATGCATTATTGTAAACATTATGTCATATTTGTACCACTTCATTTGCGGTGACGTTCTTGTATTATAAATACGTAGTGAGAAAATAAATCTGATCTGTATTAATATTTGATAGGTTGTCTGCCAGAGAAGCTAGCTCAACGTTATTAAATCGATCGTACTGAAAAAAAATTGAGCTTATGTTGAAGTGGCTTCAAAGCCTTTTTGCACAAGTGCAATCAATAAACAAAAATATCCCAACACTATTATCAATGCAAAAAATTAAACACAGTATTTTATAAATGATTTTTAAAGTTTCACACAAACTTCGCACTCATTTCACGCTAACTCGTCGATAACTAGCCCTCACCCAACATTCCCATAACAGATAACTATTCAGTAAACTCTAATTAAAAGCATACAGAGTACGCAATCATAACAACCATTTATATCGCTAATGGTTGCCACCCATCACGGCGAGACAGGTAAATTGAAAATCGGACGGCTACTTCGGAAAATGTTCCGTGAGGTAATACTTAGTACTTACCATCGAAAATTTCCTAGATTGCACTACCAGAAAATGGTAAACACGCGTCGAATGGGACCCAAGGGCCACTATAACATCCCTTATCCTTATCCCTTTCTTTTGGGATCGTAGCTACGTAAAATGGGCAAAGGGCATTATTCCCCTGGATTATTTGTACGCTTTTCTTCATCAAAAGTTTGGTTCATTTCACATGGTTGCTTAGCTTAGTAACCCTACACAAATTCTCAGCTTCCAATACGATGAGGAATCATCGGCTTAAACTGTTGCTAAGTGTATTAAACAATAATACTATATTATGTACAAACATGGCATAATTATCAACGACTTTCAAGAAGAGAATACCAGTAAATATAATGTAGATAATAAATAATCTAACTAACCAAGAAATTAATCAAGCTTGAGAAACTCTAACTCATGCCATAAGTAAAGATGGAAACCTTATGATAGCACTCATCAATTTAAGAATAGCCTGAATCAGTACAGTAGGAGTTATTTAAAGTGTTAGTGAGACCAAGAAACATTACTTTATAAAGCACTTATTCAGGCTATTAACATAAACTTTACGGCATATAACAGCGTCGGCTGCGGTCTTCATAGCCACATTTATCACCTAACCCTTTACTTTTAGTCCTTCGGTCCACACGGTGATTGTACAGGTTTATTGATCTAATTAATTAGTTTATCCATCATCTCGACCTGTCGAATCGTATTGAAATACTATGATACTAATGTTTACTATGCTAATAGCTCCACATAGTTTCGTAACGCAGTCTGGTCATTAACGTTGTATGATCTTGATCGTTCGAGGCTTAACGCCGTTTTATTGGTAATGCTGTAATAAAATGGAATTAAATAAAGGATAATAAAGGTACTTATACAAGAAATTCATTTAACTGGGATCAACATGAATCGTAAAAATGCTATATTTATCATAAAATTTAATCTTTGCAGGTAGATTTTCCATCGTTAAATAGCGTGATTACATCAGCATTATGTTGGGGTTAAAGCTGAAACTGTTTGCAGTTAATAATTCCATGAAACTATAAAATTTCATATTACTGCAAAGAGAACAAAACTATCATAACCATAAGCCACCCATGACGAATTCCAAGCTTCCAGTCATAAAAATGAGCCACAACAATGCATTATTTACCATTATGTATCAACAGCGCGACACACAAACTAATTAGAAACATAAACATTCTGCTAACGTAGGTGTAAAAGCGAGGGGCGGTCAAAATATTTGTTTGATGATACCTCCGAAAAACTAGCTCCTAAGTTGTAGCAACAATGAAATACGTGGACCAATATTGACCCTTGTGGAAGCCCCGCGTTCCCACGGTGTCCTTACGATTTTTCTCAGGTTTCTGGGCATCCACGTTTGTTGGTTGTAACACTGGCGGGCGCCTGCCTCTCAATCAGAAACGTCAACAAATTGAAGCTCAAATATTGAGGCTGATTATTCGGGTACTCGGCGATGCGTACCCGGTCAAAGGCGGTTTTAAGGTCACAAAAGAAGTGGTAATTGAATTGGATTTTTGTGTGATCTCTGAACACTTTTGATCCTTGTTTGCGTGTACATAGTTGGATATGTGTATGGTGGCGGTGGAAACGTTTTGAATGAAACTTTATAGCCCACACTCGACTGTATTGTGAACTATTTTGAACGGTCATTAAATTTTATAAAGAATATTTCTAACATTTTATAGTTAAGGTACCATAGTATATATGTTGTGCCTTATAAGGTAAAGAAACAAAAAATAATGTATGTATCAACGTGTTTATAGAAAAGCAAACTTTATTTAGTTGTACTTGTATCCAATAACAAATCTTTCGCTAACTTGAGATTTGCGATATCCTCTAAACACATGTCGAGATTAGAAACAATTTTACAAACGTTAACTCATTGAGTAAACCTGGTAGGTACTTTGTCTATTATGTATCCTATTATATAGGAACGAAAATAAACACTAAGCCCAATGCAGTTAAGAACATTTTCGTATGAACCATTGAAAAGCTTGTTACGCCGTGATTACTTATTAAAATTAAATGCACTTGTATACGAGTATAATTGTAACCTTCCTCTAAATCCTATATTTTGAAACCTGAGAATCGAGAGATACTAAATTCATTATGGTGTTTGATGTTATCAAATTGTTTTAGTCACGTTTGTTTCGTATATTTAACTGAATGGCCATTTTCAGAGGTGTCTCTCGCTACCCACACCGCATTACGCTAATGATATGACAGTCTAGACCAGACAGTTGTCATAATAGACCTATTAACGAAGCGAAATCGTGGTCTCTGTAATATCTATGACTTGAAAATTTGCATTGTTATTTTCAACATTATTATTTCTTAAAAGTTTTCATTTCACCTTGCGTTTTACTTCGCCTTTACCTACAGTTAAGTACTGTACTTTTATTGTTGATTGACTTTTATTGTTTAAGTTTATTGGCTTGACGTTTTGTTACTTTTAATAATTATGGTTAACTGTGTACTGATATCAAATATCTTTATTTCAGATACTTCACCATCACTTGACCCTTTGAGGAGAGCAAAATTACCAAGGTATTCTAAACCATCATCATTATATGTATGAATCATCAATTTGTCATTGGCAGCAAGAAATTGCGAAAGTCAAATCGATGAGCATAAATCTTAATATAATTTCAATAAAATTGTAATCAAAAATTGTTGAGGCAACATTAACAGTAATAGAAGAGTTGTAGACGATTTCAATTCAACAAAACACGGTGTAATAAATATACTAGTTAATAATGTCTGAGTGCAGACGTAGTTGAATCAATCACAGATATAATCGGACGCGAGAGAGTTATGTTTGCTAGCAGCCATTCTGAGGATCAATGACAACATTTATCAATTTATTTTGGTCATGGAAATAATTTGTGTAAATCCAGCGGTGCCATAAAAGGGCAGAATTACTGCATTATGCTGTACCTAATTCTAAGATTACATCTAATTTAAGTTTATGCGCATTCCAGGATAAGTATATACCTACAGTAGGTAATTGATGAACATCTCTATATTATGCAATATTTTTCTGATGGCATGCAGTCAGGTGTTTCTATATCACAAAGCAAGACAAAGAACCTCTTTTTATAATAATTAGGTAACAGCTTCACACATTTACATAAACGGTGAATTTGTTCTAAACCAAAATATACAAAAAGAAATCCTCCAAACGGTTTCTAAGAACGCACGGATAGCCCCAATCAATCCATTAACAGGGACCACTCAAAAAATCCTATTAATGACCATTTAAACGCTGACAGAATTGCTTGACACAATGCTTCATAAAAAGCCAAGAGTAAAAAGGCCGCTCCCTTAGTCACTCAATCTAAATTGAGATGTAACACAGTCCGAAGAAAGCGACGACTGTCGACTGTCGTTCTTAATGAAAGCCGAGACAAAAACAAGAGCTTACAATAAAACAGTGACATATTAACACTTGGTGGTGTTGTCTTGTCATTTGAAACCAAGTGGTCGGCGAGGCGTGATGACTAGGATACTGATGGGTTTGGTTTTTAAATGGAGGAGACATTTATGAAAGGGAACTGTGATCTGTGTGATACTTGTTATGTTGTCTCTTTGTGTTCATGGCGTCGACATGCCGTGTCGTGTGCTATATACAGCTTGTAAACAGACATAATTATTGTACTACTTGACAGTGTCTAAAAGGGATCTTAGCTTAAGTTCTAAGTTTAGTACAGACACGGTCAATAGGTTCAGAGAAATGCAGAATTTCATAGAATACAGTATACATGGTAGTCAGAATACTTAATTACTTTACCTACAGACTACATTCTATCAAGTAAGTTTCAGATTGGTCTGAATTTTCGGCTTACCAATGTTGAGGTTGCTTTTTCTTGCCTTGTTTTTTCCCTAGTAGAGTCACTAGTCTACTAGGCATTGCAATGCTCTTGCCCTATCACAATAATAGTCATTGCTAAGGTCATGGTTGCCAAAGCGTTTGATTGATATGAATTGACGTCAATTATGTCACTGCTTTCTTCCAATGTTCATGCTCAGATTGCTAAGAGTAGGATCGAGTAGAACGATTCCTCTTCGCTGTTTCGATGGGTAATTTTATAAACGGGGCAGAACCTTCATAAAGACTGGATAGAGTGCAGAAGCTGGTGCACTGGGGGCACAACGGCAAAAGCACCAGCCACATTGTGACTTCTCCAGGTCCCAGGTTCCTATAATATCCTCATTTAGTCGGGTTGCAGAACGATATCACTTCTCGTCACTACGTTTTCCATTAAAAAAAAATCAGCACCGGCAGTGCAGCGTTAAATTAATTGTCCAATAACCGTTCGATTAGCAGTGATCGGTGGCCACCACGCCTGCAATTTGTCGTGCGGATTTGACGGAATGCTGCCATTTAAATCATTTACGGTGTTAGCTAGCTCCAATTTATGGCCTAATTGGAGTGATTACTGCGATATCCTGTACCACTGGAGGCGTTGGAATTATAAAGTAGACTTTTTATGGGAAAAATGTTGATTGCATTCCAAGAATGAACGAATCCAATAAACTAAATGATCGATCGCCGTCGGGGGCTGCTAATAGGTGAGAACTTTAACGTATACCTACCTACCTGCACTATAATATAAAATAGTAACAATGAAACATTATGCTAATAAAGAGCGTGATTATTTAATTTTATATAGACTAGGTTTTAAGAAAACTTTGTCCGTCATACCACAAAAGTTTAAATCAGAGTTAAACAGATGTTTCTAAAATTTCGTTCCACAATATCGATATCTATCAATCGCGTTTTCTTACTCAAACCTATCATTCCTAATTGTTTTACTTGTGAATTTATTATTGAGTTAGAAAAAGCGAAGGTTAGACGTTACCTTGTCACATTTGTGGAGAAAATATTTAGACTCATGTTCAACTCTGGTTTAAATCTCTTGTGGTAAGACCGGTGTTTACTCAGGGAAGATGTGTTTTATGGCAAAAAACTGCAGCCGTTATATCTACTGAACATCGGATTTCTGTTCCAAGGCGTTCAATATCGCCTGTAGCTTGTATCCTGTAGTCGACTTCTGGCCCGGTAGGAGATGGTACCTCAAGAAAAATCAAGGAATCAAAGGGAAGAGTTGATAGATAGATGTATCTTCTTAGACTGATTAAGGTAGAGCACACTTCATACGGAAATTCGATAATAAGGCAGGACAAATTATAATTTCTTGTATAATTGCAAACACTGCCACCAGAAAGAGATCCAGCCGCAGCAGTTATAGCAATACTATGAACAGCAGATTTAAAGATTGGGTAAGTAGCTATTTCCCCCATTCGCGGTTTATCCCGACAAATTAAATATTGAATGAATCGATCATCATTTCGCATTTCGCCCCGATTATTTTAAAGGTAGGTCGGTACTTACTGTCTAGTCGAAAGAGAGTTTCTGAACTCAAACATGAAAAAAAGTAATCGATCATAAATCCAAAACAATCAAGACCACCACTGAACACCTATTAACACATCAGCAGCCAGCCATGAAACACTTCCCTGAGCCTTAACAATATATTCTTAACATATTTTTATACTTAACAACTTTTTCAGCGGCCGAATGATAGCGGCAAATATTTTATTGGCGATAAATCTTATTTGCGAGAGCGGCCCGCGCTCGCGTTGAATGAAAAAGGTTATGCGTGCATTACTGTTATATTGTTATTGTGAATTCGATTGGGCGAGCCGGGGACGTATCGGACGTATCGGGAGTATTTTGGGGGTTTTATTTATTTTATTTTAATTATCTTCTATAATAATTATAAAACAAAGTCGTATTTTTAAACCATTTATAATTGAAGAACGGCTGGACCGATTTTCATGTCTTTGCTTTGTTGGTTTCGTAACCGTGTCTTTGCCCTCGATTTTGAAAAGAAATGAAACTTCAATGTTGCAAAGAGAGAACCATCCCATCTCTCCTTCCTTACTATGACAAGATAAAAAGTAATTCATCAAGTTATGTTATGACCTACGGACGGCGGCTTCAATTGTGTGTCTTTCTTTGAACCATGTTTATCGTCTTTTTCTAAGTACTCCATTGTCTCAAAGTTGCGTAACTTCGGCATATTTCAGAAGAAAGAAACTTACCGAAAATTGTGGTGAGTGCACACAAAACAATCAAAGAAACGAATCGCCTATTTTTTTTGACGCAGGCGCCTCATTTTTTTTGCCTGTCCACTCATCGAACTAGTTGAAAAAACCGGCCAAAACCAAGTCGGAGTCGCGCACGAAGAGTTCCGTACCGTTAACTATAAAAACGGCGAAAAATCACGTTAGTTGTATAGGAGCCCCATTAAATATTTATTTTATTCTGTTTTTAGTACCTATCTGTTTTTATAGCAGAAACAAAACTACATCATCTGTGAAAATGTCAACCGTCTTTCTATCACGGTTCATGAGATACGTCCAGGTGACAGACGGACAGACAGACGGACGGACAGCGGAGTCTTAGTTACAGGGTCCGGTTTACTATTTGGTTACGGAACCTCAAAAAAGTTAACTGGCATGACCAATTGGAAAAAAAAACTGTTCGCACTGCGCCCGGTGGAACCCGACCTCAATTCGCAGTATGGAACGCAGCCGGTGGTCGAACCATATTCTGCCGATAAACTGTATTGTCATTGCTGGACCCGCCATTTTTAGGGTTCCGCAGCCAAAACGGAACCTTTATAAATTCATCATACCCGTCCGAAGGGATTTAGTAAGTTTTGAGCTTCAAAAATCATAAGCAGACTATGTGTAGGTATGTGTCATAAAAAATGGAAATTGTTTAAAAACTACATAATAGTAGCTAACCTGAAAAACTATTTTCTTTCTAATTGCAAATTGGCTAATTTGACCACAGTCTCACTGGTCTAAAATCGAGCATACTATAAACCCTTGAACCGTTCACTGGGTTTATAGCATGTACTATTCTATATTAAAATATTTTTCGTATAAGTTTAACGAAAAGTATTCTATAAAAGACGCATTTACAACTTTTTAAGTATCCGGAACCCAATGCGCGTGATCCACTCTCGTAGCCGATTTTATTACTCGACGAGGCATCTCATTCTCGATCAGCCGTGCAATTTGTTTGACGGATATGTTTGGTCCAAGGTCGCGGTTCAGGGTCCATTGATGGGCGGAAAGTAGCCATGTGTGTGGTAAAGTGGATATAAGTGGTAGTGCCCATTCCCTGGTTGCCACTCGCCGTATAGTGTCCATTTACTGATTGTTCTGATTGAATTTGCGATGATTTTGATTGATTTATCCAATGGATGTTGAACTTTTGACTATCAAAATGTGAAGTGGATAGTAAAACTCGGGATAATTCAGAAACGTGCGAACAAAATGTCCGGTCATCATCAATAGCCTATACTTATCTGTCCATTGCTTTCCTTGCTCCATTTTGGCGGAGCACTGCTCATCAGGGGTTAGTTGGTCCAAGACCACGCATCCTCTTCCACCACCACTGAATGCCACTGAGCCCGTCTTCAGGATTCAAAGGCAAAGTCAAAGCATTTATTGTACATAGGCAATAAAATCGCACTTTTACAAGTCAAACAGCTAATTCTCGTTAAAGAGAGCGTCAGTCAGCCAGTCACTAGATGGCGCTGCTCTTATTCCATACAATTTCACGTTTACGCCAAACGGACCGAGCGCGTAAATAAATTTTCAAAACTCACACTAGGCACTCTGGTGCTTACCATAGAAATGTAACGTGGTCACTTTCACACGCTGATGTCGGCGTACATTTCTGCTTCGTTTATAGGGGGCCACAACCTAATTATTTAATTCTACCTTCGATTTGCGTAACCAGTAATATACGTGTAGTGGGCCCCTTAATTGACAAATCTTCTACCTCCACCCAGAGTCCTTCAATCGGACACGCACTAGAACCTTAACTAGAGCAACAACATTCGCGTTGCGGTACTGTCGAGCGCATAAATCACTCGGGTACAAACACAGGCACAGTCGAGTTCACTGGTGCTCGACGCTCGTAACTGTAACATGTATTATCGAACTGATAACCATCTAGGTTAAGCCGCCTTGAAGGTTAACTAGGGATGTGAGATTTTTCCTACTTATTCCAATTATTGAGACATACTATTGGCGGAGTTAAAGCCATATAATATTTATTTCATAGTTTTTAGTTGGAAAAATTGTATAGGAATTACAAAATGGGACACAATATTCCTCTAAAATTATATATGAAAATGTGTCTTTTGATTTTAAGCATTAGTGAGGCACACTTGTGAACTATTATATACCTACAACAAATCATAAATTCTTCACTCACGCTGAACTAATTGACAGATTTACAAATTTAACGAAACAACGTGTGTAACAACCGTGGCAAACAACTTACAAACTGACTCAGAAACAAATGAAGAGTTACAACCTTACAGCTTATTACCTCCTATTACCCCTCTCATACCTCTATCAAGATTTATCCCTCGCCGACCACAAAGTTAGCAATTATTTAATAACATTTATCTCTCCGCCTGTACAGGACGATTCGAATCTTAGTTCATTCGTCGAATGTCTTAATTAAGCGTTTACCGGCCAATTTGCTCTCTCTGCCGCGGCAAAAGGATTAAAAAATTACATTTATTATACGTTTTATTTAATTGATGATCGTCTGGCCTCTTTAATTCGCTTTAAATTGGTACAAGAAAACGAACATCCATTTTACACCGAGTTTTAGTACGTAGAGATACTGGTTTATTGTACATTTGCCACAAAGTAAATTCGTCACGAAAAAAAGTATGTATAAATAATTCGCCACAATTCTATTTTTTTGATATTTTACTTATCTGTGATATACCTCAATCTACTATAGTATAGTATAGTATAGTATACTTACTTACTTATAAGCGACGACACGGTCACTCGCCTAGAAGATACCTCAATTATATTCAAGTGATTCACTCTCGACTAGAAACTTACAGAAAAATAATAAAATCAACTCTTTGAACACCGTAAATTTGATTAGAATTTATACGCAAGATTTCACTTAAATATACATCCAGTGAGTTAAATAAAACCTTGTCAAAAATCAGACCGTTCCTTTGAACAGCTTCTAGCAGTTTCAATGTCATACAAGAATGTAATGTGCCACGACAGAAAAACGTTCGGTTAAGACTAACCGCCGGTCCTAATAACAGGCTTATGCTGCATAGGTGCTGCTAATCAGCCTAAACACCTATAATTATAGCCTATTTAGTTTTTTACTGCACTGCGTGTGGCCGGACTAGTGTTTTGCAAGTCAGTGGTACAAAAATGGTAACAATTGTACCACCTATATTACTACCACCCATGGTGAAAGACGTGATACCTACTAACCAAATTTTTATAGTGCGAGTTGAGGATTTGAACCCGTTGTCGTTTGAATGTATCATATAGTGCAAGTGTACGCATTCTACACTAAGATTATAATGATATAATCTACTCTAGTTTCAAGAACTCTTATTAAAGTTTAGTACCTTTCTGAATACAATAGCCGCATTTTATGTATTTGTTGACTATAGGTTCCAGATAGGCAATTTAGCCGACAAATACCTAATGTCAGTCTGCTACTGCTGGTCAAGTGAGAGTCATACCTAGCGCATTCGAGGTTCCAAACTCCAAGTACCTATACATACTTCCTTTAAATTTAATCGTGGGGTTCATTTCTGACGATATCGTCACTCGTTGACGTCGTCAGCGTCGGCGGTACAGCGTCGGCGTCGGCCAAGTCGGCGTCGTCAGGGTCGTCATCGGCGTCACCAGGGTGAATGTTAATTTTAATTTTATTATGCTTTACTTTATCTACTTTAGGAATTTATCTATAAGTACGTAACATGCAGCGCTCCGTTTGAGCTCACAGACTCACAGTGTAGGTAGAGAACTAAAAAAACATACAAATACAAAGGCTGAAGTGACTTGAGGTGGTCATTTTAAATCGTATTATGGCAAAAGCAATATAATGGTGTTATGGCAAAAATAAAGTGGTATTGGCAAAAAGACGAATGTACCTACGCGTAAACCAGTAATTGCTACCACCATGCCATTGTGGTTATTAGAGCAGGGTTTAATGTCACTGCAGTTTTATGGGCGCGAGAAAAATATAATGGGAGGGTTGAACCGGTTCAACCATGAGCGTTGGAGGGCCACGGATCGCTTGGATCTTACAATATTTCAACTTTTTTAGTAAAGTAAACTATTTAAAAAAATACTTTTTCACATTAACTTTTGTGAAAAAATACTTAGGTATTTGTTAAAAATAAAAATAAAAAACACTATGAATTGCCTTAATTTCAAAATATTCATACCTTCCCAAATACAGAAAGCAATATAACCTTAACGAAGTAAAGCCGACAAGAGTAATTCCTTTCATTATTTAATTTTTACTTAGCGCTCCCCTGCGATTTTTTATAATTCCTATAACGGTACGTGTTTCTTTATAACCTGTTATTACGTTGAGTTTTATCACCTTTCAATATTCAGAACGGAAGCGATACGCGTCGTTGACAGGTACAGGAGAGTACACAATATTTTAAGGAGAAAAAAGGGTTTAGTTCCGTTATGCACTAATCCCGCAATGCCGTACTCGAAAAATAGCAGAAGTGCCGTTATGTTAGAATGTATTTTCCTATACATGGAATATATAAAATACAGTTCAACAACGACTAATGTTACTATTAAGAGCATGGAAATATCATCTTAGGCTCTATGATATTATGGACACATAAAAAGCCTAGAAACAAAAAAAAGAGGGATAGGTTATTAAATCATTGCATTTTATGTTAAATAATGTAACCTCTTTCGGCTTTTCGTTCCGTTTGAAGCTGTCAAAGTAGAAATTAATCATCCAAAAAGTTCTGCGCACGAGTTCCCATAAATCATTCGCTAAATAAGGGCGCGCGCGCACGATTCGCGCTTTCACACTTCACGCCCATATTGTGACAGAGCTTAAAGTATTACGGTGATTAAAATACCGCAGCCGAGAACCGAATTATAATTTGGTAATCAAATATGGAAAATTCTGACAGGTAGGTACTTAAAGATTATTTTGAGGTCCTGGAAGATTATACGACCAGACTATTGATTGTGAAGGCTCTGTCAAAATATCATGTATAAAATACTCTTAAATTATAATTAGAATCACCTTTTAAAACCTCCGCAATTAATCATGTGTTTATGTAACTACTCTATATAAATAAAGATACTCTATGGATTTAAGTAGAGCAAACGGCATAGCAACATAGTAGAGTACTAATTAATATTATATAAGCTTCTTAAATTCTTACAACACAAATATAGTTACATTTGGTAGTACTTACTCGTATTATAAGTTTATAACCGGGACAAACACGACTTGCCTTCCTCTACTCTAGCCTCCTCTATTCTGTACCAGCTATTTGATCTATTATAATTAGTAGTTTGTTTTACAAGGGCATAAAACGACTCATACATATTTTTTTTTGTTTTGTTATGGCTTCGCACGGTTTGTGCATATAGCCAGTGTCAAGTATTTTATTTTAAGTATTTCTTAATTTCACAGAAAGTCACATCAATGTATAGCAATCGTGGGCAAGTAGTCAAGTCAATTATTTACATCGTCAGTCACGATTCAGTAAAGTAGTGGATGCTTTACTGAAACTTCCTGGGAGTTTTAGAAAAAATGCGAAATGACACGTTTTTTGAGTTTATATCATTCGCCTACACTCGTGCACGTTAACGAACACTTAATGGTTAATATTCCACCAATATTACACATTAACACTCGAAGAAACACAAGTTTGAGCTAATAATACAAAACCAACAACATCTCACTATCGGATTCCCGCCAAAACTCGACTCATACATTACTCGATGTTTTGCCTCACGAGCGTAGCGAGTGTGGCACATAGAATCGAGTATGAGTGAGTCGTTTGACGCCCGCGTAAAACACAAAATTTTTCACACAGAGATTGCGAGAAATATAATAAGTAGGTATACAATTAAAAAAAGGTAAGAATATTTCACAAATAGTCACGTTCACTTTCAAATAAATAAATAATCAAATTCAAACTTTTAAAACCAATTTTCATTGTTGTCAAAATTCTACACACACCTACAGATTATAGGTGGCAATTACAAACTTTTTAAAATTATCTAATGCTCGCAAACGCACATCTACATATATCATACATCCTATGATCGCCAATAATGTAGACGAGAATTACACTTTCATTTAAAAAAGTAAACTGTTTAGGCTTCGCACGGTTTCTACATTAAGATACTCTCCTTTTTTTTTTTTAAGTAATTATGTCAAAATGGAAAATTCAAAAGTCGAATCTTCAGCCTGTTGATATAAGCGAGTACAAATTAAAAAAAAAAACTACTTTCGCTACCTAGTGCGCAACAACCTCGTTTGCTACCGCTAAGCTGAGCTAATCTGACACTTTTTTTGAGCATGAGGTGTGAAAAAATAATTATTGTACACACGCTTAGTATTTACTTACTCTATCAAAACTGGTAGACTATTGGGATCAGGTAGAGTTGTAATGAAGTTGGCTCAATCTTTTACTGATTCAGAAACACTCTGCCTAATTGAGTAATCAATCAAGTATTCATCAAATACTCATATTGTAGGTGTGACTCACTCTCTGTTTAATTTTGATATCCAATTTACTGGATCATATTTCTTTGGGAGCGTAATTAAATTAAAATATAGATTGCAAACGTTCTATTCTCGCCGTTAAATGTAGCTCAAGTCAAGAAACCATTAATTTTATTTGTAACTTCGCAGATTATTCCTAATCGCTCATTGCAAATAATATTGGTATTCTAGATATAAGTTGAGAAAAATAATTATCAGCCCTTATTAATATTGCATCGTATAGAGTAGGTACTTTTCACTTAAGTAGGTATATTCTTTCTGAATTATTATTAACTTACCGGCCTCCGACGACGTGACGACGTCGTTTTATTAAAGCTTTTATTTAACTTGCAATGTATGTATAATTGTATATGTGTAAGTATGGTTGTTCGGATGGAATATTAGAACTAAATTTTTTAATTCATTAGTTAGGTTCTTATAATAAAGTTAAAGGCCAACAAACACAATATATAATAATAATTTAACTTTTTAAATGTTACCAATTTTTTGTTTAGGATTTTGATTTTAAATTTAATGTTTATTACGATTAGTGCCCTAAACTTTACCCTGCGGCGTAACATCGACTGAACAGGTCAGCACAGGTATACCCCGTTACCAATGGATTATCTGACCTCAATATCATTGGGTCAAGGTCACGAGGTGTCACGCTAAATCTCATGACTGTCACGTAGCAGACTGATCACCTTTTTCCGGGTTCCAATCTAGAGCATGGAATGTGTCAGATTCGTCTGATTTTTAAGGTCTTAGAGCCACAAGGTTCTGGTCACTACTGTCATAGACACATGTATCACGGTGC
Organism: Hylaea fasciaria; assembly: GCA_905147375.1. NCBI lineage: Eukaryota > Metazoa > Arthropoda > Insecta > Lepidoptera > Geometridae > Hylaea > Hylaea fasciaria. The sequence continues at coordinate 10,057,456 of LR990208.1, read as the reverse complement.
AGACCATCAAGCTATCAATCTGAATAATCTGTCAATACAGAAGAAAAGTATAAAGTCTAGACATATAAAATTTTACTAACTTAAAAACAAATCCGAAACAAAAAAGTTATTTGACAGTCTGTGTCCTTATCGCGTTCCGGTGTCACCTCTGCTTCCACGTGTGTCTTCTAGATGATCCAATCGACACTGATACTGCTAGTTACTGGATCCAGCAGGTTAGGATCACCAACTACGCTAATCTGCCTTGACCTTAGCTAGATCCTTCAACATGATTCATGGGCAACGTTCCGAATATTATACGAGATAATATGCGACGATAGACGTTTCGTACTGTATAGATCGTCAAATACCAATATCGGTCAAATATATTATTAGACTAAATAGATACTATATTTACAAGTTATTTTAAGGTTTTTAAAGTTTTGATTATTGTGACTATAAATTATGATGTAAGTCATCGTAACTTTCAAGTTAGATCAAACTGCGCACGGTGTGCAAATTTGATTAAAATTTAAGCAGTTTAGGAGTCCATCGTGGACAAACGCCGTGACGCATATTTTATATAATATTATATTAAGATTATTGTACATAATGGCTCACATTATCCATTATTTTTAAGGTTCAATTCGGGAGTAAGTCCGTAAATTTTTGATAGTGTGCATAGGTTATATTGTTAACGAGATTTACGAAATTTCACGAATCATGTTCTGATAGCAAACCGAAAAAACAAATCTAATTATTTGTTTATATCAGCAGATGAAAACATGGCTTGGTGAAATTGGGCACAAATTTAACAAGAACGTGCTAATACTATTGTGACAAAGAAATCTTCATTTTCGTTTGTTTTTAAATAGATAAACTCATTACAGAGGGACGAGACGAGAGGATGGTTCTCTTGACGGTAACCAAGCGCAACAAACCAAGCCAGCCCAACCACCAGTGCAGTCATTTTAATCTTGATAAACAATTTCTTTTCACTCGGAAACATCCATACTTCTTTCTGAAAATTATATTATTATGTAAGTAGTATGTAACGGTAGTAGTAGATACGAATTCTCACTACCATTTAGGTATCAAATAGACGTCCTAGTTATCTAGATATTGCGATCTGGGACCAACTTAACAAATGTCACATTCAGCCTTAGAAGGTCGCCTGCCAAAGGTAGATATTCGGTTTTGATCAGATCGGGGTTGCCATGTTAGGAATTTTATACTAAAGCAGTAGTATCTTATAAACGCCACAGCGTCACGCACTACACCGCGTCACGATGCTTACAATCTTATGCTTACAGTCCACATCTATAGAAATACTATAATGTAGGACCTTATATATAATATTTTTTTATTACTGCATACCTGACTATGGCGATGTAAAGGAAGGGTTATGATGCATTTGAATGTCTACGTTTGTGTATATTAGAGTACTGCAAAAGTGTCGCCACTTTTGCTTCCCAAAACTGTCTTTATTTTGCTCACAAATACCTATACTATTTTTTTTTATTGTTTGTCGACCAGCTTTTGGCCACTACGTCATTGCTACATTGGTAGGAAAGATGCTCATTCTAGAATGGGACTAGCTCTCAAGCGCCGCTGACAGAACACCTAAGGTATTTTTTCTAAATAGATTTAACTGAACAAACAATTTTGATATAAAAAAAAACAAAGAAGTAAAATATATGTAGCTTTAATTCCGCCAAAAAACTTTTTCTTTTACTTCATTGTTTTGAATATCGATTCCCGCAAAGTAACGCCTGATTCTATCAACGATTTTTAGATGTAGTTTCAATGGTTTTCCTTTATTTAGGTATTTTATGGAGCATAGATACAGCTAAATGGCAACACTGGTAGCAAAACATGTATTCCGTTTCTACAACTAGGTTCTTCGATTAACAGAACTAGAATGCTAATGTTGTTTATATCTTAACAAGTAATTTCATCAATTGACTATTTACTAAGCGTTTAGATATGTAAAATTGTAAAATGTATCTCTCTGGTTTACATTTAATTCTTGGTTTAGTAAGGAAATGTATTAGTTTATAGCCAAAGCCTAAATTGCGTCTAGATTTTATCACTGAATAAGTTATGTTACTGTTAAACTTGTTGAAATAATTGAAATAAATCACTTACACTAAAAACAATACCAACTGAAAAACTGAAAACAAGCACTGTACTCATTTAATGTCTCTCTAACGCCTATGAACATTAGTAAAGGTATTACAAGCTAATAATAATTGTTAAATAACAAATAAATTTATGTAATAATATTTTCTTGTAATGACGTACTACGTCTTTGCGTGTAAGCTTGTGAGTAAGCTTGTTATGAAAAACACTGAATTTAAATAATCAATTAAATTATACAGCCAGTAAATCACCACTGCCAGCAATCGAGTGACGAGTCCATCGAGATTACAATCGATAGCGCGCGGAATCGATAACCACTGGATACAATGAGGCGCCACCATCGCTCCACCGACCGGCGCAGGCGCCGATACTCGATATGAATACTGATTAGTCAACTTTATTGCCGTGGTTTAAACTAGAACTTGTATTACTATAAGCGAATAACTCGCCGTGTTGAATTGTTGATATGGAGCGATATTAATTGATTTCTGGTCGGGTATATTATTAGTGCAGTTTGTTGGCACTAATCCGTTTAATAAAAGATCTAAAAATATGCTAATGATACATTAGCTATCTGACAGTGAACATCCTATCAAAATCAGTCCAGACGTTTCGTAGATTAGCTGGAACGAACAGACAGACAGACAAAGTTTTGTATGTAAAATGTGCTTTTGTTCACAATAAAAGTGATCTACCCGGTGTATTTCATATGCATTTAATAAACAGCTGTTATTTTGGCATTACAAACAGACACTTCAATTTTATTCGTTTGTTTATTTGAATATAGAGGTACCTAGGTACCTACTCATATTTTTTTACAGGTACGAAAATGTATTAGTAAATCTATATTGTTTCGTAAGTTAAATATAAATAAAATAAAATAAACTAAAACTAGCTTAAACTAAACCTTACAAATCTAACAAAAGAGGGTGTCCATGTGGCATGGTACCAAGAACACTGGCTGCATTACCTCGCTGAATAGCAATGGCTATTCTCTGTGCGAGATAAGAGCCAGCCCTCTTGTCACCAGCGGCGTCGATCAGCTATTGTATTTGTATTACGAATAGGTATGTGTGTTGCCATAAATAACAAATAAGAAGTAAACAGGATTCATAGAAATCGGAGAAGTCATACAACAAATCCGACTTCACCCACACTGTCATAAATCAAATGCATTTGCGTAATCGAAGTGACGGAAGCGAGCTAATAACGTCGCACTTGCGGGCAACATCGTCCAATGCATTTATCAATTAACGATTTTAGGTCGGGAGCTAGTGACGGTTTCAACTACTGCACCGGTAATTGATTTCTTGACATGACTTTTTTAAAATTTACGGTACCTGTAAAATACTATATTTAATTTGTCGAGCAAAACGCGAACGGCGGAAATGGTGACTAATACTTTTTTAAACCTTAAAATAGAATTTGGATTATTCTACGTTTAAAACGTAAACAATAAAAACAATTTCAACTCGCTACGAAATATTTAAACATTTAAAACCATTACTTTCAGAAATAATAACTAGTACTTACTTCATTTTTTTTAATACTTGAACAATATAGATAAAGACAGTAAACAATGCTCAGCTTAGAATGGTAACGGATCTCAAGGACGGTTACCAGAATACCCCGATAGGGGGTGGCGACAGATTTACTGCATGAAGGTAGTAGCTAATCCAGCAGACACTAAAGTACCATACCACCAAGGTTTTCCTTCATCTGAAGTTCATGCTCAGTTCTTGAACTTGAATGTTCAGGCAGAACTTAGTAATCCACTGAGCAATCATCAACTCAACAAATCAGTATCTCCCTGTCTATACAAATGCAATAGAAATCATTCAATCATAACCGTTAATAGGTAGCATTCAAGACTGGCGCCTTAGTTTATTTGATAGTCATTAATATCGAGTATCAACGCAATTATAACTTTGTTATTCTTGATACGATCTTGGCGAGGCATTAGCTACCGCACCTAAGACTTGATAAACAAAATCGATTTTAATCGATATTTAGGTAGTATTGACGCCAATTAATATTTTGTGTTAGCGAATAGTCATATTTATAGCATTCAGTAGGTACGCCGTGATTTTTTAATTTTTTTTTCAGAATGCACTATCATAGTATCTAATAACGTAACGTGCCACGGATTAAAATGACAATTAATAAGTACAAATTAATATCAAAATACAAATTTGCCATACAAAATATAAATATACCGTGGTCACGAGAAGACTGGAGCATGCGGACATGTCAGTGAAGTTAGCAGAACATTCTCCAGCAGATCAAAAATAAAAGTGAGTTCTGTTCGCATGCAGGTGAGTTCTATAGTTCCTGATAACTTTCAGGAATAGTTCTGCCCAAATTCCTGAAAAAATATCAATTGAAATAATGATCTGCCAACTTCCCGTAGCAGATCATTTTGCAAAAAATCAAAAACCAAATGGTTTTTCTTACACCTACTACTGAGTTTCATAGTTCCTGAAACTTTTTAAGAATAGTTCTGTAACTTTCAGCCTGCAAAAAATTTATGAAAAAAATGCCAAAATAAAATATCTCTTCTTTTTTCAATGACATCAATTACTTTCACAGGCTGAAACTTCTCAGAATCCCGTAGACAAATAGCAAAACTCTAACTTAAAGCAAAAAACCTGCCTGGAACTCATACAATAGCATCAGCAGAGCATAGAAGTATGATAGCATATTTTGTGCAAGAAATAAGAATCACAAAATCACATTATAACTCTTCGATACCTGCTAGGATAATATAAGAACTACAACCTGGAGTCCAAAACCTGGCTGGAACTTTCAAGTAACTGCCAGCAGAGCATGGTTGTAGAAATAGATATAATTGTAGAATAAATCTCAAAATTACAAGTTCGTTTTTTTATAATTTTTTGTAAGAAGCAGGGGCTAGAACTCTTCGATTTCAGCTAGGTTAATATTAGAACTACTACCTAGCATCACAAACTTGGCTGGAACTCTTAAAAATCTTCCAGCAGAGCATGGGTGTAGAAATAGATCGGTGAAATAAATTTCAAAATTACACGTTATTTTTTTTATCAATTTGTGTACAGAGCAGGGGCTAGAACTCCTCGATTTCAGCTAGGTAACTATCAGAACTACTACTTAGTATCAAAAACTCGGCTGGAACTCTTAAAAAACTGCCAGCAGAGCATGCTTGTAGAAATAGATCGGTGAAATAAATCTCAAAATTACAAGGTTTTTTTTTTATCAATTTTTGTAAGTAGCAGTGGCTAGAACTCCTCGATTTCAGCTAGGTTACTATCAGAACTACTACCTAGCATCAAAAACTTGGCTGGAACTCTTAAAAATCTTCCAGCAGAGCATGGGTGTACAAATAGATCGGTGAAATAAATCTCAAAATTACAAGTTAGTTTTTTTATCAACTTTTATAAGAAGCAGGGGCTAGAACTCCTCGATTTCAGCTAGGTTACTATCAGAACTACTACCTAGCATCAAAAACTTGGCTGGAACTCTTAAAAATCTTCCAGCAGAGCATAGGTGTAGAAATAGATCGGTGAAATAAATCTCAAAATTACACGTTATTTTTTTTATCAATTTGTGTAAAGAGCAGGGGCTAGAACTCCTCGATTTCAGCTAGGTAACTATCAGAACTACTACCTAGTATCAAAAACTCGGCTGGAACTCTTAAAAAACTGCCAGCAGAGCATGCTTGTAGAAATAGATCGGTGAAATAAATCTCAAAATTAAAAGTTATTTTTTTTATAAATTTTTGTAAGAAGCGGGGGCTAGAACTCCTCGATTTCAGCTAGGTTACTATCAGAACTACTACCTAGCATCAAAAACTTGGCTGGAACTCTTAAAAAACTGCCAGCAGAGCATGCTTGTAGAAATAGATCGGTGAAATAAATCTCAAAATTACAAGTTAGTTTTTTTATCAACTTTTATAAGAAGCAGGGGCTAGAACTCCTCGATTTCAGCTAGGTTACTATCAGAACTACTACCTAGCATCAAAAACTTGGCTGGAACTCTTAAAAAACTGCCAGCAGAGCATGCTTGTAGAAATAGATCGGTGAAATAAATCTCAACATTACAAGTTATTTTTTTTATCAATTTTTGTAAGAAGCGGGGGCTAGAACTCCTCGATTTCAGCTAGGTTACTATCAGAACTACTATCTAGCATCAAAAACTTGGCTGGAACTCTTAAAAATCTTCCAGCAGAGCATGGGTGTAGAAATAGATCGGTGAAATAAATCTCAAAATTACAAGTTAGTTTTTTTATCAACTTTTATAAGAAGCAGGGGCTAGAACTCCTCGATTTCAGCTAGGTTACTATTAGAACTACTACCTAGCATCAAAAACTTGGCTGGAACTCTTAAAAATCTTCCAGCAGAGCATGGGTGTAGAAATAGATCGGTGAAATAAATCTCAAAATTACAAGTTAGTTATTTTATCAACTTTTATAAGAAGCAGGGGCTAGAACTCCTCGATTTCAGCTAGGTTACTATCAGAACTACTATCTAGCATCAAAAACTTCGCTGGAACTCTTAAAAAACTGCCAGCAGAGCATGCTTGTAGAAATAGATCGGTGAAATAAATCTCAAAATTACAAGTTATTTTTTTATCAATTTTTGTAAGAAGCGGGGGCTAGAACTCCTCGATTTCAGCTAGGTTACTATCAGAACTACTATCTAGCATCAAAAACTTGGATGGAACTCTTAAAAATCTTCCAGCAGAGCATGGGTGTAGAAATAGATCGGTGAAATAAATCTCAAAATTACAAGTTAGTTTTTTTATCCACTTTTATAAGAAGCAGGGGCTAGAACTCCTCGATTTCAGCTAGGTTACTATCAGAACTACTACCTAGCATCAAAAACTTGGCTGGAACTCTTAAAAAACTGCCAGCAGAGCATGCTTGTAGAAATAGATCGGTGAAATAAATCTCAACATTACAAGTTATTTTTTTTATCAATTTTTGTAAGAAGCGGGGGCTAGAACTCCTCGATTTCAGCTAGGTTACTATCAGAACTACTATCTAGCATCAAAAACTTGGCTGGAACTCTTAAAAATCTTCCAGCAGAGCATGGGTGTAGAAATAGATCGGTGAAATAAATCTCAAAATTACAAGTTAGTTTTTTTATCAACTTTTATAAGAAGCAGGGGCTAGAACTCCTCGATTTCAGCTAGGTTACTATTAGAACTACTACCTAGCATCAAAAACTTGGCTGGAACTCTTAAAAATCTTCCAGCAGAGCATGCTTGTAGAAATAGATCGGTGAAATAAATCTCAACATTACAAGTTATTTTTTTTATCAATTTTTGTAAGAAGCGGGGGCTAGAACTCCTCGATTTCAGCTAGGTTACTATCAGAACTACTATCTAGCATCAAAAACTTGGCTGGAACTCTTAAAAATCTTCCAGCAGAGCATGGGTGTAGAAATAGATCGGTGAAATAAATCTCAAAATTACAAGTTAGTTTTTTTATCAACTTTTATAAGAAGCAGGGGCTAGAACTCCTCGATTTCAGCTAGGTTACTATCAGAACTACTACCTAGCATCAAAAACTTGGCTGGAACTCTTAAAAAACTGCCAGCAGAGCATGGGTGTAGAAATAGATCGGTGAAATAAATCTCAAAATTACAAGTTATTTTTTTTATAAATTTTTGTAAGAAACGGGGGCTAGAACTCCTCGATTTCAGCTAGGTTACTATCAGAACTACTACCTAGCATCAAAAACTTGGCTGGAACTCTTAAAAATCTTCCAGCAGAGCATGGGTGTAGAAATAGATCGGTGAAATAAATCTCAAAATTACAAGTTATTTTTTTTATCAATTTTTGTAAGAAGCGGGGGCTAGAACTCCTCGATTTCAGCTAGGTTACTATCAGAACTACTACCTAGCATCAAAAACTTGCCTGGAACTCTTAAAAAACTGCCAGCAGAGCATGGGTGTAGATTTATTTCACCGATCTATTTCTACACCCATGCTCTGCTGGCAGTTTTTTAAGAGTTCCAGCCAAGTTTTTGATGCTAGGTAGTAGTTCTGATAGTAACCTAGCTAAAATCGAGGAGTTCTAGCCCCTGCTTTTTACAAAAGCTGAGAAAAAAACTAACTTGTAATTTTGAGATTTATTTCACCGATCTATTTCTACAAGCATGCTCTGCAGGCAGTTTTTTAAGAATTCCAGCCAAGTTTTTGATGCTAGGTAGTAGTTCTGATAGTAACCTAGCTGAAATCGAGGAGTTCTAGCACCTGCTTCTTACAAAAATTTATAAAAAAAATAACTTTTAATTTTGAGATTTATTTCACCGATCTATTTCTACAAGCATGTTCTGCTGGCAGTTTTTTAAGAGTTCCAGCCAAGTTTTTGATGCTAGTTAGTAGTTCTGATAGTAACCTAGCTGAAATCGAGGAGTTCTAGCCCCCGCTTCTTACAAAAATTGATAAAAAAAATAACTCGTAATTTTGAGATTTATTTCACCGACGTATTTCTACACCCATGCTCTGCTGGCAGTTTTTTAAGAGTTCCAGGCAAGTTTTTGATGCTAGGTAGTAGTTCTGATAGTAACCTAGCTGAAATCGAGGAGTTCTAGCCCCCGCTTCTTACAAAAATTTATAAAAAAAATAACTTGTAATTTTGAGATTTATTTCACCGATCTATTTCTACACCCATGCTCTGCTGGCAGTTTTTTAAGAGTTCCAGCCAAGTTTTTGATGCTAGTTAGTAGTTCTGATAGTAACCTAGCTGAAATCGAGGAGTTCTAGCCCCCGCTTCTTACAAAAATTGATAAAAAAAAAAACTCGTAATTTTGAGATTTATTTCACCGATGTATTTCTACACCCATGCTCTGCTGGCAGTTTTTTAAGAGTTCCAGGCAAGTTTTTGATGCTAGGTAGTAGTTCTGATAGTAACCTAGCTGAAATCGAGGAGTTCTAGCCCCCGCTTCTTACAAAAATTGATAAAAAAAATAACTCGTAATTTTGAGATTTATTTCACCGATGTATTTCTACACCCATGCTCTGCTGGCAGTTTTTTAAGAGTTCCAGGCAAGTTTTTGATGCTAGGTAGTAGTTCTGATAGTAACCTAGCTGAAATCGAGGAGTTCTAGCCCCCGCTTCTTACAAAAATTTATAAAAAAAATAACTTGTAATTTTGAGATTTATTTCACCGATCTATTTCTACACCCATGCTCTGCTGGCAGTTTTTTAAGAGTTCCAGCCAAGTTTTTGATGCTAGGTAGTAGTTCTGATAATAACCTAGCTGAAATCGAGGAGTTCTAGCCCCCGCTTCTTACAAAAATTGATAAAAAAAATAACTTGTAATGTTGAGATTTATTTCACCGATCTATTTCTACAAGCATGCTCTGCTGGCAGTTTTTTAAGAGTTCCAGCCAAGTTTTTGATGCTAGGTAGTAGTTCTGATAGTAACCTAGCTGAAATCGAGGAGTTCTAGCCCCTGCTTCTTATAAAAGTTGATAAAAAAACTAACTTGTAATTTTGAGATTTATTTCACCGATCTATTTCTACACCCATGCTCTGCTGGAAGATTTTTAAGAGTTCCAGCCAAGTTTTTGATGCTAGATAGTAGTTCTGATAGTAACCTAGCTGAAATCGAGGAGTTCTAGCCCCTGCTTCTTATAAAAGTTGATAAAAAAACTAACTTGTAATTTTGAGATTTATTTCACCGATCTATTTCTACACCCATGCTCTGCTGGAAGATTTTTAAGAGTTCCAGCCAAGTTTTTGATGCTAGGTAGTAGTTCTAATAGTAACCTAGCTGAAATCGAGGAGTTCTAGCCCCTGCTTCTTATAAAAGTTGATAAAAAAACTAACTTGTAATTTTGAGATTTATTTCACCGATCTATTTCTACACCCATGCTCTGCTGGAAGATTTTTAAGAGTTCCAGCCAAGTTTTTGATGCTAGATAGTAGTTCTGATAGTAACCTAGCTGAAATCGAGGAGTTCTAGCCCCCGCTTCTTACAAAAATTGATAAAAAAAATAACTTGTAATGTTGAGATTTATTTCACCGATCTATTTCTACAAGCATGCTCTGCTGGCAGTTTTTTAAGAGTTCCAGCCAAGTTTTTGATGCTAGGTAGTAGTTCTGATAGTAACCTAGCTGAAATCGAGGAGTTCTAGCCCCTGCTTCTTATAAAAGTTGATAAAAAAACTAACTTGTAATTTTGAGATTTATTTCACCGATCTATTTCTACACCCATGCTCTGCTGGAAGATTTTTAAGAGTTCCAGCCAAGTTTTTGATGCTAGATAGTAGTTCTGATAGTAACCTAGCTGAAATCGAGGAGTTCTAGCCCCCGCTTCTTACAAAAATTGATAAAAAAAATAACTTGTAATTTTGAGATTTATTTCACCGATCTATTTCTACAAGCATGCTCTGCTGGCAGTTTTTTAAGAGTTCCAGCCAAGTTTTTGATGCTAGGTAGTAGTTCTGATAGTAACCTAGCTGAAATCGAGGAGTTCTAGCCCCCGCTTCTTACAAAAATTTATAAAAAAAATAACTTTTAATTTTGAGATTTATTTCACCGATCTATTTCTACAAGCATGCTCTGCTGGCAGTTTTTTAAGAGTTCCAGCCGAGTTTTTGATACTAGGTAGTAGTTCTGATAGTTACCTAGCTGAAATCGAGGAGTTCTAGCCCCTGCTCTTTACACAAATTGATAAAAAAAATAACGTGTAATTTTGAGATTTATTTCACCGATCTATTTCTACACCTATGCTCTGCTGGAAGATTTTTAAGAGTTTCAGCCAAGTTTTTGATGCTAGGTAGTAGTTCTGATAGTAACCTAGCTGAAATCGAGGAGTTCTAGCCCCTGCTTCTTATAAAAGTTGATAAAAAAACTAACTTGTAATTTTGAGATTTATTTCACCGATCTATTTGTACACCCATGCTCTGCTGGAAGATTTTTAAGAGTTCCAGCCAAGTTTTTGATGCTAGGTAGTAGTTCTGATAGTAACCTAGCTGAAATCGAGGAGTTCTAGCCACTGCTACTTACAAAAATTGATAAAAAAAAAACCTTGTAATTTTGAGATTTATTTCACCGATCTATTTCTACAAGCATGCTCTGCTGGCAGTTTTTTAAGAGTTCCAGCCGAGTTTTTGATACTAAGTAGTAGTTCTGATAGTTACCTAGCTGAAATCGAGGAGTTCTAGCCCCTGCTCTTTACACAAATTGATAAAAAAAATAACGTGTAATTTTGAAATTTATTTCACCGATCTATTTCTACACCCATGCTCTGCTGGAAGATTTTTAAGAGTTCCAGCCAAGTTTGTGATGCTAGGTAGTAGTTCTAATATTAACCTAGCTGAAATCGAAGAGTTCTAGCCCCTGCTTCTTACAAAAAATTATAAAAAAACGAACTTGTAATTTTGAGATTTATTCTACAATTATATCTATTTCTACAACCATGCTCTGCTGGCAGTTACTTGAAAGTTCCAGCCAGGTTTTGGACTCCAGGTTGTAGTTCTTATATTATCCTAGCAGGTATCGAAGAGTTATAATGTGATTTTGTGATTCTTATTTCTTGCACAAAATATGCTATCATACTTCTATGCTCTGCTGATGCTATTGTATGAGTTCCAGGCAGGTTTTTTGCTTTAAGTTAGAGTTTTGCCATTTGTCTACGGGATTCTGAGAAGTTTCAGCCTGTGAAAGTAATTGATGTCATTGAAAAAAGAAGAGATATTTTATTTTGGCATTTTTTTCATAAATTTTTTGCAGGCTGAAAGTTACAGAACTATTCTTAAAAAGTTTCAGGAACTATGAAACTCAGTAGTAGGTGTAAGAAAAACCATTTGGTTTTTGATTTTTTGCAAAATGATCTGCTACGGGAAGTTGGCAGATCATTATTTCAATTGATATTTTTTCAGGAATTTGGGCAGAACTATTCCTGAAAGTTATCAGGAACTATAGAACTCACCTGCATGCGAACAGAACTCACTTTTATTTTTGATCTGCTGGAAAATGTTCTGCTAACTTCACTGACATCATGCGGACGGGTACCACCGTTGAGACGAGTTAGTTCCACTCGGTGACAAACCCGATTTGTCATCGAAAAAAAACTGGGCTGATCGGTCCCACATTTCAAAAAAACAAGTAATTTCTATAAATGATGTCCTGATGTCTCAATTTTCCATGAGTACCAAAACTGAGTCAAAGTACAGTCAACATGATCAGAGTAACCGAACACTTTTCTTTCCTTATAAATCTTCTTTACATAAATTAAGAGATAGGTACAGGTGTTCCTAAAATTAAAAATTAATGTTATATTGTCTTTTTGTCAAAATCATGAATTAGATTGCCCGCAAATTAGAACCGAGAATAGGTGATAATAAATATTCTTTATTTATGTTTTATGTTTTTTTTTCAAGACAGTTTAGGAAATTCTTATGAAATTCGTGTCACAGATTAGATACAGATGCACATATTAACTGTACTTTGGCTCATTTTTATTATACATCATTATTAGAAATTAATTATTATTTTTGAATGTGGGACCGTTCAGCGTAGTTTTTGTCGATGACAGATTGAGCTTGTGACGGAGTGGTACTAACTTCATAAAGACACGGCCTATAGGGATAGAAGCAAGGCCGTTTCAACTATTGAAACGGTCCCGTACAACTATCAGCGGAATGTGTCAGACGATTGTAACTACTACGATAGTATTGCATAGCTAATGGTAAGATAGTCCGGTCAGATAGCCGTCGCTACTAGTTAGTTGTATCGCTTTCTGGGCTTATTTGCATTGTGGCTTATTACCGGCCGTTGTAATAAGGGTGGAGGCGCACCCGCGATGCTCGCTCTGATTCGAGCTTCTGCCCCCTGCTAGCAATAGCGCGACTGAAAACTTTTAGACAACAATGTGAAATCAACTGGCAACTTGTAGACAAAAAGTAATGAGAATATATTCTCGGTATGTCAGCAACGTTCATCGGTAAAAGTTAAATATTTATTTCAAAATATAACATATAATAGAACACTAAAATATTATTACCCACAAGAAAATAAATTACAATAAGATACTTTAGCAACTGATAACTTAAATAACTTCCCCAAATCAACCTTCACCATTATTCTTCATACTAAACATATGTAACTTAACCACAACTTAACTATAACTTAACCAATCTCACCTCCTGGCGTAAGTAGTAGGTACGTACGCTCGCCTGTGCAATACTGTGCATGTAAGTAATAACTCGCTTCACATTACAAACAACGTGTTACACTGACAAACTAATAAATGGATACGCCAAATGATGAAGTGGTAAAGTAGGGCTGGTAAACTTAAAGTTGACAAGTAGGAACTAAGTTATAAATAACATACGTATAAAGAATATCTTAAAAAATTTTGTTATCTAGTATACATATACAGTGTACCTGAAAATGTCTCTTTCGACAACCATATCTTTTATACTTAATGTATAAAGTAGTGCACGAATTTTGCCCATCTTCTTCTCAATATATGTATTATAAATTACGCATCACGTTGTTTATCCGCGATGGACTCCTAAACTACTTAACCGATTTTAATCTTTGCACACCGTGTGCAGTTTGATCTAACTTGGAATACAGGATAGATTACATCTCAATTTTATAGTCACCTTAGCCCCAGCAACGCGTGGCCGTGTCTGCTAGTATTATAAAAAAAATTGCATGAAACGGTTTGATTTTTCTATATTACGGTAGAGCACTATAACCTAGGGTTGGTGAAGGCCGCTGAATTCCTCAATAGTGCACGCGAAATGCGTTACGGACAGATAGATATATGAGAGCGGAACACGCTGCGACATGATAAGGGAGTGCCCCTAATTGAATGTGTGTCTCACGAAATACGCACTGGGTCTGTAAGACGCAGCGTTTTGAGGTTAGTGAACAAGTTTTAGTTCAAGTGCAGATAAGTGAAAATCATAAATAATTTAGTTTTATCTTTAACGAAGACCCATATGAGATTATTTCGCAGTAATTTCGGTAACTGCGTATAATTATATAGTTAATATACAAGACACTATACAAGACACTAGTACGCAGCCATATTGAATATGCAAGTTCCATTTGGAGCCCATTCTATAACGTTCACTCTCAACGTATTGAAAGTTTACAGCGTGCTTTTACCAGACACCTAGCTTTTCAAACTCCCGCTTTTTCCCACAGACATCCTTACAAACAGCGACTTGACAGATTCAAATTAACTAACCTACGTGACCGACGGACATTAATTGATATGTGTTTTTTGCACAAAGTCGTAAATGGCAATATAAAAATTGGTAAAATAATAGAAAAAATTCCCTTAGCTGTTCCACGCAAATACCCACGTAAACCAATTCGTAACATTTTTCATACTCCTTTTTCTCGTACGAACCTGGGTCTACAAAGCCCCTCTACGCGTATTTGCAATGAATATAACGAACTTACTACTAAATTACCTGATCTCGATGTATTCCATGACACTTTGTCCAGTTTTAAGCGCAAAGTTCTAACCCATTTCACTCCACACCTACAAGTGCAACCCCACGATATTACGTAATCTTGCACAGATTTATAAGTTTTATATTATATAATATCCTGTTATAAATATAAGTTTTATACATATTATAATGTATATCCTGTTCTCCAAGAGTTTTATAACTCTTGTAATTTTTATTTAGAATTGTCAGATTTCTTTTATATTTCCTAATTTTAATTTTGTATTTGTTTTTGCTCATCGAGCATCCATGGCGAACGCTATGTACGCCGTACTTGTTGTACACATCGGAATATTGCTCATGTATAAAGATTCAGTACTAGTGTTAATGTGTGCGATGTGGCTGTACTATTTTAATAAATAAATAAATAAATAAAAAAGAACCAGGCGTTACTTTGCGGAAATCCATATACGAAATGACGTGGAAAAATATACAACTGTAATTCCACCGATGCTAACAAAATTAACGATAAAAGACATAATTCCTATATTATGCTACATAGCTATGGAAACTTCATTTAGCGACAAAAACTTTAACCGCGATGTTTTCTATACCAGTGCGTGGTCTAAAGGCCCGCGGCCATGCAGTAGCTTGCATTTGGCTAGTGAATTTGATCCGGTCGACAATAAACCAAATACTCTGGCAGATACACGTTACGGGGGCTGCCTACTTATTTATCAAACGAATTTATTAACTTTTGCTGCGCTCACGCAAGTTTGAAATGTCACCAGAATCCTGGTACACTCAGCGTCAGGAGTCGCTGAAGATCCCCAAGTTTCATTAGACGATTATTAGTAACATTTTAGAATTTGACGTGCATAAAGCCATATCCCATTGCCTTTTTTGCAGTGTACAGTGTACATTGAAATCATCGATAGTTGAGTTGATGATACATAAATTGGTCACTTTGACATAATATGGAGCTCCAGAGATTTTCGTTTGCCAATTTACAACTTTAATTAGGTAAGTATATTACTAAATACGTAAATTATTCTAATGTATTAAGTATATTTGACTATATATATAAACATGACTTCTATACCTATTTATTTAGTCCGTAATGTTACAAATATTAAGTATTTCTATTAGTAAACAACTGTTGCATCACCTTGAAACAGTCAGTTTTTATTTTAGAAATAAAGATTAGTATCATGAACGCATTTGTTAGATTAATAATAATAATAATTTAATGTCATGGCCACAAGGAAATCACGAAGTCTATTATTTATTTCAAAAGTTACCGGTAAATTCAAAAATGTAATGGATCGGTTGTCACCAATACCATTATAAACACCTGCCAAGTGCGTGTCGAACCACAGCGAAGGGTTCCGTAGATACCGAAAGATTGTTGTACGTGCACAACCAAAATGGTGTTTTCTTCAGATTAGTATAACGTTTGGAATTTTCAGGGCTTCACACACATTGTAAACTCTAACCACTGTTATCTAAACATGGTGTAATGCGGTGACCGGCGTAACGATAGCAACTGCATTAGTTTATATGCATTAGCCACTACACCAACAAGCTAAGCTTTCACCGGAATCGAAGCCCACAGCCGCAGATAAACAAGGTGCTAGAATATCTATATTCGCCAGCCAATTAAGCCGGCAGATTAGCGAGTTAGCAACGTTAGTGCCTATCTAAAGCGGCACTTAGAGATGTGGGCACTAAATCCGGACATTTCAGCTCAACCGTAAAGAGAGCAAGTTAGTATCGAATGATATGTTGTAAAGTCTCTCATTCGTCAGGTTGTAAAACAGTGACTATCTCGTCTAGGACTGTTAAATCGGAGATGCTCGTGTTTCCTTTGCGTTCGATCAAAGCACTGAAGAGAGAATAGTCAGATATAGCCGTGTTCTGAGTAAAATCATTAGGTTCAATTTCCTTTGCTCCTAATTGCTGTCGAACGGAAGCGAGACCTCCGGAATAGGAGCTTAAACTTCGGTCTGCTTTGCTCCTTCTGCCAGTGTTCAATTTCAATCAAGTCCATCCTTTCTTCATTTATCTAGTGGTACCTCAGCCCGAGCATACGTTTCACAGCACTATTATCTCCCATAATTTTGACATGACTGAACCAGCCAAGTCTATGAGCATTTAACTCGTCCATGTTATACGGGTCCGGCATCAGACTATACGTAGGAGGATTTTCCAGTCTGTAAAAAAAGCTTCTTCAAAACACTAAAGTTTACGACATAGCTCTTAGAGTTTGCTAGCTGAAGTGGCAATGGGCAGACCACATCGCTCGTAGAACTGACAACCGATGGGGAAGAAACGTTCTAGAGTGGCGACCACGGTCTGGAAGACGCAGTGTAGGTAGTCCTCCCACTAGATGCGCCGACGACACCAAAAGAGTCTCAGCCAACCGGTGGATGCAAGTGGCAAACTGTCGTTCGGTGTGGCGGTCTAGGGGGGAGGCCTATGTTCAGCAGTGGACATCTTCAGGCTGATGATGATGAAAAAAAGCTTCATAGATAACCACTTCTTAACAGAGTTTAACAAGGTCCACTGCTTCTATTTAGATAGAGGCTTGTCACCTAAAGTAATGTCAACACAGCCCCTTATTTCGCAGGTGTCAGCTTATCCAAACTGCAACCTATTTCAATTAGTTATCTTTGATTGATCCGCAATTGGAAACGTGTCGCAATTTAGGACGGAGTTCGTTAGAAATTATAATGATTATAAACATGTGAATACAAAATTAGGATTTAACTAGAAATTACCTCTTGAGAGCGGTTCAATTGGTTATACGGTCCAACATCGTGGCTCTGCACGTTTAGTCAATTTACTTCCATCAGTGCTTCCGTAAATAGGTAGGTCTTACTTTATTATCGTAAATTTCGAGTTGGTTGTTATCTCGACCGCAATAAAGTCGCCCATGCGGTCGAGTCACCACTTTTAATTTTAGTAGTAGTGAACTCGACAACCTTGGTGGTTAACGTTAACCCGATAAAGGCTATGTTTTGGTACCGGCGCATAGAAATTTGCGATATCGACGACGGTGGCTCTTGATCCAGATGCAATTCGGTGCATTTGTACCATTATTCTGCGATATCCTTCAAGTTTTAGTAGGTACATAATATTATGCTAATATACCAAATCTTTGATGCATCCTACGCGTATGTACAACTCGCCATGATGGGAAAACGGAAATTAATTAATATACCATGTTTTGTAATTTTACAGATGTTTGTAGACACGAACGCGTAGGCTTGCAAACATTGTAACTAAACAATCACATATGTTTAATTACCATATAGATTAGTTTACTAATTTATGTTCTATTTACATGTAGATAGGTAATATAATATTGCATCGTTATATATTAATAACATTATATATATATTTAACTATATATGGGCAAACGCGGCTTCATACATAATAATATGTACCTAAAGTTAAACCAGTTTCAAATGAAATGCGAATCATATTTATTTATTTTAACAGGACGTTCTGAGGAAACCGATTTCATATGTCATTTGTAACGATTAGCATAGTGGTCTAGTGAAATATTCATGGAAATGTATAATAACGAATTTGAACCAGTTTTATTCCATCTGGTGTATGAAAATTTACGAATAGGTCAACTGATCCCACGGACTCAGTTTGGAGTGGGCTCAGTTGACGTACGAGCCGATTGTTGTAGCAATTAAACAAATACTTATATATTTTATTTTTATTTATTTAAGTTGGGTCCATATTATTGAATTGAACTCTAATCAAATGCCACCACATGTGTGGAAAAGCAGTATGATCGGTAACCTTTTTGGCAAATTATGTTCAAATGCAAACTTAGCTATAAATTACTTTGTCTAAAGCTCTATGTGGGATCTGACCATGCCAAAAGTATTCGCGCGTAACTGGCCACTCGTTTTAACGTTCAAAATATATTCGTTCGAAAATATATTACTGATCACCCCACACGCTACTTACTTAGGTGGGTGCTCGGCCTTAAACTTCGTGCGATCAAAAACTTGCTTAATAAGGACATCATCTTCAGTTTCGTTGGCAACATCGAATGCTAATGAATTATTAACATAATATACATAATCCGTCTTACTACAAAAGTTTAGACCAGAGTTAAACAGATGTTTCTAAAGTTTCGTTCCACAAAATCGACGTCTAATACTCTGGTTTTCTTACTCAATCCTGGCATTCCTAATTATTTGACTAGTGAATTTGTCATTGAGTTAGAAAAAGCGAGGGTTAGACGCCGATTTGGGGAGAAAATATTTAGACACATCTGTTCAACTCCGGTTTAAAGCTCTTGTGGTAAGAACGAAAATATGTATATATTCTTCAGAATTGCTAATCAGTTCTAAAAAAAGATCGACCTATAAATCTCAAAATAGACTAAATCTAAAATTTAATTTCGAAATCTTTGGGAACCGCGTTTCGTAAATAAAATTTGTTATTGATAAATTTGTCCATAATGAATTTTACGACGTGGTTATCAATAATTAATTAGGTTTATCTATCTATGCTACGTTATATAAACAATTATTGTAAAAACGGAAACTAGGCATTATTTACTTACTTTTTGATTGCTTACTACGACAAGGTACATTTGCAGTAGAGATCCGTGTACGTAATGCGTCAACTCAACTCACACGCGAGTTTTGAAGAACTCTATCAATGGATCTTTGTTTGAACGTACTTTCCCACTACATCCGCATCCGCTTCTTTTGTATTTATTGAAAAAATGTATCAATATTTAAAAATATTATTATATAAAAATATGATGAATATAATTTGAAATGTATTAAATAATATTATCAATATTTAAAAATACACAGTTGTCCGTTTTGTAGTTTGCAAGTATATTCTACTTCAGGCCAGTTTTCGGTGAGAAAACTATAAAGATGATATAATTACGAGGTACAAATTATTTTAAACAATTGTAACTACAAAATTATTGTAATATTTATTAGGTACCTATTTATTATTCTTTATAATAGTTCATTATTGTTAAGTGTAAAACCAGTTGATTCATAAAATAAATATTTGATGGAGATAAGCAAAGGCGCCGCGCATTATCACAGCGTTATCGAATTACACGAAATATATTATGATGTCAGTACGAATTATTGGAGGTGTGCGGCGCCGGTGACATCACAACAGATAATATAGAGATAATGAAAGAATGTGTTCACTATCGATATTAATATTCACCGTAAAATATTTGGGTCCCATGACGTCAGATTGGTAATTTTCAGAATTGTCCAAAGTTTACGGTTAAAAATATGTTCTTTTGTTATTTTCTTTTGTGATATAACAACGATTTTCTATAAAGTTAATTCAAAGAGGTTTTTTTTTAACAAATTTATAATACTTTTGGTTTTGTTTATTATATTTCCTCATTGAGTGAGGCAAAACTGGTGACAGAAAGGGAATTAATTATTATTAACTTACAAATTCTATCAACATAGCATTTATTGTATACGAAGGGTCACAAATCTCGGCTCCTATTGGAGGTTTTTAATTCGGTAGAGAAAGCGGTGGGCGGGGCTTCAAATTCGCTTAGCATGCGCAGTTTCACTATCGTCAGCCATCTTTGTTTTAATCGCTTTTATCGCATTTGGTCCATCAGAAACCTTTATGCAGCCAAACTATGGTGTCGTGCTGAAAAAAATGCAATGCATATAATGTTGTGTTGAAGTCAAAACTCGTCATCAGTCAAAATTACTTGGAACTAGCAAAATCACAGGTTGGGCAAAATTTTTTTTGGCTGAAATAACAAACAAAAGCGGTGTTGCCCCAAAGACCTGGTTATAAGTACTTTAGACTAAGCGATTTTGTCAAAAGTAGTTACAATATACTACGTTATGGACTAGAGCATTATGAATACCTACTAAATCAAAATCAAGCAAAATAAAAAGCTACTTTAAATTAGTTTTTACGGGCTAAGCGTTTTGAATGCAGCATATTTTAACGATGCGTGACAGCCTCTCTAGTCTCTATATATTAGGGGGCTAACCATGACGTCTTATTGCGATTCAATTGAGGACCTAAACAAATTGTTTTACTCTTATGTACCATGACATCTTGACGCTCAACTATTTAGATTGATTTAAAATCTAAAGATGTCTACCTAAATGATATCGAAAGTCAGGTATTACTTGTTATTTAAAGTGAAACAACTCTGCATAGGGTCCTCGTTTGGATCGCAATGAGACGTCATGGTAAGTCCCAGAACACAGGCCACGTTGCGGTCTATATCTTTCAACATTAACTAAAACCATTGACACTCTTCGCACCAAAACCAGAAACATTTGAAGCAGAATTGCTCTGTCCACTAGGTATTTATAATGTTCACCAAGGTAAGCTTTATTATACGGCACCATGTGGAGCATAAGTTGTGGTAATGTTCGCTCATTTACAATCTTGGAGGTCACTTGGGTGGCTCCGCGGGCTCAGATAAGTTACGGGCCTCCAGCTACTTACAACACACACTGGCTCCCAGTTAATAGGAGCTTGGGTGTTAAACACTGCTGGTGCTATAAAGGTGGCGTGAAATATTGATGTAATGCAATAGTAACAATGTTTGCAACACAAGTGAACGAGATGAACATACATTATGCGCTAAGTATTAGGACTGATACAGCTCGAGTTTTTGTAGGGTCCTGTTAGAGCCTAAATAACGGGAGTCTATTACTGAGGCTGCGCTGTTCATCCGTCTGTCTCATGAATCCTGATAGTTTAACTGTGTGTTCGCAACACTTTCGGGGGTTAGTGCAGACTTGGATCAAGTTTAATGTTATCCATTCAAGGAATCCAAGTTCGTATGTAATACCCGATCTTCCACTATTACAACTTCGTTTTGACAGTTACAACGAAGATTAAAATGTTTGGTTTATGAGAGAGTTTCTGTCTATGTTTAAAACTGAGTTGAAACTCTAAGGACTCATTCAAATAAATAAGCCGCAGTTGTAAAAGATTTGGACCCAATAAAAAGAAACATCATGTGAAAACCAACTACCACCATGAAAATTTTCCACGCGTAGCTCTGCTAGCCTCAACTTTCATAGCAAATGTATCAGATTATGATCTGTCTTCGCCCCACGCAGTACTTATTATGGGCCCTGGTCCTTATTATGCCCATTCTTAGGGGTCATATTATAAACTGGAACTCAAAAAGCTGCATTCGAAGAGCATGAACGGAATTCGAATTTGGACTGTGCTCGTATGTGTATGTGGCTAACATTATTCTTACACCAGTATGAAAAGATTAGCGCGGCCAATACGCCCATGCTTTTCTAACTATGTCGTCCCTAACAGTGTTGGTATCTGCGGCGGTGTACAATAGTGTATTTATCGAGATTAGGTGCTCGTTCACGGTAACTCACGAGCGCGAGCGCGGGCGCGGTAGACGTGGCTTAGACCGCACGTGCGATTAGTACGTGAACACTTGTAATAGTACCACCATATTATGTTTGATATTTCGCGCTCGCGCCCGCGCGTAAGCGTGTTCGAGCACTAACAGATCCAAGCGCCGCCACGAATGTCCATTCTATTTTGTAGTCTACTTCCATGGCTAACAGTGTTGTTTTGTTTGCAGGAGTGAGATGGTGTCGCGACGGTGGTAGAGGCTCGGAGGGCGGCCGGATGCGGCCCGCGCGTGCCCGTCCGTCCGCCGCCGCCGCCGTCACCTAGCGCCGCCGCGCCCTCGCCGCGCTGCGACTATGCGCATGGCAAGTGCACTGGCCACTCTGCTCGCGGTATGTATCCATGAGAATGGGTCCATTGTAGAATTGGGCGTTTTGAAAACTGGTCCATAGTGCAATTGGACATTTTGAGAAAAATGGGGGTCCATTGTGCGATTGGACTTTTTGAGAATATTGGTCCAATGTAGAAATTATGGCATTTTGGAAACTGGGCCTTCCGCGCCTAAACCGTCGGGATATACGATCGTGGCGCACTGGCAACAAGCACCGGATGTATACTGAAGTTTTCACAGCATTTATGTAACTTCCGGTTGCGCACGCATCCTTGATGCCTGTTCGTTCGTGTAGATCCAGATAAGATTTCTTTGCCAATGTCTCTTCATGGCCAATTTACTCCTGAAGTTGATGCGAGTGGTAACCAGCTAAAAATAACAACTGTTGCGGTAGGCAGGATCTTTAACGTCCGCTTGCTTGGATATGTACCTACTCTATATTTTCCTGATATTCAACAGTTAAGCGGTACTGTGCAAGTGTCTCTGTGTTCCCATTTAAAAAATCCTTTTGATCGTCTGCTGCCGAGCACAGTGCAAGTAGCACCAGAATATCAATTTTCGGTAGACTTTATTTTGCATCTAGATCTAAAGACAGCATTCTATTTTATCTTTTGCGGGTATGATTGACCACTTTGTGCTGAAACAGTTGATACTTTGTATCTAGAGATTTAGGTTCTAAATTAACACGTAGGACACTTTTACCATCATCACGTAGGTGCAGCTATATATATATATATATAAATACATATATTTAACATACGTGTGTATGTATACTTTGTACTTTCAAGTACGAGTAAGTACACACAAATAGAGTGTTTATAGATCTACTTTAAGTATAGACCAGTCATGCTACTGGAACCTGTCCCTTGCTCTTTTACCGTAGGGTACTTTATTTTAACTTTCCTGATTAGACACAGTCAGCGACAAAAGTATTTGAACAAAAATATAGTCTCAACTATGAAAGTGATCCCGGTGGCAGATCTAAAGCTAACTAAGCTTAAGTTTAGCTTAATTTTGCATAGTTCACCCATTTTTCTTTACTTATATGCATACTGCAAGCTATGCATACAGTATAGAAAAATGCGTAAGCCAAGCGAGCTAAGCTAAATTAGCTTAGCTTTTGGTCTGCGACCGGCCTAATAACAATACAGGCCGTTTACACTTACCTACCTAAACATAACCCTTAGAGACAATTGGGCTTATCTCGAACCAGTCTAATCACGCATTGGTTCCAAGAAAACCGAACCGAACTGGTCAGTCATACCCATACCTCTAATCTTTACCACCCGTCAAACATAAGAACGTCTTATGACAGCGGCTTCGTTTTGAGTAAAACTAGCAACAATTGCTTTTAAAATCATAAACACTAATTGATTTTAAAATTTCAACAATGCAGTTTGCATTCTACAGTAAGAATTAGCATCCGTTAATTCTGGAAACATATTATTAGCGTCTTTCGAATAGGGCTAAAATGGAAATGGGGCCGATAATAATTATTGAGTTAGTGAACGAGAGTTCGTCAACAGATTCGTTCACTGTTATGAGTAACCGTTTATTATGTACCTACTTGGCAAGGTATTCATTGTAAAGCCACACGTACTAATAAGCATATTCACCTTATCTGGCTTGAGTTACTTAAATTAGGTTTAAATGGGTAAATAATAGCGACATCGTTTACCAGTCTTTTTACGGGCAACTGTCATGGCTGGTTTTTTTAATTTTAGTTATGGCTTCGCACGGTTTGAGCATTTAGGCAGTGTCAAATATAACCTATAATATTTTTCTTATTTTCACAATAGGAAAGCCATAGCCTTAAAGCAAACCTCGAGGGCAAGTAGTCAAGTTAATTATTTACATAGTCACTATTCATTAAAGTGGTAAAGCTTTACTGAAACTTCCTGGGAGATTTGGAAGAAATAAGAAGTGGTACGCTTTTGGGTGTATACCTTTTGCCCATACTCGTGCACGTTAATGAACACTGTGACTATATTCCACACTCATAGAAACACAAGTTTGAGAAAAAAATACGAAACCTACAACGTCTCACTATCGGATTTCCGCCAAAACTCCGTCTTCGCTGTTAGTGTACTACATAGCTGCTGTAGGTGTCATTAAAATGTCAACGGTTTCATTTTCTAATGACATTAAAACCTCTTTTAATTATTGTGACACTCGGCTTAGGATAAAATTACCAACTGTTGAAGTGTAGGTGGTGAATAAAGAGCACCTTTATTTAAAAAATCGTTTGGTATTGCGATTACTTGTACTTATCGGATATTCAGTGTGGATAATTGCTAAAAATACAAATTATCTAACAATTAAAACATTCAAGGAGTCGAGATAGCGTAAAATCGAGTACCACACGCGTACTTCACAACTACGCGCAGTAACCGGTTTATCTTTTTACGCGCCAGCCGCTTATCAACGGGAAAAGCTGAATCAACGTGCGATGCATTTTCGGCGTAATCAACACAATCTTCGATTGTCGCGACAGCCGATGAGCGAAATCTGAGGCATTCCAAAGCAATGTAACACAGACCGCTTTAGAGCGATAGTAGAGGGATAGTTCGAGCTAGTAGCAGTAGTATGGCACCGATCGCAGCCAACACTAGTCGTCTTCGAAAAAAAGTTGAAATTGACAGATACGCGCGCGCTTGTGTTCGTAATTCAATTGGTTTTTTTTAATGTTATTTTTTATTTTAAGTTTGACGGTGTGTTAATGAAGTGGTCACGTTATTTTGGGTTATAGCATTTTCAAATGGACTTGGTGCTGACCTCAAATTTTATGTATGATTTATTCAAGTCAATGGACAAATTTATTTTTGCTCATGGCAATTAACGTGGTGAGTGGTATTTAAATAATCAATATATTATTTTGCTATTACTTAGTAAATTTATATGTCCTTATTATGGTTAATGTTGCCATTAATATTCACCTACGTCAACGACTGTTTTACTCGGTTCCATCATAATAATTATTTTATGAATGAAATATTTTACCATATAATAATTATATTTAAATTCATTTTTAGCTATATAAGTTATTGAATTCTAAATATTTTTTAGGAACTTTCCATTCATGGAAGGAGTAGATAGCGAGTTAATCCTGTTTTGGCATTTTGAATGCCACAATATATTGAATAATCAGATAAAGTATAATTAATAATTTGATATCACAAATATTTATTTATAATTATTTGTAGCACTTTAAAAAAAGTTATAAACTACCATAATTATTCGTATTTTTTTATATATATATTTATATTTAACTTACTACTGATATTAAATAAAACATTGATCACTGCGATTGTGGTCCGTAATTTTTTTATTATTATCTATAAATAGATTGCAAAATTCAAAAGACCGTCGCTGAATCAATTACGTTTTTTGAAAATAGTGATATGAGTAGGTATATAAGTAAATAAGTCATTCAAATATAAATAAATCCAATAAATATTTTATGCGCGCGCTTCTATTGCCAGGGAAATGTAACACTTATGAAAATGTAGAGCTCGGTTAAAGCAAACATTAAACAATTCCCTACTTTCTCGATGGCAACGCGGAAGCTAACCGAATCTTTAACGGTGGTTAAAATAACTTCACTTTGGGCTTTAGGGTCGACTTACCTTTGTATACCTAGAGTATGGATGGTTACCTCCTTGTGTCCTTTGCTACACTGGTACTTCGGATGCAATAATATAGCTCCAAAAGACAGTCATTATTACGGTACCTATGTCACTTTAGGTCAAGCCTTGTGGTCTATGCTATGCTCTGGATTTCAAGAACTAGTGCCGGGAAAACTCCGATAGGGATTTTTCAACAGGTTTCCAAAATGAAGACCAAATGAAAGTCTGAAAGTCAAATCAAAATCAGCCATACTTCTCTTTGCATGCTTTGATTATCCTATATGGGGCATAGAGGTAATGCAACCACTTCCCATAACTTTCATACACTTCTAGATTTTAAACATCCGTACAAAATACTAACTGGTAAGTACAGTTAGAAAAAAAATCACAAATCTCACCTTTGCAAAATGTATACTACGCAAATAATATTATGCGTGATTCAAGCCTACATTCACCGAAGTGTCATTATTATAGTCGATACTACTTATAGTTAATATCACAGACAGTTTTGCGATATCCGTTTATAGTAGTATTATTTAGGACGCGCGCGTTCTTTCCCACTGTTGTGACAAAAGTGGTTTTAAAAGCTAGGAAAAATTCAGCGGCTTGTGTTGCTGACTGTACTCACACTCGGTATATCGAAACATGCCTAATGGCAGCATTAAAGGCACGTGCCGCCTTGCACTCTTGAAATACCTAGAGCATTTACAAATACCTCTAGGTATATAATGTATCGTATTACCTAAGGTCATTGTATCGGAAGTAGGGATGTGAGGGAAATGGTTTAGCCGGATGGACGGATACTACGAGTATATCCGGTCAAATGGCTCATACAGAAATAACTCTTGACATTTGATATATATCGAAGCGGAGGTGGGAAATGGTTTAGCCGCATGAACGGATATACCTACACGAACATACGCATCTACTAGATCCGGCTAAACCATGATGACTGTGTTAATTATAGCCACTGCATCGGAACTAAACATGCAAGTGAAGTTAGTGAACGTTCCGGAAATGTTTTTTTACAAATTCGGTGATGAAATACATGACTGTTTTTTACGAAAAGTAACCTATTGTAAATATAACATATTATAAACATACATATTAACTGTGTTGTTTTCGATTACAGACTGTTACTAACTCGAATAAATATCGTAGCACCAGCCTCCAGACATAATCATAATGAGAAAAGTATAATTTCAATGTGATGTTAGAGCATTTGCAACATGCACAATAAAAACATGTTGACATAATTATGTTATTGATAATTATCTGTAGGGATGTTACAAATCGGGAATTGGTCGGATACACAGAGTGTTATCCAAGTGTTTCCATTACTATAGATTTTTAGCTTTAAATTATTGAATTGGCAGAAACCTGTGTCAAAATACTATAAATCTTGCTTAAGTGTCTCGATCGTCTATCAAGATACTTTTGTAATATGACGAAATCTGTAGTCATCAGTCATCACTCTAATATGTTTTTAAAAATCAACATAATTTACATTTATATGAATTATGTCGTTAATGAATCCAGTTTTGTTATCATATAAAACGAATGAATTGCCATTTATGTAATAATTTGTAATAGTTTTCTAGGATTTCACTACTAATTATTTCATCGGTTTCCAGTTCTTTTTCATTTCAATAAAACCTCGTCACTGGGGAATAATTATTATTGAAAGTAGACTGAAACGTACCTTATTTCATTTTTGTAATAGTCATATTATTATTTGGGTGGATTCCCTTCTTTTGAGAACAATTTATATGTAGTTATACAAACAGTAGAATTAATATTAATTTCTCCAATATATTGG
Source organism: Hylaea fasciaria (assembly GCA_905147375.1). Taxonomy (NCBI): domain Eukaryota; kingdom Metazoa; phylum Arthropoda; class Insecta; order Lepidoptera; family Geometridae; genus Hylaea; species Hylaea fasciaria. The sequence continues at coordinate 10,029,713 of LR990208.1, read as the reverse complement.
TTTCATATTTTCATATTATAGTATTTTCATATAATATATCCCCTTGATGGCATGATCCTAAAACAAAAAAATAAAGTCATTTAAAATATCCATACAACTACTGAGGAATAATCTTCCTTCAAGTTATTTAAAAGACTTATTATGAGGAGTCTCTGACCAAAGGGGTGGGAGCAGTTTTGTTGCCGCGCGAGCTAGACGTAACTGGTACTGAGGAAGATTAACCCGAGAATCAATTTAGTTCTCAGTGCCTATGTCACGAACACTAGGGACTCCCGGCTAGCAACATAACGACGACACAATCTGTATATAGAATAGTAATAAAAATGTTATACCAACTAATATAAATAAGAATTGAATAATTGGATTACTGACATAGAAACTGATTAAAATATAATCAAAAATCATTATTAAAAAATAATGATCTGAAATCTAGATTATCAAAATTCATTCGGTAGGTATGTAATCAATAATTTATCACTTGATATTATGTCTTTATAATTATCATTATTTGATTACAAAGAATTTAATAAGGAAAATTATATAATAATTATTGCAATAGCAGATAATCAAATAAATCTTAATAATATTATATAAATACATTATAATTATATAAATTACGTGTCACGTTGTTTGTCCGCGATGGACTTCTACACTACTAAATCGATTTTAATAAAATTTGCACACTGCGTAGGTACAGTTTTGTCTAACTTACAAGATAGGATAGCCTAAATCTCAATTAATTGCAAATTATTAAAAAAATTAGAAAAAGGAACGGCCGTATTGATTTTCTAATTTAACCTTCTTGACAGGACAAATGTCAGTTTCTTTACTTTAAAGACAGGACAACATCTGTCGGGTCAGCTGTCGGGTATTTCATAAAGTTTGAAAATGTAAGCCGGTTCCACTACTTTCTCAAGATAAATATTGAAATGCTAAATTAGCACTCAAAGCTGTACTAAAATTGATAAGTCGGCCGGGTTTTTAACAAATCGAATCGCCCGATAGGCCCTTAATGGGCAATAAACACGCTATAAAATCGAAATTATCTACGGAAATAGAAAACAAACACAGCGCTTGACACTAAAATGTAAGAAAATAGAGTCTAAAATAAATAAATCAGAAGCTTTTAGTAAAATTTGAGGAAATAATTATTTTAACAAATTGATGTCAGGTCAGTGTCGTAAATTATATTTACTTAAAAAGGTATAATTACTAATTAGTAGTAATAAGATATCAATTTTACCATTAATAAGATATCTATTTTAATTCGGGAGACCGTTTTATTGGGCAACATTTTAATTAAAACACGCGAATATAAACATCTTCCAAAACGGAAGCAAAGACAATAAATTATACTAAACTTTATAAAAACAATATACCTACCTAACTAAGGAAGTTATTAAAAAGTTTTCTACCCAAAAAAAAATGTAAGTATACTGCACAAATCGATCGAAAAAAAACTAGCATCACAAAATCACAATAGCGGTATTACAAACTTTCACCCAATATAAATATGACAAATCTACTGTAATTATTGTAAAGTCGTAACGCTTGTTGATAGTTACTGCAACTTCTTATCTGAAAAACTAAATTAACTAACTGAAAAATAAACTGTTTAGGCTTCGCACGGTTTGTAAATTAAGATACTCTTCTTTTTTTTCTAAGTAATTATGTCAAAATGGAAAATTGAAAAGTTGAATTCTCAGCCTGTTGATAATAGCGAGTACAAATTAAAAAAAAACTACTTTCACTCCCTAGTGCCCAACAACCTCGTTTGTTCCCGCTAAGCTGAACTAATCTGACACAGTTTTTAAGCATGAGGTGTGAAAATTATATTATAATACATGCATGGTGGTCTAATCATTTAAAATGTTTTTCAACGACTGTCCATTACGGACACTTACAAAATATTGGTATTATCTCTACCATCGAATTTGAATTATGATTTGATATCTATATCGTATTATTCATTAACATAAAATAACCTATACTCGTATAGTGATATTATCTTCCTCTTATAACGTCTGTGGTTGTTATGTCTACTACTTAATTCAATTTACTACTCCAATAAATTAAACAAAATATTTGTTTCGCTTCGGGCGCAATAAATCTCTACATCAACTCGTTTTATCAATTTATACTCTAGCTGCTTTTAGCCTATCTAAAGTGTGGCGCGAAGTGGTAAGAGGTACAGACAAACACTCTTCGCGATCCATTTGAATTGTGTGGAAACGGAAATAAGAATCGGACTTTGAAATATTATGTAGGTGCTCAGTTCTATTATTTATAGTTCTCGGTCGGCGGTAGACGCTTTCTACATTGTAACAGTTTCTGATTTGATTCCGAGTTATTAGGTACATACATAATACTTGCCAAGTACTAGTTGGACTTGCACACGAAGGGTTCCGTACCGTACCATTATCTATAAAAACGGCAAGGTACGGAACCCTAAAAAGTACTGTGAAAGAAGTAATCCACATTATAAATTATCGTGTGCCACTGAAATTCTTAGAAGATCGTAATGGACAACCCTACGGATCAATACCCCAACAGTCTTAAAGTTATCGATTCCCGTTTACGTAGGTATTAATATTATAGATAGGTAATTGAGAATCACAGCGACAAATGATTAGCTATTGAACACAAGATTAATCGTTTAAAACAAAGGGGCAATTCTTGTTGTCTATAATATACAGCTGAATCTATGTTTAATGTCGAGTTTCAGCATGAAAAATGTGAAAAATTGTGTTACTATGCCCTGGCGCCTTTTTCATCCAGAAAAATAATGAAAACAATTTATTGTGATGTTTTATTTAAAGATATTGGAGTACAACTATGTTACTTACATAAATTTAGTTTTCATGCGACATACACTCGACAGTAGACAATAGTTACAGACGTCTGTACATATAGAAATTATCTCGAACAAATGAGAATTGTTCCCCGAACTGCGTCTCAGCTTCATCTATAGAGATTCAATTATCATCTTTATTATTATGTAAATATGATGTCAACTTGTATTTCCCTTGTCGTTACGTTTATTTATTGGTTTACACGTGGAATGTCATGTTTGTAATTATTGCAATCCATTGTTGTCGATTGATTTATAATGTGGTTTGACAGCGCAGACGTTCATTAGAGTTATTGTTTGTTAATGCGATTGTGATGGTAGGAGGTCCGCTGATCAAGATACATACTTTAACATGCTAATAAGGTCTTGTTTTGATTGTGAAAGTGAGTTCTAAGACGGAATTAAACGGAGCAACTAGCTGGGCTCGCTTCGATCGCGCGGTATTGGACACGCAGCATAAACTGTACCCCTAATGTGAATTTTTACGAGCTCGACATAGTACGCGTCAACTAGCTAGCTTTTGTATGAAGATCCTGTACAGCGCCCCTACCGGCACGTTTATGAACGACATCTTCGTCTTCATACAAAGCGTTTTGAGACGCGTACTATGTCGAGCTCGTAAAAATTCACACTAGGGGTACTGAACCCTGTATTTATCGAAATGTGTCAAATACGAAAATGTACGTACAATTCAGGTTTTACTTCATACGGTTTTCATTGAAATCTGTTAGCCGATTCGGAGTCAATTCGAAGCAAACTTTCAAATACCTAAGTATGCACTTAAAATCTTAAAACAGTAATTTATGATTATGTATGTGGTATTAATAATTAGCAGAACTTACTTCAATTTTGACTTATTGTTAAATCACACTATCCGGCACCTCAGTTTTGTAGTAGGTATTGGTATAATTTACTAAATTATAGTAAGAGAGATTCGGTGTAAAGTTATCTCCCGTCCGTTCTTTCCTAACATGGCTTTAGAATAGAAAATACTATTTAAGTAGGTCAACAGGTATATTTATTAAATCAATTACTGAAACTACGTCTACCTATCGTGCCCGGGGGGTGACGACTGATGCGCCCCACCTACACTTTACATTGCATTAACTCGCGTCAGCAGAATGCAATACAAGTGCAATAATGTGTCGCTACAATAGCTAAAACTAAAGTGGGTTTCCCGCTCATCTTGCATACGGGGAAGCGAGAGATAAGTACCTTACCTTATAATAATATCTCATGAATTATTTTCCTTTATATATTTTACGCCCCGTCAATCTTCGCAAAGTGAATAAACCCGGGGCTCCACTCGATCCCCGTGTATAATCGCACGTCAAATATACGGCGAGGCTGATTATGCACGGGCATGGGAGGCTACCACGCAGCCGACTGATCCTTCTTATGTTGAACCCCTGGGTTTTAATGGACTGTCAAAAGGATTACGGTTCTGGTCTTGGACCTCCTTAACCGACTTTTGAAAAGGATGTTACGTTTTTGTCGCGTCTTTGAATTTTACTATAGCGATAGCAATATGAATCGTTTGTGAATATTTACTTAGTATTTCTTTTTACTATTAAATTCAGTTGAAATCCTATTTTTGTTATGTGATTTTAATTTATTTTTTATAACAAATTCATACCGAGTGCTAACTCCAATTTATGTCGATCGAGTGGTAGACAACATAACTTTTCAGTGGGTAACAGTAGACTGAAAACGTTTGGGGTAACTTTGGTTATCTTGCAGTATCAAATATATATTTTCATGTAAAGTCCTGTAAAGTGAATTTTGATATAAAAATATAAATTTGACCAACTTCTGTTGACTACCATGTCCAGGCTTGTAGCAATTTACACAACCTATAAATAAAGCCATAAAACCCATTTTTTTATGCACACTGGTTCGCGAAAAAAAAACATACACTAAATTGAAAAATGTTTCAATCAACTCTGCGATAAGTCCATGTGTAATTGTATCCTCAAGGTCCATTGGTAACTTGAGAGTCCTGTGCAAAAACAAGTAAAACTAGAATAAGATTTACAAAGGGTCCCGCTAATCCGAAGAGTTGGCGACGTCGTATAAATCAATTTTAATAAATACTGGCGCAAACTTGAAGCCTCATGCTTGAGATAGATTCAATAAATGAGTTTATTTTAAGTATAGATAGGTAACACTTTATTGACAAAAAACAAGACCTACCATTTAGTTTTAAGAATTTATACTCCTCACATTTTTTTTATAACCAATTTTTTTTTAAACTTTTCCCCACGTTTTGGCAAATTGCATGATCCTTTTTATTTACAAAAATAGGTATACACCTCCGCGAGAATCCCATACGTACAACTTATTAAAGTACCTATATCCTATAGCGAATATAAGTTTATACCTAATAACTATACAAATACTAACCAACATATTTTTTTTAGCAAATCTAGGTATTTTAAATCTGTCACTAGTTCCAAAAAATATTATCTTTAGTTCCCAAGTATACATTCTTTCGTTAACCGTGAGGGTCGTTATTTGCGATAGGCTATAAAGTCATGGAGACAATATAAATTGACTGCGCTTATGTCAGAGACAAGCTTGTAAGCTTTATGGTGATCTATGGCAAGTTATTATTCTGTGTCTATGGTGCGAACACTATAGCGATATAATGTCGTCAGTTATGACAAGATTAGGGGAAGATTAATTCCAGACTTGGCTATGCAAGGATCTGTCTTTGGTCCTATGTTATATTATGCCATAACCAAGTATATCAAATCTGTGTGTCTAGGTCTTCTATATACGTAGCTCTACGAAGTAACTCATTAACTCTGATAATAAAAATGATGTCTTAGACGTATCTATAATAACGGAAAACCCTGTCAGTACCCGATTTTTACCTGACCTGTATTAATCTGCTGGTGGGGGTCAATTCTGCTGTTTTAAGAACGCTTCAATCGAATCTCAATAGCGTGGCTTCGGAATAGTTTGTGACATTTCATTATGGCATTGATTTTTTTATATTCTTAATTGACTAGCAGACTAATTTAAAAAAAAAAGAGGATTCGAGATATTACAAACTATTCCGAAGTCACTTAATTGATATTCAATTGAAGCGTTCTTAAATTAGCAGTATTAAATTCAAAGATAGAATACCCAGAATTGACTCCGCCACAAGGTTTCATCTATATTTACACGACTTTGTCTAATCACATCTCACCTATGCACAACTTCTGACATAAAAATCCGGAGATATCAAGTGAAGAGTCACAGATAATAAAATTAAAATGACGATGTGCCAATAACCACCTCAGTGCATTACATCATTGTCGCAGAAAAGTTGGCAAAACTGAGCGCTGAATGATATCATTTCAGTATTAGCAATACATACAATTGATTATAATCATTACTCATACGGCGATTAGAGAAAGGTTAGCAATGAATATAAAGGTGGCAACTCGACCACGCGGGCGAATTGTATTGCGGTCGAAATGACAACCAACTCAATAATTCTTATGGATGAAGAAATATAAATACCATTTCTGAATTTTGTGGGTATATAAAGGCGAGCCGCTTTTGACGCACGCGTTGCAGTTGATATTTAGTTTCTTTCCTTTGAAGAAAGCAACCTGAAACCTGAACAAGCAGGAGCTAGGAGGACCAGGTCCATCTAACACCTAGTACAGGGCAGTGCAGAACAGAACAGTGCCCTGAGTGTGAGTTTTTACTAGTTCTACATAGTACGCGTCAACTAGCTTTTTGTATGACTATGGCCACTATGGCCACCTAAGGTGTATTAGATTAGAAGAAGATTAGAAGGTAAGTATATTAGATTTAGGTGGCCACTCAACTATGGCCACCTAAATCTAACTCTTACGAGAGTTATGGCTGGAATCCGATAGTGAGACGTTGTTGGTTTTATATTTTTCCCCCAAACTTGTGTTTCTTCGAGTGTTAATGTGTAATATTGGTGGAATATCATTCAGTGAGTGTTCCATGACGTGCACGAGTGTGGAAAAATTATATTATAAACCCAAAAAGCGTGTCACTTCCCATTTTTTCTAAAATCCCCAGGAAGTTTTAGTACCAAAGCATCTACCACTTTACTGAATCGTGTCTTTAACTATGTTAATAATTTACTAGGCTACTTGACCACGAGGGCTGCTCTAATACTATGAACTTTTCTATTGTGAAATAAGAAATACTTAAATATTATAACACTTGACACTGGTAAATGCAAAATCCGTGCGAAGCCTAAACTAAAACAAAAAAATATACTCCTACAGACCTCCAAGAGTTCACAAACTCCGTATTATCCTACGCGACACCGCTTCATCGCCCATTCATTCATGATCGCTGTTTGCCCCCAATATTTGCCCCCAAATCAAAGGGCTCCGTGGTAAACTAATATTGGTGGTGGTTTAACTAAACACCGTGGCTTGTAAGACATTCGGGCGGACACTCCGGGATCGATTTCCTGTTTGAGATGATAAGGGCTTAAACAAACGTTTTTTGGAATGTTGGACAAAGGTAAGGCATCTTGGATGGGTTGCCGTCGACACGGTTCCAGAAGTCGTGCTCTGGTGTGTTTAACTACTGTGGGATATTCCTGCTGTGATTAAATTCGTTTTGTTGCGTTGAAAGCACTGATGGTCACACCAACACAATAACAAAATGAGAAGAATAAACTTCAGCATTTTGGAATCGCTCAGAAACTACTTTACTTGCTAAAACTTTGACGCTCGCGTACATTCCTAAAGGTACAAACCTCAATCAAATCAAATTAATAATAAATCGATGTGATTATATTTACTCTCCTTCACAAACATAGGACAAAAGTAAGATGAACCCATGCCGACTTACCAACAAGTTTAGACCAAAGATGTTTCAAAACTTTACACAATATTGACGTCTATCACTCGTGTTTTCTTACTCAATCCTGCCATACCTAATTATTTTACATGTGAATTTGTTATTGAGTTAGAAAAAGCGAGGATTAGGCGTCGATTTGTTGAGAAAATATCAAGATTCATCGGTTCAACACTGGTTTAAATCTATTGTGGTAAGACCGATGGTGGTTTCTTGAATGGAACCATGATGTACTCTACCTAGGCCCGTCATCAGTCTAAAACAGTCAGAAATAAAACAATCAAACAAACAAAGAAGAAAACAATACGTAAAAAAATCTATCAATCGGTCAATAATTAATACATTTATCACGGAATTCCCCAAAAGTCATACGATCGATTTCAGTCATCATGTACCTAGACAATGTAGGTATCTTTATTACTAGTAATATTTTTTTATTTTAGCCATACACCTAATCTCGTATGTACACAATTATTTACAACGGTTATGTTTGTTATTTATTTAAATAAAATTCTCTTAAGACGCCGTCCAAGTTCTTGCCGGTTCTTCGTCTATCGGACTAATGATGAGATGAATATAGATTCATCTCTATTGGATCCGAATCCAGAGTATCAGGCAACTTTCATGAGGCCTATATAAAGATGTGACAATATTTACTTTGAATTTGATAATGTGCTGTGGTAGCCAGTTTTATGTATGCTTTACAACCCAGCGACATAGAGTTCGAAACTTCACGTCGCACCAATGCAAGACACAAGTTCCATTCGTCATACAACAACAACATTCCATAGAAATGAAAAGGGGCTTATTTTAACAGACCAATATAGGTATAAATAATACCTGTAAGCATCAAAATGGATAAAGTAATTACTTAATTATCATTTTAAAGCGTACAGTGAAATATTGCGTTTGTAAACATAGAGCATTAATACCTATCTACCTACGCAGTGGCAATGGCTAAGTATGCCATACTTATCTAAATTGCTTAAAATATCACAGACTAAATAATCGAAGATATTATTATGTGACTTGTAGTAAACGTTAATAAAAATAAAATTACTCGTTCGTTTCCTCAATAATGATAAAAATTGTTTTACGCTATAATCTAATATCCTTACTTTTATAGGTACGACATAATCTCAAAGCAATTAATTTAGGATGCTATTATCTATATTTTCGGTGAAGGAAAACATCGTGAGGAAACCAACATGCCCGAGAATTATTTCGGAGGCATGTTATCCACCAATCCGGACTAGGCCCCCGTGGTGGATTATGGCCTAACCCTCCTCACGATAGTGAGGGGAGGCCTTTGCCCAGCAGTGGGACAGTTACAGGCTGAATTATTATTATATATTATTATATTATCTATATTACAAAAAACTTGGGCCGAACGTGGAGCTAAAAAGTAGGACGAAATAAGAACTTTAACAATAAAATACATTTTGGACTGAAAGCGGCATACAAATTGGGACGAAAGCAGATTTTTCTATGCGGGATTTACTTCCGTGGGACGAATAAGGCATAAATTGCTTCAATCAGCGAGTCACATTTGTAAAGAATAGATGTATTTTAATAACTACCGTTGGATCTGTATGTACCTACTTATGTAGGTACTATACGTATGTATATTCTATAACCTTATGTTATTAAAGTTTTTTATGTAATTAAATTTATGTGGGCATAGGTACGAAGATAAGTAGATACGATGACATGATGGGTTATTTCAACCAGAACATTTCCGTGCACCATTACAAATACCAGTACGTAATCAGAATTAACCAAATTAAAAAAATAACCATTCAAAAAGATCAAATAAAATGAAATTTTACGCTGTACCTACCAATAAATGCCATCCAGCCACAGGTTCCGTTCCGTCACTCGAAGAATTCCTAATGGTCACTATAATATAATATGTTAAAGTGGAATTGTAAACTAATCGTCTTTGCATCGAATTACATGGGTTTCACAGTTAATACCGCTCGATATGTGCCACTATGTTCTTGGGGCATAGTTAGAGATGTGCCTTTGTCCGGCCACAATTCAATACCCGGCTTGTTTGGTAGTTTTATTGAGCTATGTGTATAGACTTCAATATACATGCAGCCGTGTTTATTTTTATTTTTCCTATAGAACAGTTGTCAACACTAGAAATTATCAATAACGGCAGCTTCTGAGCTTATTTGCAAAATATATTTGCATAAAAAGATATAAAACGTTGAGGTAGGAATTCTGATAACTTCATATTATGTAGCATTTAGTAATCACCATCTTAAAGTATTAGAATTTAAGTTTGTAAGGTTTAAATTTAAGGAGTATTAGTTTATTTTAAATTACAAAGGAATTAAAGAAAACAATTTTAAATTTAATGTTTGCTTAAAACAAACTTGGTCAATGAATTAAATTTAATTTACGATGATTATTGGTTACCTTTATGTGATCGTGCCCCATCGTCAAATTATAAGAAAGTGGTCCAACGCCAAATACACTTATTTATTACACTCATACACTTCTAAGGGAATCGCCTTTTCGGCTAAAGTCTAATCGGTCGCATCACTAGCTCCAAGCCATAAGCCAACATTCTGATGATCATATCGACGCATCTCCATATTTACGATGACAGCTGACGGAATTCCAAACTGCTCTGATCAATAAACAAAATAATAATAAATAAATTAAGCAAATCCAACATTCCGCTAATTACAAGAGAATCTAATAAACATAAATATGTATATTATTGGTCTTATAATGAAATTCCGTAATTCATAGGGCATAAAGATGGATTCTCTGCTAATGAAAAAAAATTGATCGCATTACTGAATAATTATTTCTGAGAAATCAACACTAGGATCATCAAATTAGTAAACATAGCTAATTATGTTATATTCATTCTTATTTTTATAAGTATATAATATCCTTTAAGAATATTTTTTGTTAAGGGCGCTTATTTAAACCTGTCTATAGAGCAATATCATTAGTTATGTTGGTCATATACACATTTAGTGACAGCCAATAATATACCTATGCATGATTTGTGTAACTTAGATCTACGTAATCTGATGCTTGATTGAGATATAAATGGTTAAGATTTTATAAAATCAAACTTATAAACTTAAATGAATTAATACAGAAGGTAGCTTATTCGATGCACGAGTTTTCTTAAAATATAAGAACCGAGGATTGAATAAAAATGATGAACTAGGAACAAGCAAACAACTTAGCTAGGTTGCAGAGGTTCAGTCAAAGTGGGTCAAAGCTATCAAAATATTGAGTAGTCAATAACCAATAAGCATTTAAGTTTTAAGTTACATTTAAGTTAAGCACTATTAATTATAAGCACAGGAATAGCATAAAGACAATTAACTAGACGATAAGGTCGTTCAGTGCCCTGCTGATCTTGCGTTACAAAATACAAAATATGACGGCACGTTTGGCGTAGTGGCTGAGCAATCGGTCTGCTGCGCTTGGTGTCGCGGGTTCGATTTCCGCCTGGAACAAATATTTGTGCGATCCACAAATATTTGTTTCTGGCCTGGGTGTGATGTGCATGTGAAATTATATGTCTGTAAGCGGTACCCACGATACAGGAGCGATCCTAGTGTGGGGCTAGGTTAAAAAAAAAAATAACAAAAAATTAAAATTTACGACTCATTACTCGACTGTGATAAGTACATGGAGGAAAACACACAACATACAGAAACATACTGGACTTGAACCCCAAAGAAAAAAAGGTGTGTTTTAAGTTTGATGTGTGTATCTGTGTATCTCATTGTGTCTGTCTGCACACGTCTGCCCGTAAATATAGCCTGAAAATATACGTATATATATATACCGGTACCCCGACGCAACGACGACGCTTCTACTAATATACTAACTAACTCATTCCCGCGTCTTCGTACATGGGATTTATCAATATGTGACGTCGTTATAACAACCTCCAGCCCAGTCCTAAGGCCAGAGGCTTACCATGACGTCTTATTGCGATCCAATTGAGGACCTAAAAATAATCATTTCACTTTAAATAATAATAATACACGGTTTTCGATATCATTTAGGTAGACGTCAATCCCTTTTGATTTAAAATCAACCTAAATTGAGCGTCAAGATGTCACAACAACACGTCATGGTACGAATAAGTAGTAAAACGATTCTGTTTAGGTCCTCAATTAGATCGCAATAAGACGTCGTGGTAAGGCCCAAAGTACTTATAATTAATTAAGGTTATGTCCGACGAATACATTTTATATTTGTACTTTTTAAACGTTATTTTATGTCGAGGTTTATTTATGTTAATTTTTTTTCGCAATATTTATGTAAAGTTAGACATAGTTTTTGATGGTTCTTTTCGCTTGGATGTATTCCGGATCCAGTGGTAGAGTCAGTTAAGTATCTGCCGTGAGAGTCCTCTATGTTCCGATAATAGGAAAAAAGGTTTGTAAATATTAACCGGAACACAGACTTCAACAATTTGCTTCATCTCGGACCAAAAATGGTATAGAGAATAATATTTATCAAGACATTTAAATGGCTGTTACACCAAACGTGTCGATAAAGTTATGCATAATTAAACTTAAACCAAATTGAGATATTTGCTATGTGGGTTAACTGCCAAAAGGTCGCCATAATAATAATCCCATCAAAAACATTACATGTACAAAAATGCACAAGTCTCGCAACGCAGTTTATCTGCCGTAAAAAGTTGTGAGATCGAATATAAACCAAGTCGGTTAATTTCAATACCTATCTGTACCTATCTATGGGAGCAGGTATATCTTTATTTCTTTAGTAAATAGAGTGACTTGGCAATTGCACACGGCAACATAAATCTATGTGAAGCGCTTTGTGCTTGTATTTGTTTGAAAGTACACCTATACGGAAGATTATATTTAGATTGTCTAGTAGATTATGCTGCCGTGTACAATCGCCAAGACACTCTATTTACTAAAGAAATAATGATATACCTGCTCCCATAGATAGGTACAGATAGGTATTGAAATTAACCGACTTGGTTTATATTCGATCTCACAACTTTTTACGGCAGATAAACTGCGTTGCGAGACTTGTGCATTTTTGTACATGTAATGTTTTTGATGGGATCTCATTTCTTTTTGTAGGTTTTCTTTCTTTATTTCGATTTTTTGCAAAACACGCATCAACGCGCGCCCCGCGTCTGCGCGGCCGGGGCCCCTTGCGACATAGGTCATGCTCATAGATTATCATGAACGAGTGTCTTTGCGTCTCCACAGATGCGTATTAGGTATAAGGTACCTAGGTATAGGTAACTATTTTAATGTAGGTACCTAGGTAACGAATTTGTTCGACCTATAAAAGTGTAGGTAGGTATAGTATAGGGATTAGTATCTCTCTATCTATCGTGGAAGTTTTTAAAAAGCGCTCAACTGTCGAATTTCTCGTAACCATTTCTCATTTTTACCCCTGTTACCTATTTCATTCAATTTCAATGAAGTCTAATTATGAACTGTAAAAGTAACTTTGTAATCACATACAATTTAATAGGATTTATATGGGAATACAAAGTTATTTATGCAGATCATATATCTAGAAAACGGGATGAAAACTATGGAATGTCAGAATTTTTCCATGGTTTATAGGCTAAACAATAGCTATATTCAAAATTTGAAACTTGTGGGACGGCTAGAAGTACCTTAGAATTTTGATGATCGGTGAGTCAGTCAGTCAGTCAGTCAGTCAGTCAGTCAGTCAGTGGGCAGCAAAATTAAGGAACTTTGACTTGCAATAATTCTTAAACTACTGGTTCAAATTTGATGTAACTTGGATTATTATCTGTAGACGTGATGCCCTCTTGGTCACTAAAAATTTAGGCTTCTGGTTTAATCCATAATGAAGTAACAGGGGGTCGAAAATGGCCCGAATCGCTTCGAGAAAAGGATAGTACGGCCGCGCCTTTTGTTTTGCTCGACTTGGCGGGGGCACTGCCGTGCCCCCAGATATCATTTTATGGCAGTAAATGCCATGAATTCTGTACAATGAAATATATTTTAAATCCAGGAGATTCAAATTGGATTACTAAACTAAAATAATAGCAATTCGAACATTACCAATAAATGGTTGGTTTTTAAGCTATCCTATCTTTCAAGTTAGATCAAACTGTACACGGTGTGCAAGTTTCATTTTCATTAAAATCTGTTAAGTAGTTTAGGAGTCCATCGCGGACAAATAACGTGATACGTAATTTATATTATAATTAAGATTACATAGCTGCAAGATATGAGTCACTTTCAGCGATCTTGTAATAATACAACAATAACTATGGTGGTAAAAGTAAATGACGGGTTGTTCAAAAACGGAGTCTTCAAGTCAATTAGGTCATCATCCACCCATCAGCAATGCCTTGCGTTGCTTCTGCCCGAAACCTTAAGCGACAGTGAACGAACACTTTCCTCGGGCACTCAATTTTATACATGGAACAACAAAACACAGCTGAGTACAAGATACTCCAAGAATCTTATGGGAACCTCATGCAATACTTAGATAGTGTACCATTTGCAGTTACAGTAGTACCCAACTTATATGGCGCGTCGTGAATCTTCGTTCGCGCAGAAAAGAAAGTATGGTCCGAAGATTAACGAAAGAATGCTTAAAACTTACAATCAACCTAAGATCACTATTATAAGGTTCATAATACACTGCAGCTGTTAGTTCCATCTCACTCTAAGCTCGCTAAGATGGCGGCGGCTGCCGACCAATAGCGGTCAATAGCATTTCCCACGCTTTGAAAATTCATCTTCTGCGCAGGTACATCGGTAAGCCATATAAGTTGGGTACTACTGTACAATCTTTATGAAATTACTTTTATTTTCTCGTAAACAAATCGTATCGAGACTTCTTCGAGTTCCTCTCGTACCTTCAACGTTAAGACGCGAATAACTCATACCGAATATTTTGTCTATTCGTCACTTCGCCACCAAATTAACTCTTAAGATCCAAAACTAGGACAACCCCGGATTTGAACCTTGTTGTCATAGTCAAACGGTTCATAAGTCTTTAACGGGATATACAACTAACTTTGTAGCGTCATTTGTGATGGAAAGTCGAAGTGATTTCATAACATTTTTGATAGATGCAGCTGAAATTCAGACAGTTACCTAAATAATGCCGACATAATCTTAACAATACTTCGTTTTGACCCAATAATATCTCATATCTATCTGGATAAACAAAGTCAAACTTCACCTAGTGGCTACAATCTCATGTTCCTAGTAATTTATGCTGCTTAGGTGTGACAGTGAGTTGATAGTCTCAATTTTGTGAAACCTATCGATTTTGTTAAAAAAATATGTACAAAACATACAGACACCCACGTGGGAACACTGCTGTAGATGGAACTGTGGACGTTTTCGGCTAAGCTGATGTGGATGCGGGTTGTTGCAGGTGCTGTGTGGTGCAATGGCGGACGCGGGCGACGTGATCGGTAACGTGAGCCGGGTGCGCCGCACGCCGCAGCCTCACTACTCGCACCGCGTCATGTAAGTACCTACCTCCAGCATTGCGGAGCACCCAGCACTGCCATGCTTTTTTAACCAGAAGCCCCCGTTACCAATACAACCAGCCAGGGAAGACTGGTTGAGCGGTTATGTGGAACCCCTCGCGAAGAAGGCGAGTGTAACCACTAGAACCTGTGTTGTTCATGCAGAATGCCTTGAATGCCGAGGCTGCAGGCATCTTTGCGGGCTCAACCGTGCCCTGATGGCCGTGGTTCTCGAACGAGCATCCTATCCCGTTCAACCTACTACTGCCATTCTAGTCTAACATCGAGTACGTAAATCGCTTGCGTTACACGCCGCTGCCTAGTACCTGTCCATGACTAGCAATGAGTATGTGAACCCTGCGCGCCGTATCTTTTGATGCTGAGTTTTCGTTGCCAGTTCTTCCCTTTCCAGACGAAATTCGATCTTAATTTCGGGCTTTGAACGATCATAAAAGCTGACCCTTCGTCCGATTCCAGGAGAGACGAGGAGCTCGACTCGGCTGCGTCGTGGAAGCGCTCCCACTGGCGGGAGATGCAGACGATCCTCCGGCAGGAGGGCGGCGGCCGCGAGGGCGTCCAGTGCTGCCCTTCCGTCCTCGAGATGGTCACCATGAAGGGCGGCCGGACGCCCAAGGGCCTGTACGTGGAGCTGTACGAGGACGGGGAGAACCAGCAGATCCTGTACGAGGTGTCGTGCTTGCCTGAAGTCGTCGACCAGCCCTGTCGCTTCGTCGACGCGCGGCTCTACAACGAATCGCGGTGCATCCAGAAGTATTCATATTCGTACGCGCTAGTGCGGCACGTGCCGTCGGCCACCGAGACTCCCGAGCTGCGGACTGAAGGACAGTTCTCGGTGCCCGGCTCCGGCGGGTGGTCCATGGACTATGTGCGTGTGCGGGCGGGGTGCGAGTGCCAAATAAAGCCGACCAAGCAGGTGCGCCGGCGGCATAAGCAGCGCAAACGCAACAGGCGCATCGTGGAAGACGAAGAGACCTGATGCACGGCCGCGTAGTGTACTCTCCCAGTGGACATTGAACCAATTCGTGTAGTGTTACGTCAGTATCGATGCTCTGCGACAGCGCCGTCGACGTGACACGTATGTTACCGGTACATCGGTGTATCAATATTTATTTAAAGTTATATTCGATTACGCTTGATTCTGTAGTCCGTTAGTGTCGGTCGGTGCCTTTTTAGTGCGTATTGTAAATTGCTAAGTTTAGTCCGGAATGCTTTGATGTGGTTGCTGGCGATGAAACAGGTAGGAATGACGCGTGTCTCTCATCGCCTGGAAAGCTGGCCGGCATCGGAGCGGACTATGAGCTACATGTCCCGATTTGTTCGTTTTAATTTGACTCAATCGTGAATGTATTGACGGTTGGGTGATTCAACTTGACATTAACTCGTAAATTAAATTTGATGTGCCTTACATTATATTATGTATATCAAAATTTTACAAAACTAGACTTGCAATATTTTTACATAAGCATCATCGACCTTACGTGCCTTCATTTTTTTGGTTGATGTATTATCGCCTATACTAAATTTTATAACATAAGTTTTGCTGCCACATTAAGTCAAATTTTTGAAGTAAAACTTCTTTAGGCGCGACTAGGGAGTAAAACAGATTTTTTTTCTGAAGGAAGTAAAGCTTACTATAGTCTGTGAAGTTTCCGCTGTTTAAAAAAGGTTACATTGACATGTCAATGTAACCTTTTTTAAATAGCGGAACAATATAGCGGAACAAAATAGCGGAAAAGAAGTTTTACTTCAATTGCGCGTAAAGGTTACACGCACACACTTTTTTTTAAATCACATTGTACCTAATGTAAAGGTTTACAATGTCTATAGTACCTATAAACCTGTTTTTTTAATAGTTACCGTGAGCCACTAGATTACTACTTCGAGATCAGATTAGTATATAAACCTAGTTTTAAAGTGTTTCAGTTAACGTGTAAGGTAGGATCTGTAACAGTCTGTGATTTCATACTTCTAAGTGTTGAGGTCCTGAGGTCATGCATTTTGTCGTCATATTAAAAAAACCTTATTTAACCCAGTAGGTATATTATAAATTCATGTTTCTTTTAAAGGCCGCGCTTACTTCTCTAGCAAACCTCTGAAAAACGTTTGTGCAACAACTTCCATATGTAACTTTTGAAAACCTTTTTTTACCTTAAATAAAAGGCAAAGAAATAATCATGAAACAAAAAAAAAATAATAACTTAAAACATGAGCCCGTTATATAACAACAATTATTAATTATAATGTATGCAAGAAAATAAGCAAGATATATTAAAATAATTATTATACATTATAACTGGCATTTTTTCCAAAATTTAAGGACGTCATTAACAGAATATGTAGTTGTCTTAAATATTGTGTTATGTAGTTTATACAACATCATAAATGACTTTTTCTGTTTACGATTACCCATATAGGCTTTATGTATCAACCACGGTGTAGGGTTGTAACAGCAACTACTATTAAATATAATGCTAGGTACTACTAAAATTCCCTACCTACTTAATTAATGCTCCAAAACTTTTTAACATGAAATAGCTAATAAAAATAAAATATTGTTTAATGATAATATGACGACAAATCGCTACTTCGAAGTCGTTCCACTGATTGTAAAAATGCTCTCTTCTCACAATATAATAATTATTATGAAAGTATTTATTCAAAGTTAACGTCGTAATTTTTAATTTTTGTTATTTTATAACAGTACTTACTTCTTAGCTATAAGTGCGTTGAGTCAAAGATCTGTATTATTTTCTATTTTGTAATACTTTATTTTTATTTAATATAGCTATTTTAAGTTTAATTACACTATTTATACTGTTTAAAATACGAGGTATTCCGAAACACAGTAGGTATGTAGTTAGTTTGTATGTAGAAATCGCTTCCACAATGATTATATTTGATGTAAATAAAATAACGCAATAGTATTGTTGACTGAGATTATAATTATGGTGCATTTAGATGTTTAATAAAACATTATTTTTGTATAAACAATCTATCAATCGAGTAGAATCATGCCATAAGTAACGCCCTCTGTTGTTGAGTGAGCTGAAGTAAGCGTTTCTCGTTGTTACACCATTATAAATAGATGTTGCTAAAACCTGAACAGTGCCATATTGATATTATCTATAAAGCGTTATTATTATACCTCTGCTAATAATAACATCTATATTCTTGTATTTGAGAAAAATCTGGTTAAAAGCTGAAAAGAAGTTGGTTGGTGTTTATCAGATTGTAGGGTAACACACAGGTTCTGATTTTTCATGCCATAAAATAATTTTTTTTCTATATTTTAATGTTTAACAATTTGTTCAGTGTCATCACAATATAGCTGTATCGTTATTATAATAAAATTGTTGACATCAAAACAAAACTAAATAAAATAAAAAACTGAAATAGCTTAGAATTGTTTATTATTTGCCGCACAATAGTACAGTTAATTATTGGTCAGTCCAAAATGCATAGTTCATAACATTAAAGTTACAGTCACAAAAATAGTAATATTATTTTACTTAATAAGTATTAAGAATAGTGGAATAGAATAATCTACCCATTTTTTTACAATCTAGGATCAATCAAAATCTGAAATAAAAAAAAAACAATTATTACAAAGCGCACAAAGTAGAATCTTTACCATAAAATATTACTTATTAGTAACTTATTAGGCACCACTATGAATGATCCTATTGTAAGAGACGTGACGGGTAGTCAATTATTTTTTTCACAATAATTCATTCCACTTGAACTCAATGAATCAACATGTTGAATCAACTCTTGACATCGACTTTAAAAGTGCCATCTATGGTCGAGTAGACAAACTTCAAGTTTTTGATAGCGTGTATAGGTGGCGCTATTATAAATAAATCTACTTTTTCAATTACAATCATTCAATCATCAACACAACAAGCTGGTGCTCCGAAACAACAAAAAAGGGAAACAAACACAAAAAAAAACAGAACTTACCAAGGTATTTAGTAGTTAGGACCATGAGAGTGAATCCAGCGCCGACAGCAATGAACTGAATGAACCCGGCGACACGCTTGCGCTCGTGCCAGCGCGCCCTCTCGCGGGGCAACACCTCACTAACCGTCACGTAGAGAAGCGTACCTGCTGCTAACGCCTGCAAAAGTTTAAAGAGCAATATATTATTAGAAAACTGAACAATTTACGTTTTATTTTCATATAACTTGTGTTTTTCAGACTTTTGCCCAAAATACGAAGATCATAGTTACGAGTATAGGGTAATTCCAGGATAGATGCCCGGCTCGGATAGATGCCTCAAATTCAAAAACTATGATTTCCCGGCTTGTTTTTGCTGTCGTTAATATTGCCAAACGAGAGACATCCCCGCACCTACCCGGTACCCCCCGCGAGGTAACCCCTGACCCGTCGTGCATTCCATCTATACTCAAAGAAAGATTTGGTGCGACGAAAAAATTGCTAATTCTTATTCTACAGCATGTTTGAGGAGCAGGAACTTTTTAAATGGTGACTAAATAATTTATATTTTGTATCCAAATGTTACAGTGGACTGTATACTAACACTAAAATCAGTTTATTTAGAATATTTATTGAATACACATTCCTGAATATAAAAGGCGTCTATCCTCTACGAAAAGGATAGACGCCTCGATTTATTTTCGCCTATGTTTAACCATACAAAACAAATAATTCCCATTATTTTCAAACGATGTAACTACATTAGGGTATAGATGCCTCAGAAAGGAAACTTCTTTCGTGAGGCATCTATACCCTAATATGATTATAAAGAAAATACACTTTTTACGAACATTTTTAATTAATGTCTGTGTTTAGATTTTACTTCCCATTACGAATACCTAATTTAAAACTGAAAAAGTGTTTTTTTTATCAATGAGGCATGTATCCCATAACTGGTTTTGACGCATAGAGCAACTATCCGCCATAGGGCATCTATACTCTCAAAAATAGAGGTCTGGGAATATCGATATAGATTCAAAGTGGTAGTCGAAAGACCAATCTATTAACATGTGTGACAAACGTTGAGATCCATTAATTAAAATGGGAAATATAAAGCGTTTTCAAAAAGTATGGCAACTATCCTGGACTTACCCTATACAAATTTTGCGCGACACTGCACTGCGCAGGCGCGCGCCACACTTAGACCTTGGTTCTTTGAATCCCATGACCAATAATTACGTTGGAAACAGTGCCATGAAACCAGAACACCGTTCCGTATATTGATGAAATAGGCCAATGGTAATAATGATGATTATTTATACCTGCATAATGGGAACCGCTGGTGAGTCCTGTAACAAGATGACCGAGTCCAGACCGGCTCCGAGCGCGATTCCCACTACTGACCTATAATTCAAAAGGCCACAATAATATAGTCATCAATATTTAAAAAAATCTGCTTTAACATCGTGACACTGTCACAGACCAGTAAGGCTTACAGATCGTTCACTATAAGTTGTCCCCTGCCTTGGGAATTGGCAGCATTGCCTACAGTACGGTCAGGGGGCATCTTACACTGAACGGTCTGTATACAGCTGCCAACGAAGAACACAGTTTTGCACCTGGCACCTGGCAATGCAGGCATACCTGGCAAATGCAGGCACCTGGTAAATCTTGTCTCACTTGGCAAGTAAAGGCATAATAACAAGCGTAGTCTCACTCACGAAAGAAATTCACAAGTAAAATAATTAGGAATGTAAGGTTTGAGTAAGAGAACGCGAGTGATACAGCCGAAATTAATATAGTATCTCCTATCCAAGATTGAAATCGATCTTGGATTGCTGCCTAACATTCGATCGATTTCCAATCTGCGTGCCTTCATAAACCAATCCACGGATCGGTTATTGGCACGTTTGACCGTAAAAATGGATTGTTATATCAATCCCAGATAGTAAAATTTGGATTGGATTGATTATTAATTTCGGCGATTCTGTGGAACAAAATTTTAGAAACATCCGTTTTAGTAACTCTGGTTTAAGCTTTTATGGTAATACGGTTTTGACCATATTTTGACACATTAACTATCAATATTTCTTGGCGACAACGATTCCGATACAGATGTCAAGTTTAAGTCATTTCCAGTGATCTCAATTGACAAGTGTAACCTTCAGCAAACTCGGGCAAACCTAGCAGTGGTAGTGACACCGGTCCACCGTACGCACCCAGCACTGAAGAACGTGATGCAGGAGACCACGGCGCACAGCCGGCCTGGCAGAGACGAGCACAGCTCAGCGCCGAGGCAGAACCCTACCACGAACTTGTGGCACGACACAGCTCCCAACAGAAGAAGCACCTGGAACGTAACAACAACCACAATAAATAAATCTATACTAATATTATAAAGAGGAAAACTTTGTTTGTTTGGTTGTAATGAATAGGCTCCGAAACTACTGAACCGATTTGAAAAATTCTTTCACTGTTGGGAAGCTATGCTATCCCCGGTACACATAGCCTACCTTTTATCCCGTAAAAATTAATGGTTCCCACGGGATAGTAGTTAACGCGGGTGAAACCGCGAGGTGCTTTTAGTAAAATATAAAAAAAAAAATTTTTCAATAAACCTCCTATTATATCATTCTGATTTACCTACCTACGTAATGCATGAAAATGTTCAGCTGAATCGGAAACCGGGAAGTGTATCAAATAATAACGTAATAATATAATAACTAACCTAACTAATTACAATTAGTACAAGGGTGTTTAACAATCCATAAAACATTTGTGTAGGTACGGTCGGCATCAAAAGTAGCTTAACATGTTTTAGTTTCCAATTCCATTGTAGATACGCGAAATGTACATTTTTAGGGTGTATATTAAATTTAAGATACGGAGATGTTCAACTACTTTAGAGGCCGTTCAATTGTAGATACGCAAAATGTATATTTTTAGGGTGTATATTAAATTTAAGATACGGAGATGTTAAGCTACTTTTGATGCCGACCGTACATAAGCACTAAAATACACATCAATAATGTAGTTGCAAACTTGTATAAATTTTAATGGAAGATTAACTTCGGCACGTAGAGGTATATATTATTGCTGTGATTTGATGTGAATTAAATTGGCCGTGATTTTTTTTGTTTAACCATTTGGCATGTGAAATGGAATCTTTTTAAGGTCACATACATTTAATCATAGGTACACTACATGACGACATCCCACGGTACGTAAACAGCAATTGATAACGATAACGGCCGAGCTAACGGTCCCAGTCAGTAGGTAACGACGTTATTCGTTAACAATACTATCTATTGTTATCTACAGATGTAGTGTGTAATATCTCTGTATACCTACCTACTTCTTGATATTTAGGTCAATTGAATACCTACTTATACGTAATCTAAAAAAACAAATAAAGATTTGACTAATCATTATTATAATAATATGACTACTGAAAATAGATTTATATCGTGGTAGCCATTTTGAAGTTTAGTAGATGAAGAGATTGCAGTTTAGCAATTACGCTGCTAATTATACCTTTAATTGTGACATTCTTGTTTTATACTAACTTACTTGTATGCCTTGGAGCGTAATAAACTACTTATCATCTTATCTTATCATTTTAGGTCTCCTAACTAGACTATTCCTATTAAGTACACCTTTTGTCTACAATGTATTACTTTTTGTCAGTTACTGCTTTATTTACAAGCAAATAAACATTACCTACATTATTCGCAGACAAAGAGTTAATTCGTCAAACTGGTCACGATTCGCCATTTGTAGCCATATGATGCAATAGTTCAACTTCTTCGCAACAGTGAAAGTCCGTGAAGATTATAGGGCAACTCGCTACCGAAATAATACTTTAATCATTCATTTTGCTAATATTATACTAAACTAAGTAAGTATATAAATAATTAAGTTAATAAGTTAATAACTTTTTAGTTTGCATGTTTTCATTGTTTTTACGGGTAATATAACTATTATGCGTAGGTGCTTTTATAGGCTAGTAGAACGTAACTGGATTGATCTATAAAATTTAAGTAAGTATACATGACGTTTTTTGTGTCATTTTAAACGAATACTTATATTACATGAGCTCGGAAAATCAAAACTACTTAGATGGTAGGTATATTTGTGGACGAAAATTATTTGGGACAAGATAAAAACGCGAATATTTTGAAGAAGTTCTTACTGCGATTTGCTTATTGTAATCATTTTTGTTGATTTAAATAACTTACCATAATTTGAGACAAACTGCTATCAATGACCTCAAAACACTATGGAAGGCAACAATCTAACGCAGTGGCCAACAAGGTCATCTTCCCATCTTCCGTCTCTTATCATCAAAATTTGACAGGCACTTGCACCTCCAAAGAGCAACGGAAACTGGTTCAATAACTTGCGAGATTGGACCTACAGCACCATACAACCGTTCCACACGGTCCGTTCATATATGTTTTAATAAAACAAACCTGAGATGTAGTATCCTGGAGTCCAATCGCCAATCCTTCCAGAACGCTATGGACAAATAGCGCGCCGAGCAGCCCTACGATCCCTGACGAGCTCCTGTTGCAGGGCTCGGTGTGGCTCACATGGCACATCCTCGGATTGTCGGCGTCCCCGCAGCACCTCTCTCTGGCCCCTTCGTCCGGGACCTGCCCTCTCGCCAGCCCCTCTTCTCTCAGCAGGCGAGTCCGCTCCCCGCTCCCGTACGTCCTCACCTCGTGATTCGAGTTGTCTTGCCCCCGTCCTCGGTAAAACAAATGCACGATTTCGTCGACCAGGTAGACGATGAAGAATCCAATGCAGAACATGAGTTCGGCGTTCGGCAGCTTCTCTCTTGCTTCCGGCAGCATGTGGACCACGGACGTTGACAGAAGCACGCCCCCTCCGAAGCATAGGAGACAGGAGATGAGTAGAGGATGCTTCTGTCTTGATGCTTCTGATATGCCGGCTGGCAGCATTCCACATAGGAAGCTGCCGAATCCCAGCGCGAGCATTGCTATCACTTTAGCGATATACACCTCCATTTTAAGTTATTTTCACTTCTAATTTCAACACTTACTATTTAATGTCGTCTGTTTAGATTTTTAGAAGGATTAGCCACAAGTTTTCACAACAAAAGGTTGACCTCATTAAAATATTTCATTTGTCATTTTCCTCACATTCGCAAATAAACCAACTCAATTGCTTTGTTTTCTTTGATATGAAACGTTCATTTATAACAATGTAATAATGTATTATTATGTCTAACGAGACAATTGCTTCATTTAGCGTAGGCGGGTAGATTCTGAGCGTTTCATTGTATGCAATTTATTTTTTTAATAAAACGTTCTTCCTTCCCTCAGCAACATTTCAATATCTTTCTCGGATCTTATCGTTCGTTATTATTTACATTATTGTTATGAACACTATTGTAAACACACGTGACACAACCGCACACCGAGGACTACGCACTGAAAATGATAGTGGGCACATGCATGTCATGACAATCGAAATAAATGTCCTCATATATTTAATGTTACTGGACAACCTTATTACCGAGCAGTACAGTTGAGAATTGTTCGTATTTCCCCAGTGTGGTCGTCCAGTTTAAGAAGACCTATCGAAATGTGTTTTGGGGAAGTAAAATGGAGCAATCTGCGGCCATGGTGGAATGGTAAGTAATTAAACAATCGCGCTTGAGCATCTTCTTATAGGAACCGGTGGGTAGATTTGGTTGTAGGTAATAAAGTCTTCATTTTTTTAATCTATCTGTACTAACCTATATTCGTGCTGTATCTTAAAGCTAATAATATTATATTATACCTACTTATAGAAAATTGTGAAATGTTGTCTAATAGAGAATGAAGTATGTACCGTATCTATTGTAAGATGTCGCAAGGGCTATCGGTCATTTTCAGGGCCGCATGTTTTTAGAGTTCCGTACACAAATGGTATTTAACGGGACCCTATTACTAACAGCCGAAATTTATATTGTATCTCTTATACAAGATTGAAATCGATCTTGGATTGCTGCCTGTCGTTCGATCGATCTCCAATCTGCGTGCCTTTATAAACCAATCCACGGATAGGTTATTGGCACGTTTGACCCTAAAAATAGATTGTGATATCAATCCCAGATAGCACAATTTGGATTGGATTGATTATTAATTTCGGCCGTAAGACTCCACTGTCCGTCTATCTGTCTGTCTGTCCGTCTGTCACCTGGCTGTATCTCATGACCCGTTATAGTTAGGCGGTTAAAACTTTCACAGATGATGCATTTCCGTTGCCGCTATTACATATGCAAAAAAAAAAAAACGGAATAGAATAATTATTTATTGGGGCTCCCATACAGCAAACGCGTTTTTTTGTCGTTTTTATAGTTTTTTTTTTTTTGTAATGGAACGGAACCTTTCGTGCGTGAGTCCGACTCGCACTTAGCCTGTTTTGTAATGGATGTAAAGATGTAGCTCGAATCTTTGAAGTAAATTTTAACCCAGTTTCTGTTGTTCAATTGAAAAAAAAAACAAGCCCATCAAGTTTCTATGACATTAATAACCAAATATGGGCACGTTGATTGAACACAAAATACAATAAGTAGCACTTACTTGGATTATCTTGGTAATTAAAGAATCAGGTAGGTAGGTACTAAGTATGAGATCCATGGTCCTCCAAACACGGACTTACAGCAAATACCTACCTACTACGTGGTCGATATAAATCTAGGCTCTGTGCGGGAATCGACTCCGCAGCCTCTAGTTTCATGTTAGGTATGTAAGTATTTAAGTATGTAGGTAAGTATACAATATATTATTATATGGGTCGTATAATTTTGAGGTGGATTCCCCATCACTCGAAAGTGTAGGAAAAGGTTTCAGAGCGTACCTACACATAACTCAATAATTCAGGACAGCGTGGGTATTGTGAATTTACATGACGTCCAATCTTCTAAAAAACCTCACGCGGTTTCATCCGCGTCGATTTATTATTCAATAGGAAGTTTCCTAGTATTATTCCAGGTCGGAATTCTATAATATTCGATACAAATAGATACCTACAATATTGTGGTCAACTAATACCTTATTACTCTCAGTACTCAGCGTAATATATTTAGGGCCGTATTAATAAATCAAACTTAGCTCTGTGAGCTATCTTCAGTGTGCACTTGCTCTTTCGTTCTAATTAATAAATACATCAAAGTTGTAGATTAGGAACAGAAACTTACATGATTTCTGGCAAATTAATAAATTACACTCAGCGGTTAAGTGCTATCAGATTTTGACACAATTGACACATACAAGACAGTATCTAGTAGCCAGTGCTACATCTCAATATCCATTTATTAAATAGCAACGATTTCAAGATGTAGATTACATTTTGAGTGTGGATCAGCTGGTAGCGCACTTGGTAGCGCTATTGGGTTTCATTTATTAATACGGTCCTAAGAATCGAATTCATATTCGTAATGAAACGATATTTGAATTGAAATTAAATCGATATTCTAATCGATAGGTATTCGAATCGATATCCAAAACGATATTCAATTTGATAACCGAAACAATATTCAATTCAAATCGCTATTCGAATTAAATCGATATTAGAATCAAATCGATATTGGAATCGAGATTTGAATTACTATTCGAATCCATATAAGAATATATTTCCGAATTGATATTAGAATCAATATCCAAATCGATATTGGAATTGATACAATATTCCAACGGAATTGATACTCCAATAGAATCAATATATAAATCAAATCGGAATTAGAATCAACTGGAACCGATATTGGAATCGATATTCGAACCCATATTCAAATCTATATTCGAATCAATATTTGATTCGATATCCGCATTAATATCTAAATATATATCCGAATCCACATCCGAATTGATATTGGAATTGAAATTAAATTAGAATCGAATCGATATTCGAATAGAGTTGATATAATATAAATCGAATCAATATTCGAATCGAACCAGAATTCAAAAGGATTCGATATTAGAATCGAAGCGATAAATGATTTCGACTGTTGATGGACTGTCAGTACAACCATCAGTCCAACCAT